>JAKFHU010001057.1:2917500-3446750 GCA_023783475.1 Daubentonia madagascariensis | reverse complement strand
GGGCAGAGAAGGTGAGATGGGAGAGAGTGTGTTTCGAGACCTTACTTCTGGAGGCCTAAATGATCTCCAATGGAGATACACAAGGACTGAAAACAAGGGCTGGGAATTAATAAGTGTAACAACACAGTGACAACATACCCACACAACTCATGGGTCCACTTGGTTGTATCCCAAATAATTTTTAATATATGTCATAGTATTTTTATGGGAAATTCCCCGAATTCTTGCCCCTTTTCATAGGGCTTTCTTGTCCACTATTGTTATATGACCTCTACTTTCTGCTAAAATTTCTGAAGTTCTGGGGATTGTTACATTCTTGCGTTCACATATGAGGGACTGTCTTGTTCCCTGTCTTTCTTTCTATCTGAATTTCCTGTAATGTTTACCTGGTCCCTGGTAACCCACAGCCTAGTGCTCTCCTGCTGTTCTCTGGCTCTTATTTGCTGCTTATGTTGCTGATGACCTTATCCGTGGGTGTCCGTACCACTGCCAGGAAATGTTTCTGCTCTTTGCTGCTATTAATGTTGCCCTTCAGCACGAGCCATTTTCACCATGGCTCAGGATATCTGTGTTCTTCTACTGATGATTATGAAATCAAATTTATTCATATAAAATATGTGCGCATAAGCTTTCATTCATTCACAAACACCCTCTACATCTACTGTAATGTAAAGTAGTGGGACTTCTGACATCATGCCCTTTTGTTTGTCAAAGAAATTTTAAAATATTTTACTTTGTATGAGCATAGCAGAGCTAAAATAGATCTTGTTTTTCACAGTGTTAAAGTTTACATTTGATTGATTACCATGAATATTTAAACTCACTTCTCCTCGCCCCATTTCCCTCTGTGCCCAGCCCATTCTGTTCTGTGTGTACGAATTTGACTATTTTACATCCCTCATAGAGTGGAATCATACAGTATTTGTCTCTTAACGTCTGGTTCATTTCATTTAGCATAGTGTCCTCCAAGTTCATCCTTACTGTGGCATGTAATGGAATTTCTTCTTTTTTTTTTTTTTTGGACTGAATAAATTTCCTTAGTATGTACATAGCACATTTTGTTTATGCATTCTTCCGATGTTGCACGCCTGGATTGCTTCTACCTTTTGGTTATTTTGACTAATGCTGCTATTAACATGCATTTGTAAATATCTGTTGGTGATTCTCTCTTCAATTCTTTTGCATATTTGCCTAGATGTGGAATTGTTGGCTCACAGGATAATTCAATTTTGAATTATTCAAGTAAATGTCATTCTTGTTTGCATAGTGCTTGCACCATTTTACATTCCCAACAGGGCTCAAGTCTCATTTCTCTGTACTCTCCAGAAAATACTTCATATTTTCTGGTGTTTTTTCTTTTATTGTTTTTGAAAATAAACATCTTAGTGAGTATTTTTACCTTCTTTTCTGTCTATTGGTGTTATAGCCAGGAAATTGTTGTTGAATTCAATCTCATAAAGGTCTTTCCCTATAATTTCCTCTAAGAGTTTTAAATTTCAGGTTTTACACTTAGGTCATGAATCTGTTTTAAGTAAATTTTCCATATGGTGTAAAGTAAGGGTCTACCTTCTTTCCTTTATGTGTGAATATCCAATTTTCTTAGCACTATTTGTTGAAGGGATTATCCTTCCCCTTTGCATGGTCTTGGCATCCTTATTCAACATCACTGGACCATATATTCCCATTTGGTTGGGATGTGTGATCCTTTTCAATGTGCTGCTGAATTTGTCTTGTACATTTTTGTTGAGGATTTTTGCATTAGATTATTTGGGAATATTACTCTATATAGTTTGCTTTTCTTTTAGGGCCTTTGTCTTTGCTGTCAAGGTAACACTAGCCTGAGTAAGTCTGGAAGTATTTGCTTTTTGTCAACTAATGGAACATTTTAAGAAGTATTGGTGTTAATTCTTTTTACACTATTTGGTGAAATTTTACATGGCAGTCATCTGGTTTAGTGCTTGTCTTTGATGGGAGGTGTCTGATCGCTGAGTCTATCTCCTTATTTGTTACTGGTGTGTTTAGATTGTCATCTTTGTGCTTAAGTCTTGGTTTTAAGTCTTGCAATAGAAGAACAAACTAAACACTATGGTAGGAGAAGGGAAGGAAGAGTAAAGGTTACAAAACAAACAAAATAGAGAATCAAAAAGCACTAGAGAAAGTCACAAGATGAAGAGATCATACATTGAAGGCTATGTATGTCTTTATAGTTCAAGGGAGTCTCCTTTGGAGAAGAATTTGGTTGGGTACTGTTTTCTTCTGTTTGCAAAGTTAAACCCTTTAGATTTGAAGTAATTGGTTATAGGGAAGGCCTTACTAGTGCCATTTTGTCACATATTACTTGCAGATCTTGTAACATCTTCTAGATTTTTTGTCCTTCATTTGTTCCTATGGCCTTCTTTTTGTTTTGTTGATTTTTTCTTTATAATGACATGCTTTGATTTCCATCTCAACTTTTTTGTATGTATTTTCTATAGGTTTTTTTGTATTTACCATTGCAGTTCCATACAACATGGTAAAGTTAAAACATGCTATTTTAAAATGTTAACACCTTAATTCCAGTTATGTACAAAAAGCATTCTTTTACAGCTTTGCTCTTACTTTATGTTATTGCTGTCAGAAATTGTTTCTATATATGTTCTGTTACCACTTATGTGTATATATATATAAATTAATAGTTTATATATGTATGTATGTGTAATAAATTTCATCTTTCAAATACTAAGAAAATACTAAATATCAACTTACAAATGAAAAGTACACTGCTACATGTTTGTATATTTGAGGTTCTATTAACCTTCAATGGAGAACTTTATATTTTGATAAGGGTTGGAGGTATTCTCTGAGGAACTTTTCTTTGATCCTGAAAGACTCAAGTTTGCATTTCTTGTCTGACAGGTTTAGAATTGTAATGAACTCTCTCAGCTCTTTCTCTAGGAAAGTCTCAATTTCTCTTCTATTTTTGCAGGAGAGTTTCATTAAATGTAGTATTCTTGCTTGCCATTTTTTTAAGGCATTTTAAATATATTTTCCCATGGTCTTCTAGCAGGCAAGCTTTCTGCTGAAAAATGCACAGTCTTATATAGTTTCCTCTGTATATGACAAGTCTCTTTTTCTTTTTACTTTTATGATTGTTTCTTTCTCTTTCAATTTTGATAATTTATTCATAATGCGTCTCTTGTGAGTGTCTCTGGGTACTTTCAGACAAAATGGTTAAGCTTCATGAATTTGTATATCCAATTCTATCCTAAAATTTGGGACATTTTGTTCATTATTTCTTAAATTGTGATTTCCAATTCTTTGTCTTCTCTTTATGAAACTCCCATCATTTGTATATTGTTTCATATGATAGTATCCCAAAACGCTATTAGGATTTGTTTGTTTTTTGTCAATAGCCTTTCTTTTTGCTCTTTGGAGACAATAATATTGAATAAACTATGTTCAAATGTGCTCATTTGTTCCTCTGCCTTTTTCAGTCTACTGAACCCCCTAGTGAATCTTTACTTCAGTTATTGTATTGCAACTCCGGAAATTATATTTTACAGTAGTTTCTCTTTTTGCATTGTTTCTTTTGTTCGGCCATACTTCCCTGTCTTTTTGTAGGCTTTGCAATCTTTAGTTTAGGCTTGTGTATTGGTAAAACAGCCACATCTCCCAGCCTATTTTAAAGGATCTAGGAGCACCCATTGCTTTTCTGGTGATACGTGTTTCCTGGCTTTTTTCATGTACCATTACTAATGTCTAAAAAGCTCCCTTTAAATGTCTTATTTTCCTTGAGAGGCTGAACCCTGCTTTTGTCAGAAGCTTTAGATTTCTGTTGTATTTCTCTGCTCATAATCTCTCAGAAACTGACCCTTTATCCTCCTGGCTCCTGCAGAACCCCACTGTTCCAGTGCATCACCTCACCTTGTTTTCACTACTGCCTATGTGATAAACCAAGTGTGCTGATATTGCTTGTAATGTCCAAGTGAGGCGAGGCAGATTCTAGTCTTTTCTCTCAGACCCTAGACATGCTAGATCCATAGGTTCAACTTCCACTCTTTTCTTTTTTCCCCAGGGAGGAGCTGTGTGTTGGAAAGCAATGCAGGAGACAAGCCAATTAAAAATCAAGTTGGATTAAGCTCTCAGTTCCACCTGCCCAAAATCCAGCTGTTTCAATCTGAAGGGAAAATTTATGAATGTAATCAAGTTAAGGAGTCTATGAAGCATATTTCCTTATTTTCACCTCTACAAAGCATTCCTTTTAATATTAAAACACACATTTTTAATAAATATAGGAATGGTTTTGTTGATTCTGCATTACTCACACAAGAACAGAAAGCATACATTAGAGGAAAACGTTACAGATGTAATGAGCCTGGCAAAGCCTTTATTGTGTCTTCAAGCCTTAATATCGATCGAGTAATCCTTACTGGAGAAAAACCTTCCAAGTGTAATGAGTGTGGCAAGGCCTTCAGACACAATTCAAACCTTGTACAACATCAGACAATTCATATTGGAGAGAAGCCTTACAAGTGTAATGAATGTGGCAAAGCCTTCAGGCGGAAATCACACCTTGCAAACCATCACAGTATTCATACTGGAGAAAAACCTTACAAATGTAATGAATGTGGCAAGGCATTCAGGGTGAAATCAGCTCTTGCAGAACATTGCAGTATTCATACTGGAGAGAAACCTTACAAATGTAATAAATGTGGCAAAGCATTTCGTGCACGTTCAAGGTATACTACTCATCTGCTAATCCATACTGGAGAGAAACCTTACAAATGTAAGGAATGTGCCAAGGTGTTTAGTTGCAATTCATATCTTGCTCAACATCAGAGTATTCATAATGGAGAGAAGCCTTACAAATGTAGCGGATGTGGCAAAGCATTTAGTTTGCGCTCAAGCCTTGATATCCATAAGGTTATCCATAATGCAGAAAAGCCTTACAAATGCAATGAATGTGGCAAGGCCTTCAGGCACAAGATATCCCTTACAGGTCATGAGAAAATTCATACTGGAGAGAAACTTTACAAATGTAATGAATGTAGCAAGGTCTTCAAATATAGTACAAACCTTGCAGCACATCAGAGTGTTCATACTGGAGAAAAACCTTACAAATGTAGAGAATGTGGCAAATCCTTCAGACGGAAATTAACACTTGTACAACATCACCGTATTCATACGGGAGAGAAACCATACAAGTGTAATGAATGTGGCAAAGTCTTCACATCTAGTACAAATCTTGCAGCACATCAGAGTGTTCATACTGGAGAGAAACCTTACAAATGTAATGAATGTGGCAGGGCCTTCAGGGTGAAATCACACCTTGCAAAGCATCACAGTATTCATACTGGAGAGAAACCTTACAAATGTAATGAATGTGGCAAAGCATTTCGTGCACGTTTTAGCCATACTACTCACCTGCTAATCCATACTGGAGAGAAACCTTACAAATGTAGTGAATGTGCCAAGGGCTTTAGTTGCAGTTCACACCTTGCACGACATCGGAATATTCATAGTGGAGAGAAATCTTATAAACATAGGGAATGTGGCAAAGCATTTAGTTTATGCTCAAGCCTTGATATTCATAAGGTTATTCATAATGCAGATAAGCCTTACAAATGTAATGACTGTGTCAAGGCCTTCTAGCACAAGATATCCCTTACAGTTCATCAGTGAAGTCATACTGGAGAGAAACCTTAAAATTGTAATGTATGTGCTCAGCTTTTTACTTGCAGTTCAAACCTTGCACAGCATGAGAAAATTCATTTGTGAGATAATCCTTACAAACTCAGGAGAATGGCAGACTTTTCATCATGGGTTCTAGTATTAATCAACATCATGGAATACATACTAAAGAGAAATGAATTAAATGTAATTGTCAAAGGCTTTTTCCAGGCCTCACCACTTACTACATATCAAAATGTACATATGCAATGAGATGAAATGTTTATGGTGGGGCTATTACCCAAAGACCATTACTTCAGAACATTAGAGGATTTATACGAGAAATAATCCATGAAATTACCTGTTGGGGAATAATTCCAACTCAAAATATGTTTACTCTCATAACATGATGTATGTCAAAGGTGAAAAGACATTTGGAGATGGTCTGTTATATTTAGTTTATGCAATATTTAATTATTTGGGGTTCTTTCAAAAGGCTGCTTTACTCCTTAAGACTTTCAACTTGAACTTTGAAATCTCTTCCTATGCCTTCCTTACCAACACTTCACTGTGGTGTGTGGGAAAGAATCAATAGGATGACAGGTCTGAATTGATTACTGAGGATCATTTCTATCCCATTTCCTGGAAGAAAAAGGACACTGCCTTTTGAGATATATATGAGGTCTGTCCAGATAGGTATCCAGCCATGTAATATATTCTCATTGTATGAACAATGGTTGGGTGCTTTCTGGACAGCCCTTTCTTATATATATATAAGTTTTTTTAATGGAGATAGGGTTTTGTTCTGTTGCTCAGGGAGTGCAGTGATGTAATCGTAGCTCGTTGCGCACTCAAAGCCTGAAGCTGTCCTCTGAGGATAGCTGGGAGTACAGGTGCACACCATATGGTGCAGCTAATTTTTCTTATTTTTTAAGAGAAGACGTCTCAGTGTATTGCCCAGGCTAGTTTTGACCATTGGACTCAAGCAGTTCTCCCAACTCTACCTCCCATAGTGCTGGGATACAGATATGAGTCACCATGCCTTGTCCTTTGAGATTAAATATATACTGATTTAGAGAGGATGGCAGTGGGCAGAGAATAAGATAAAACTATGATATCAGTCATCATTTTTAACATATTCACCTCATGTTTCTCCTGAAAGAAGGGCATAGTAGGTTGCAGGAAAAAATGTCCTAGTGATTCACAGAAATAGATCAGGCTACAATCTATGGACACTGGGATTTTTACAGGAAGTGAGTAATAGGTTATTAGGGACTGATTATGTGGTAGAAATAATGCAATAATGCATAGGAAATGGTGGCCACCTTCTTTGAATGGCAGTATGTTTTAGTTAGCAAGGATTGATGAAAAACTAGTCTTTTTGATGTTAAAGAGAGAAAACCTATATTAAAGAGTTTAATGAAAGCTACCACTATAGCCTGTTCTTAAGCATGATTCACATTCGTGTATTGGAATTATAATTTTCAACTGTTTTATTCAGAATATATCATAGTTATCAATTTTAACTAATGAAATGTAATGTTTTTCATAACTGTTAACAAATCACATTGTTTCTCCCAATACTGTTTTATTCTATCTCAGGAAAATACTTCATAATAGACAATAATAATGCACCATTAGGCCCTTACCATTGATCCATTTGGGAGGATTTTTTTGGTGAAATCAAACAACATACACTTTTGGGTGCATATACTTGGGGCAAGCATGATTTTTGTTAATCATTCTTAGTTCTTGAGTCACTCTCTCTACATGCTGCCCTAGGATACATATGTGAGTACAGTGAAAATCTCATAGTGCAACTTCAGACTCTTACACCCTCAAATGTGCATTATTTTTGATGTACATGCACTGTATTATTTCTCTATATGCTTCTCTCATGCCAAGTAGGACCCATGGCATGCATCTTCATTTTAATGAATGAAAAATACACATATAGTAATATATGGAAATTATGAAATAAAAGAATGTGTGGGGTATAAGAATAAAAATAAAGCCATGTCTTTTTTTCCTTGCAGTACTTAGTGACATAATTCGAAATTTTAATGTTTATGCATTTCCAGTTATGAACGACCATAGAGAATGGGGATTTTGTTTTGTTTTGCTGGATTAACTAAAAACTACGTATATTCACCCTCATAACATCACCGCTCTACTGGAACTTGATTGAAGTGCACCTGACGTTTGGATATTGAGAATGATGATGCTATACACTGAAGTGTTAGGAGAATGTTTATTGCATAGTGAGGCTTTCTGAGGAAAGCAAGGTAGACTTCCACAGCCGGCCCAAAAATGGCTCGGGTGAACTGGTATAGGTGACTGGCTTCTGGTGTTATGATTGTTAAAGGCTGGGGTTCATGTGGGGTACTCACCTGTGGTTTGAACTTCCAGATGGTGCCAAAGAAGGGAACACTCAGGCATTATCGTCAGCTTGACCAGATGAGCAGAATAGGAAGAGGGAATGAAGAGATGTGAAAAGTTTTAGTATTCAAGTATCACACAATGTAGTCTGACTCTTATAACACTGATTGTTTTCTCATGAAACGCCCCACTTCACTGGGAAACACCCCAGTGTTCCTGTTAATATCTTACTACGTTCCTTTTTTGTATGCACTCATAAGTCCCGTCACACAATATGACTGTTGAGTGTTGAAAACGTTTGTGAAATATTATTTAGTTATATTGCCTAAAATACTTTTTACAGTAGATGAATGAAGATTATTGTGTGAAAGTGTTTATTATAAATATGAGTAAGAATTTTACTGGAAGAGCATTTTTACAACAGTGGTAATGCCATTTTCAGATTTATGGTATTAACCAATACATATTGTGCTTTATTTTCAAGTGTAATAATACTATTTTTTGTTTTCCTACATGATTACTTTTTTGCAGTTTTTTTCCTCTTCCATACCTTGTAGGCCAGTGTGTATGTTTAATATGTTTCTTCCCTATTTTACTCTAGTGAAATATTTGGGGTTATCTAAATGGAGGTATTGTTTGGAGACAGATTTTTGTGACATGCGTGTACATATAGGACAATAGCAGGGAAAAACTGTGATCTCGATAAATATGTAAAAACATTGCCCCTTTAAGTCTTTACTTTATAGAAAGTACTGGGACAATACAATGGTAAACTGATATCTCTTAATTTGGGAGTTAGCTAAGACCAGTTGCTTCAAAATCAAATATATGGAAGTAAAGTAGTATCTGGAGAAGTAAATGAACTGTTTTAGTGAGGGAAAATTTCCCCAGGATTCAACTTTACTTTGTGACAAGGAGATAATTTCTATTGCTGAATCCCTGGAGGCCATTCTGCCACTCCCCACTGGCTGGTATTTCTATTCACAGTGAGAATCTTGCAGGAAAACATGTTTGTGTTACCATGTATACTGACACCCTATATATTTGTTCCCATCCAAAAATAATAAATACATTTTCATTAATTTCAAGCTGACTGCAGTGGCATGCACCTGTAATCCCAGCTACCTGGGAGGCTGATGCAGGAGGATGGCTTTAGGCGAAGAGTTACAAACCATCCCGGGCAACATAGTGCAACCCTGTCTCAAGGAAAAAAGTGATCTGGGGGGAGGGCCCAAGATGATAGACTAGAATCAGCTGGCACATGCCACTCTTGGGGGAGAATTTCAAATGGTGAGTAGATACTTTCAAATAGATCAGGTAAGATAGCACTGGGATTCAATAAAGTGTGGGAGGCACTGAGCAAAGGAGAGGGCAGTAAGGCAACCTTGTTGTTTGCATTAGCGGTAGCTTGAGTGGTGCCCTCACGTGAGGAAGGGGTAGGTGAGAGACCTCCAGGGCTCTACGTACCCCCTGCCTCCCCGCCATGAATGCTCCCATGCAAGTTATGAGGGGTAACCTTCCTTCCGCCTTGGGCCTCCAGATAAACCCCAGGGAGATGCCTAGAGTGCACAGCAGCACTGCTCCAGAGAGGGGCACAGCAGGGTCCGACAAGCTGCCAAGCCCTGGGTGATGCAGCTGGCTTCATTCTGAGAGCCTAGCCCCAGAGTGCTGTGTCTTCCTGGGGGACAGTCCCGCCACTGTCACCTCCTCATCACCTCTGTTGGGCCAAAGATTCAGTGCAGAGGCTGGCCACTCTCACGTGTCTTGGGGTCTAGGGCTGCTGCTGCTGCCTCTGCTACTGTGGTATTTATGCAGACACAAGCTCCCACTGCACCCTCCCTCTTTGTCACCACTGGGGGATCTACCCTGGTCCCACTGCTGCTGCCGCTTCTGACCCTGTACCGAGGATCCATCAAACCCCCGGAGCTCCTCACCTCCACTGTCCCCTCAGAGAGGGACCCACTGGGATCCTGCATGAATATTCAGCAGCGGACTGGGAACCAACTTGCCTCTGCACAGGAGCTTCATTCAGCACCTGCTTAGACTGTGACAACCAGAGGGGAATGGGGAGATGCAGGAGAGCACCGGTATTACAGGTACATAGTGTATCCTCTCTCCTGCCTGAGCATTCTTCCACAGTAAGACTGAAGAACACCATCCAGGGGCCTGGGAACTGTGGATCACCTAGGCTAGTCCACCACCACTACCTAATGGGTTTCTTAGCCTAGTCCACCACCACCACTACCGCCTGCACACCCTCTTAGGAGTCTGAGTTTCAACTATCCCAAATTGCCAGCAACACTGCAGTGGGTACTTAGCGGCATGAATGGAAAGGCAGTGTACCTCTGCTCTACACTGAGGAACAGAGTTCCCAGCAGAGGGGAACTGATGCACTGCAAAGCTATCCGTTTTGAGCTTAGGGAAGACATTCCAGATGAGAAGGAAGCAGCACAAGAATGCTGGCAATATGAAAAAACAGGCTCCTTTGACACCTCCAAAGGATCACACTAGATCTGCAGCAGTGGACTCTAATCAGAAGGAAAATTCTGAAATGTCAAATAGGGATTTCAAATTATGAATGGCAAGTAAACTCAATGTGATTGATGAGAAAGTTGAAAACCAACCCAAAAAAGCAAAAAACAAAACAAAACAAAAAACAGGGCATGAATGAAGAATTCACTATGAGATTGGTAGCTTTAAAAGACGTAACAGACCACGTGGAAATAAAAGAGTCAAGGAATTTCAAAACACAGTGAAACGTTTTAAGAACAAACTAGACCGAGCATAGGAAAGAATTTCAGAGCTTGAAGAGAAGCCTTTCAAATTACCCCTGGCAGTGAAAAATGAAGAAACATGAATCAAGAGAAATGAAGAATGTATATGAAACATATGGGATTCTGTAAAACCCCAAAACATAAACATCATAGGTATTCCTGTGGGAGAAGAAATAGCCAAAAGCTTGGGAAAATCTGTCTGAAGGAATAATGCAGGAAAACTTTCCTGGTCTTGCTAGAGATTTACACATCCAGATACAAGAATGTCAATGAACTCCTTGAAGACTTACAGCACATAGTCATCAGTCTGGCCAAAGTCAAGGTAAAGGAGAAAATCCTACAAGGTGATAGAGGAAAGCGTCAAGTAACTTACAAAGGAAAACCCATGTAACTGACAGAAGACTTCTCAGGAGAAACCTCACAAGCTAGAAAGTGCCATCTTTAGTATTCTTAAACAGAATAAGTTATCAGCCAAGAATTTTGTATCTTGCAAAACTAAGTTTCACAAATGATGGCTATATAAAATCTTTCCCTATCAAGCAAACTCTAAGGGAATTTGTCACTGCTAGTCCAGCCCTGCAGGAAATTCTCTAAAGTCATCTAAACACTGCAAAGAACATGAACAATTGTCCAGTTTTTTTCAATGGAGGCTTATGGTCCCTGACATATAAGTTTATGATTCATAAGTAACAATTCACAGACCTGTAGTTAACAATTCATCAGTAATGACAATGACAATGTACACTTGCTGAGTGGAGTATATTTTTAAAACTTGTGTTCCATTGACTTAATTTGCAGAAACAATTACAAGTCTCTCAGGTACATCACCAAGGACATATTGGAGTGTTTGATAGGAGTGCTTCCTTTTAAATTATTTCTGAAGGCAGACATGGGTCCACATAGAGGAGGCAGAAAATGATGATGTCTGACACCTGATGTAGTAATGTTGGAAATCTCTTCATGTGCACATTTGCTCTGTGTATCTGCATTCATGAAATGTGTCTTCATGTCTTCCTCCATTTCCCAATTTGATTAATTTGCTTTTTTTATATTTCTGTTTTACAATCATGCTACAATTCTTTATATATTCTATATATTAGTTGAATATTTTCTATTACCCTGCAGCTTTTCTTTTATAATCTTAAGTTCTTATATAGATAAGTAGTTTCAAATTTGATAAAATCTAGTTCATCAATATATTTTTTTCTTTCGATCATGTTTTTGGAGCCATGTCTAAATATTCTTCATCAAACTGTTGATTCTGAGGATTTGATTTTATGGATTTTTTTTCTATATCTTACACTTTAAACTTTTAGGTTTTATATTTTAAATTTAATCTAGGGTCAGATTTGATCTAATGTTTGTACTAGTATGAAAGTTTGGGTGGTGACCGTTTAATTTTTTTTACTATGGATATTGAATTGGCTCAGCAACATTTTCAAAAATATTTTTCATTCCTTCAATGCCCTTTTTATCTTTGTCCAAAACCAGTTGTAAGTACATGTGTGGAGACTATTTCTGTGCTCTTTCTTATGCTCCAGTGATCTCTCTGTCCCTCACCCTACCAGTACCTCACAGTTTTGGTTATTTTTATTATATTAGAAGAATTGAAGTCACATGGAGTTATTCCAGCCACTCTACTCTTCTTTTTAAGATGTTTTAGCTATTCTAATTCTTTTTATGTTCTACATAAATTTTTCACACAACTTTGTCTCTAAAAAATAGCTTGATAGGTAATAAATTAGCCCTGTGTATCAATTTGGGGTAATTTCACATCATTTCTATGTTGAGCTTTACAATTAATGGATATTGTAAATGTCCATTTATTTGAGTGTCTGATTTCTTTCATTGGGATTTTAAAATTTTCAATGTAAAATTCCTGGGAATGTTTTCTGAGGTCGACTCATATTTCATAGACTTTTCCTTTTTTATCTTGATTTCTACCTTGAGACCTCAAAATTTTACTTTTTCTAGAGATTTCATAGACTCCTTGGGAATTTCCACATAAAACCATTTAATTAGTTTCCTGTTGCTACCACAGTGTGTGGTGTAAAGCAACATAAATGTTTACTTTTCCAGTTCTTTAGGACAGATATCTAATATGGGGCTACAGCACTGTGATCCTTCTATCTCCATTGGATATTGTGTTTTCTTATCCTTTCTTGGTTCCAGAGGCCATTTATATCCCTCAATTCATGGTCAACTTCTTCTATCTTCAAAGTCAGCATAGTAGTACCATAAAATTTCAATTCCAATGATTCCATCATATCAACACCTGCACCCCTGTGATATAATATTGACCCTTGTGCTTATATCACTTCTACCACATAATGCAGGATAATCTCCTATCTCACCATCCTTAACCTAGATCACCTTTGTGAACTCCTTTTTGACATATCAGGTAACAGGTTATAGTGATGAGGACATGAACATCCTTTGTGAGAGGCATTATTCAGCCTGCCACAACCATAGTATCTCCTGCTACTGAGTACACTATTATTTCTTCCTGTCTTTTCTTTATTACTTTTAGCTCTTTTTCTTCCCTAATGTCACTGGCTGGAACCTTTCATGCCACGTGGAGTAGTAATGTTAAGGGCTAGAGATCCTTGCCTTGTCCCCAACCCCTGGGGGGGCATCATTCAGTCTTTCATTATAGTATGATGTTTTCTGTGAGGTTCTGTAGCTGTTCTTTAATGAGGTTGAGGAAGTTTCTCTCCATACTGTCTTTTCTGTACTGGCTGCATCATTTTACGTGCCCTCTGAGTGTGTGAAGATTATAATTTCTCCACAACTTTGCCTATGAAGCAGGTTCATTGCACCGGATACGAATTTGTCTGAGTCCAGTGAGACACAACATCCCCACACCCCTGCCACACAGTATATCACATAAAGCGGGTTTATTACTTACAGAAAGGCATCAAGCAACAACAGATAGATACCTAGATTCATTGAACACTGGTACCCCAAGGCTCAGGAAAATTACCAAGAGCAGATGGAGTCTCATGTACATGTGCCCCACTTGCATCTCAGCTGAGGCATCATGGAAAGCAACCCATTCCGGGTTTCATGCTCCAGGGACACATGACTCACTGGCCTAAAGCATGGAGGGACATCCTGTCCCTGGTGGGGACTGGGACAGATTCTGAGTAGTTCCAGCCAGTCCCTTCCTCTCAGGACGTTACATGGCCAGCACATTATTTATTCTTGGGCACTACAAGTGAGAAAGGAGAGACCTGCATTGTTCCAAGGATAGCTGGCAAAATGTTCTGCAGTGTCCCCACACCAAGACAAATATCTGCTGCAGCAAAACTAGTCTTTATCTGCCCACTAATCTCACTTGATCTGGAGGCAAAGGTTTGTCTCCTGAAGTTGATGTGACATCTTGAATAACACATTCTCAATACAACATCATTGAGCCATAGGCAGCTTACATTTCATGGCCTCCGGAGGATTACCCCTCAAACCAGATGACCTAGCCCAGCATCCCAGTGACCTAAGGAAGAAGTTGGTAATGAGATCAAAGAAGAGTTGTTCACTGTCCCCATTGCCTGTCATTAAGTGGCCTCCTTCTGGATCTCCTCTACTTTTGTTTCAGTAGTACCTGGTGTGTTTGTCTAGTTACAGCAAGAGGTGTCAGTTGCACACACTCCTCCCAGTTGGGCTAATAGAAGGTCTAGAGCAATTTTGTTGTCTAAAACAACATTCCCGAAACTGTTGAGGGATGTCTGGTGGGCTGCCAAGGCAGTGGCCATAAAGGAGGCAATATCTGCCATGGTCAGGGACAGGTTTCTTATCATTTTTCATGAGTACTGACTCTGATGTATGGTACCCAAGATCTCATAAGGGACCTATACCCAGAATCTGTTACACCTCCTGGCAGACCACTAGTAAGCCTGGTGTACACACAGCTTTAGGCTGCTGGCCCAAGTGTCATGTCTCATTCTCAGGGGTGATACCCAGGGGCAACCCTAACACACCTATGTATATGATCCCATCATCCACCGGTTGTCCAGGCATGGCATTGCCTGTCCCATGCATATTTGGATCACCCCCATACCTCCTTCAGACAAATGTGAAGTCCTCAGGTTGATGTTGATTGTTGAACATATTCCAAGTCCTGCTGCTGCAAGAAGACCCATTCCTCATTGGTGGCTTTCCTTGTCACCTTGACAAAGAAGGCTAAAACATCCAGGTGCGGTACATGCTGTCTCCAGTCTACAAAGATCCTGCTAGCTCTTGGGCCTTCTTTTTATAATTGGGTGTCCATGGCCAATTATTTTGGCTTGAGTGTGTCTAGAATATTTCTTTAGCTTTCTGCCCATGTGGCTTTCAGTCTTCTAGTCCAGTCTCCACACCAGAATACACGTGTTAACAACCAGACTGGGCTGATGGTATTGGTTGTAACATTTTGAACTGTAGCAGGTCCTGAATTAACAAAATATTGTCCTTTTTCCACTTAATTTGCAAGATTGCTTTTGTTAAATAACCCACTGGGGCTTGGGTAGTGTAGGTGGCAGGCCAGAGTAGGTATGTTCCACTTTCAGGACTTGAGTTCTGAGCTGTGAGTGAGCATGTTCCCTCAGATTTCAGTGACTTTCTCTACCGCAAGCAGCCAGACACATCCATGCCTCTAACGCACTCAGTGGCAGGAAACATTGTCACTGGCACCTGAAATGGTTCAAAGCAGATTAGCACCGTGGGTGGTCACATTTGTTCCACAACCTCCTGGTATCTTTACTTGACTTTTTCCTCTTGTCCTCACTTATCTAGACAGGAGTATTGAGGCACCACCCTCTCGTGGAATCTTATTTCTAACTGCGTAAATCAGCGTGAAACACTGGGTCTGCATCCAGGCTGCATAAACGTTGCTGGCATCTTTCCATGTATGTTCCTCAGACAGCCTTCGTTTCTCTGCAACCCTGCACGGGGCATGTTCATTCCCTCTCAGGTGCCACAGGTCCTCTGAGTTCCCACTCTCAAAGTCTCTGGCACATAAGGGCCCAATTACCAGGGGGTCCAGAAGTGCTCTGTGCTCCTGTTTCAACCTTCCTTTCTCTCTGCTCAGTCCATGCAGCCAGCTCATTGACCTCCTCTCTTTGGGGGTGACTCATGTGTCACTTATATCCCTCCTTGCCAGGAAGTCCTCCTGCATGGCCATGCCCTGCAGCTCCAGGATGACATCTCCACCCTGGGCTGGATAATGGTGGCTGTTGCCCCTTCTGCTTTGTCAGGAAGACATGATTCTGTCAGGCTAGTCTCTGCTTGCAGTGCCAATTTTGGGAAGCAGGTCACTGTGCACTGCTTTCCAATTTGTCTGAGTCTGCAGAGACAACACCAATGCACACAAGGTTCATGAAGTGGTTTATTCCTTAGAGATAGGCAGCAAAGGACAACAGATAAATAGGGTTTATTTTCAGCCAGTCCGCTGAGGCGCATAAAAGCTGCCTGGAACAGATGGACTCTCATCTGCATGTGCCCCACTTGCACAGTGGCAGAGGGACCTAGGAATGCAATGTACCTTGAGTTCCACACCCCACAGCAGTGTTCCATGATAGGCGAAAGCACTGAGGGACATCCTGATCCTAGAAACAGATGCAGCACGCCCCAGGTTCTTCCTGCCAGTCCATCCCTGTCTCAGGATGGTGCGTTCCCAGCACTTTCTACAGTTCTTCTGGAGAATTACAAATAAGAAACGGGGAAGAACTGGGTTAGTCTATGGTCATTTAGAGAACTGGCCTGTATGGCCAACACTTTTTTTTTTTTTTTAATAATAGCCATCTGAAAGATGTGAGGTGATATCGCCTTGTGGTGTTGATTTGCATTTTGTTGATGATTAGTGATGCAGAGCATCTTGTCAGATCCCTGTTGGACCATTTGTATGTCTTCTTTAGAAACGTGTCTGTTTAGCTACTTTGGCCATTTGTCAATTATTATTTTTTCTTTATCCCATTTAGTTGTTTTTATCATAGGTTTTGGATGTCAATTCATGTTAGCTATATGGTTTGCGTATTATTTTTGGATTTTGTGTATTGTTTTTCTGGTCTCTATTTTCTTTCTTTGTGCTCTAATCTTTATTGTTTCCTTCCGCGGCTAACTGGTTCTTCTTCCTTTTCTAGTCCTTCAAGTGTAATCTTAGAATGTTTATTTGAGATCTTTCTTCTTTTTTAATGTAGCTGTTTATCACTATTCTCTTCCCTCTTAGCACTGCTATTGCTGCATCTGCTAGGTTTCCTATGTCTGATTTTTATTTTTGATTATTTTGATAAATTCTTTGAATTATTATTTCTACTTTGTCCAACTGGTTATGAAGACTGTGTAGTTTAGTTTCCATGTGTTTGCGAATTTTGTTCTTTTCTTACTGTTATTAATTTCTAGTTTCATTGCTTTGTATTTGGAAGAGATACTTGGAATGAGTTAGATCTTCTTAAAATTTTTTTTTTTTTTTGAGACAGAGTCTTGCTCTGTTGCCCGGGCTAGAGTGATTGGCATCAGCCTAGCTCACAGCAACGTCAAACTCCTGGGCTCAAGCGATCCTCCTGCCTCAGTCTCCTGAGTAGCTGGGACTACAGGCACGTGCCATGAGGGCTGGCTACCTTTTCTATTTTTAGTAAAGATGGGGTCTCACTCTTGCTCAGGCTGGTCTCGAACTCCTGAGCTCAAGCGATCCTCCCGCCTCGGCCTCCCAGAGTGCTAGGATTACGGGTGTGATGCCTGGCCTAAATTTGTTGACAATAGATTTCTGTCCTAATCTGTGACCTATGCTGGATCATGTTCCATGTGTCCTTGAGAAGAATGTGAATTCTTCTGCCATTGTGTGAAAAGTGGCCAATATTACCTATAAATATATGTGAAAATAGAAATAAAATGATAATACTCTGACTACCATGTAATTTGATAGGAAAAATTATCTAAGACCACGTGTTGGGTATATTAGAACTAGAATGGCTCAATATTATTAAGATGACAGATGATGTGTGTGTCCTCATCCCAGGAAAAGAACACAGTGATAGCACCCGTGGAAATATCTGCAGCATTATATGGTTGGATAAGCTATGGATGGTTAAAGTGGTATAAGAGACAAAACATTCTATATTAAGTTTTAACTATTCTTGATTACATATTATATAGTTGATTAATAATGAAAAAGGCCTAAATGAATCTCTACTAGGAATAATGTAATAATTAATGAAACAGACTCAAATACAAGGCATATATTCAGAATGACACTCAGAAGTCTTGGTACAGTGAGGACAGAATAAGTTTAAATAGATTGATTGTGAGCTTTTGGTGATATTGAAACATTCTTTTTAAATGAGATATATCACAAGATGCATCTCAGCCTGCAAATTGCAGAGCACCAGATGTTTTTTCTCTGAATCCCAGAATCATACTGTTAACTTTTCCTCAAATAGTTGCTGCCTAATTTCAAGAGGTATACAAGTTTCACCATAATCAGCACATGACAGTTCTTTTCTGTGGAGTATCATTCTTGATTCCATTAAACACACTGTAGTCATCTTGTCTCATCAATCAGCTGCTCTACAGAAATATATTGTTTGATAAGTTGTCTTTATAAAACATGGAGAGGTTTGATGCCAACACCTGTTATCCTGAAAATAGGGTTTGTGATTTTCATATGGGAGATGTATTTCAGAAGTGAAATTACAGAGTGACTTAAATACCAGATTATATTATTGCTAAGATCAAACATCAAACATCATCATGAGGGTGGATTCCATTTAATGACCTTAAGAGGTGTCAGGGATTGTTTTAAGTAGAGTCCAGGAGCTCTGATGGTTCCCCACAACCTCAGCAAATCCCACAGAAGTTATTCCTAAATGCCAAGGGATGTGTACCAGATTCTGCCTTTTTCCAACATGACACCTCTTCAGATTCCTGATATACTCCTGCCTTTGACAGACAGCCTGTCAGAATAAAATAGAAAATACTCACCATATTGCCTCTGGCTGCTAGGATGATGGACTGACTTTGAAGGTCCCAAGAGCTGGGATGTGTGTGATGTGTGTGAGAGGGAGACAGATGAAGGTTTGTGATTGTGTGAGTTTACCTCATGACAGAACTACAATTATCCTTCTACTTACTGTTATTAATTTCCACTTTTTTTTCTTTGCTTCATGTTTGGAGCAATATATGCAATGATATTGATCTTCTTAAGTTTGTTAAGGCATGCGTGATCTAGTATGTAACCTATGCTGAAGAATGTTCTGGGTACTTGAGAAGGATGTGAATTCTTCTTGTGTTGTATGGAAAGGTCTGTCCTTGTATTTTAGGACCATTTGGTCTATAGTGTTGTTTCTTGTGCTATTTCCATATTGATTTTCTGTATAGAGAGTGGGGCATTGAAGTCTCCTACTACATTGTATTGTTGTCTATTTCTCCCTTGCACTTCTGCCAATGTTGTCTTTATTTATTTAGGTGCTATGATGGTGGGTGCATATATGCTTACTTATATCATTATACATTCCTATTATGTTGATATTTTCATCATTATATCATAAACTTCATTGTGTCTTGTGATAAATTTGACTTAAAGTTGTCTTTTTTCTAATGTAAGTATAGCCACCTCAGCTCCCTTTTAGTTACCACTTACATGGAATTTTCTTTCTCCATCTCTTTAGTTGAAAGAACGAAGAAACACTATATGTATCCTTAAATTTAAAGTGAGTTTCTTCTAGACTGAATATAGTTGGGTCTTCTTTTTATTTTTTCTTTTTTATCCATCCAGGCACTCAATGTCTTTGGAATCAGGAGTTGAATCTATTTACATATAAAGTAATTTTTGATAGGTAAGACCTTACTATTGCCATTTTCTTCTTTTGTGTTTTGTAGACATGTGTATAGAAACAAGTACAATATATCTTTAAAAAAACAATTGAAAAAGTCACATGAGATTTTTGACTTTAACAAGAGCATGCAGGCTGTCTCTTTATGTTTAATCAATAATACACTGGAGGTTATGAATTTATTTTGTGCTCATTATACACAGTTTATTTTCTTTTTCTATCTTAACATCTTGTGTGTTGATGAGCTTGTGACAGACACATGACTTCTGGAACAAAAACACTCTGAGGGGTTTCATGAGCTGTGTTGGGGTATTTGAGAAGACTTCCAGTAACAAATTCCTTGTCCTCCATGGGTAGTGAGAAGGGGATTCAGAGTCTCCCTGTCTTGTTCATGGAGGTCTAGGACTTAGATGCAGGATCGAAAGAAACCACCCAAATGGTGTTTGGTTGTTCTTCATTCTCCTCCAGGTGGAAGAAGATGAGGACAGAGAGGGAGTCCCTAAAGCCGATATCGAGCTTAGGGTTGATATAAAACCTAAAACTTCACTTGGTTCATATCTGAATGGCGACCAACCTGCTCAAAATTAATGTTGATGGCGTCTTGCTTCCTGGGGTTGATGAATCCTCTCCTTTTCTGACTGATATCTTCCAACTCATCTATCTCATTATAAGTCACCTTAAGGAAAAGAGGAATATCCCGCAGACAGGGTATAAAATGATACAAAAGCGAGAGATTTACCAGGCCTCAGAACTTTTCTCTGGGATGCTGGGACCCACTGCCCACTGCCCGGGTGCTGTCCAGGTTGGTTTTTGAAAGAGAAATGTTGTCCTTGTTCTTTGGCTCCTTGCTTGGCACAATTGCAAGCAGGGCTGGTGCAATAGAGTGAACACAGACAAGAAGCAATGCCACACAAACAGCTTTCATTACAGAAAAGAGGGAGGAAAGACGAAAGCTACACAAAGTGAAAATACATACCGGAGAGAGGAATGGGTCAGTCTCCAGGGGTGCAGAGAGACATTAAGGACTCCCAGGTGGTTTCCATTTATTGGCCTGGTTACGGGGGAGTGTGGGATGTTACCAGACGATTGATATCCGTGATTGTCAGGTGTTGTACATTTTCCTGCAGTCCCTTCCCCTGGCTGGTCCCTGGCTCCTCTGTCCCTAGGAACCGCCCTCCTGGCCTGTATCTGCCACCTGCAGATTTGAGCCCTAAGAGGCGCCAGTGGGGATTTTAATGTCTGGGGGGAACGTGAATTCCAGGTGTGGCAGGACGAGGGTGCTGCAAAGGGTGGGTTTGAACCTGAGAGTCTGAAACCCACACACGTTGAATGAGCTCTCTGCTCTGTAGGAAATTGTGGGTAGGACTGGGGGACCGATCCCGGGCGGGGCCGTGGCCAGCGAAGGGCGGGGCCTAGGCGTGGGTAAGGGGCGGGTTGGGATGGGGCGGAAGCCGCAGTGGGGGCGGGGCCCCCGGCTCCCTCCGCCCAGCTCCTCGGAGGTCCTTCCTCTGTCAGCCTTACTGCCTGTTTAAGTTAACGTTTTGAACAATTTAAAGGCAAAGATTAGAGTTTTAATGGGCAGGTTATATTGAATGCTGAGTTTCTTTCTCCTCTGAAATTGAAAACGGTTTAAATGACAAGCTCCTTTTGTGAGCAGGTGAACACATGGGTCCTAGGCATGAGGTAAGTAGGGCTCAGCCTGGGGTAGGGTGGCGGGAGAGGGTGCAGTGGCCTCAGTGAAGGGTCCCTGTGGGGCGGTGGTTGCCCCTGGGGACTGGCAATTACAAGGGCTTATTTAATTAAGCAAGGACCTGAGTGGTCTGGTCTGCACTGCAGATGGAAACGAGCAGGTAAAATGCAAAGCTCCCTATTGCACACTGGAGGGGAATTATACATTCCTATCTCTTTGAAAGAAATCTGAGTGGCACTTAATTTTGTCACTGAGCTAAAATTTTCTTTTGGCCTACATTAAGGTCATTGCCAAATATTCTATGTGTGTGTCCTGAGGACAAATCAAGTTACAAATGAGAGGCTTCATTCCTTCTCTGAAAATAAGGGTGGACACTTTCCTCCCTCCTTTTATTCTCAGAACATTTACCTTAGAAAACTTGTAAATATGAGTACTTTCTCGTGAAATGTATATTGTGAGAAACTAATTGAACTTTTGGCAGCCTAATAACCTGGGATGTCTTTCTGGTGGACGTGAGAGCATCCATGTGATGTGTCAGCATCGAGGGAGATGGCACCTGTGTCTCTCAGCTCCTGTGGATTGTAGGAGCCTCACTAGAGTGAGCTCATGGCTCCATGTTGTCAACCTATCCCCTGCCATAAATATGTGGGTTAGGGATTTTCCCCTCCCTCTGCATAAAGCTAATTAGCTAACGGAGACAGTCACCCGATTACCAGGTAGAGTCAGGATGAACCATGTGTCCACGGGTACTGTTAGGTCCTCTTACTTGAGGCTAATTAGTGTTTATCTCGAAAACAAGTGCATAATAGGTGTATGGAAGCTCGCGGTTTCTTCCTGTTTCATCTCTTAGCATGTTGTCTCTATTGCCCATCACATTCTGGCTTAATGCTTATTCATTACCAAAATTGTTTTCTTTCTCCACTACTTTTGTGGAAAGGATTTTTGGATCAGATAGATTTTTAAAAATTTTAATATATTTTACCAATATTTTTAAAAATGAAATGAATATCATTTCTTGGATAATTTCCTGGATATTATTAGTATGTGATTTACTAGTTTGTGTTTACTAGATTAGATATACTAAGTCCTAATTGTTAATGCTTCATGGAGCAATTATATGAAGACCTTTCAGCAGGTTGGTTGACACAAAGAGTTTTGAAGTAATATCTGTTTCATCCACACCTGTATTCATTCTCTATATACCCAATCTGAATTGTGAATTCACCTACAGCTTTCATTCCCAGGTTGCAGAAAACAACAGAACTTTCATCATGTTTATAAAGAAAATTTTATTCTCATCAGCTCATTTCTCTAAGAGAGAAAACCTCCCTTCTTCTTCAGCAGGGATCAGCTGGTACAGAGGGTGGTGTTAGGAAAATTTAGATTAATTTTTGATTGTGACATGGATGTTACATTTTGATTACTGCTGATATTGTCTAATTATGACTAAAGAATTCATGAAGCTGTGTGAATGTTTTTTTCTATGATCAGCAGGAAAATGGAAAAGAGAAAAATATTTTCCTTAATATAATTCTAGGTTTTTGTTCAATTTAACAGTTACACAGACCCCTGACTTTGGAGATTTACAGCTACATCTTTTAACAATGACAGCTCCTATATGTGACAGGAACAGACACTACATAGCCAAATGAACACTCAGAGCCCTTCAGTGCCATTCAAAGGCTGAGGTATGGGGCACGTTTGTTGCTATTCTTATTATTACTTTATGCTTCTCATGTTGCATTTGTCAACTATAACGTGTATTTATTCTTTTTTGAATTTTGCTTCGTGTTATAATAGATGGTGATATGTTGAAGTTTACTCAATCTCTATAATCCTAGGAAATAGAAAAGGTTAAAGAACTACCACAACCCCCCTTCCTCCCACCCACCTTTTTGTTTCCCTTGAAACAGCTCACTGCAAAAAACCACACTGCTCATAGCACTTCATTAAGTCTAATGATAGCCCCCTTGTTTACAAAGACTGACCCTCCAAATTCCTATGCTTCTTCTTATCAAGGATTACTGAATTATTTGTCTCCACTGATCAGTGAGAACAATGCTGGTTAACTTAATTTAAACCTTAGTTAGGCTTTCCTCCTTCTCCCAGAGCCCTGAACTTTAGACCCTCTCCTCCTTGACATCCCCTCCCAAGACCAGGCCTAGGATAAAACATTCCCTGAAGAACTGTAAGTCATGCCACGTGTTCACCAATGCTCCATACCTGGTGCTCTAGCCTTGTTTCTTCCTCCATATTAAAGAAAAGCTCTTTTCTGTGTGACTCTTGGATGTTTGGGGAGCTTAGTTTTGGAGCATTCCCCCTATTGCAATAATCCTCTTTGATAAAATTTCTTCTAACCTGAATTTGAGTTTCTGTTATTACAGAGATAAATATTTTCATTGTTCCATCTGTTTTAAAATATGTATGTTTTCTTCTTTTTGTGGCACAAGCCATAATATATACTTAATAGGTGAAAGTAGTTCCTAGTTTAAAATATTTTTTGAAACTTTAATAATTTGCTAAGGATAGGCACAGTAGCTCACACCTGTAATTCTAGCACACTGGGAGGCTGAGGCTGGAGGATTGCTTGAGCCCAGGAGTTTGAGTTTGCTGTGAGCTATGATTGCACCACTGTACTCTAGCCTGGGAGACAGAGAAAGAACATGTCTCAAAAAAAAATAAATAAACAACAAAGAAAATATGATGATATAGGTCAAAGTGGCATGCACCTGTAGTCCTAGCTACTTGTGGGGGCTGAGGTGGCAGGATTTCATCAGCCCAAGAGTTCATATCTAGCCCGGCCATCACACGGAGACCCTGTTTCTAATAATAATAATAATAATAATAATATTGAAAATGCTAATATATCTTCTCATATACACTGTGTGCCATGCCAGTACATTCTGCTCATTTTTACCTGGTAATATTTTATTTATGGTAATTTTCATATCTAAACATATTTCAAGTAATTACCACTTGCAGATGGATGAAACCTTCCACAACTAAGCCTGTGAGAGAAAAACATACTTATTAGTACATGCTAATTAAAAAACATTGCCATGAAATATTCCTGTTAGACATGAGACTATTTAAAATTTGATAACCTAGCTTTACTTTCTTAAGGGTTCTATAAAAGAGAATAATCTATCTAAAACATTTACAAATATTGCAAAATTCATTATTCTTTAGGTCAATATATCCAATAGTCTTCCGAAGACAATTTTACAGGCTTTGTTTTCCACTCCTGCCAGAATATTGAAGAGAAAACAAAGAAAAGACGTAAAATATATTACAATTTTAAGTAAAAGTATGTTTTCTGAATACTTTCATAATGCACATAGCATGTATTTGACATTACAATATGTTTACGTAATTTCTATCTATATTTAAAAGTTATTACTTTTATAAAAGCAACACTTGGTGACTTATCACTGGCCTTAGCCCTCCACCTTCCGAGTGTTGTTCCTGTGAAAGTCGCTGAAACTGAGCTCAGGCTTGGCGCTCTCCCTCCGGCGTGAACTGGAATAGAAATGGAAAGGATTTCTATTGTGTTGTGTTGAGCATCAGCATGACATTGCTCATTCAGCCCAGGCGGGGTTTTGTAATTCACATGTTAGTTTGCCTCTCCTTCACAGATAATTCCTGGGGTGTTGAATTTAATTGTTAAACAATTTCAATTGCAGGAACTTTCCTGGATCCAATCACGAACCCACGTTGACTCTCTCAGAGAGATTCCAGTTCGCAGACCGCTGAGTTGCTGCAGCCTCCCTGGTAGGTTTTGCCTCCTAAAGGCAGAAAACTGGACGCCACAGGGGCGAGGCCGCGGCCAGCGCAGGCCCCGCCTACCCCGGCACGGCCCCACCCACACTCGCCCCGCCCCCGCCCACCGCTCTCCTGCGCGCGCAGTTTCCCGCGGACCCGGAAGCGGATGGCGTGGAGAGAAGGTGACTCTGTGGCGGGTGAGTTTCACTCTGGCCGCTTCGCGATGCCCAGCGCTTCAGTGCCCGGGATCGGGGGCCGTACGGACCTTGAAGTCCCCGCACCGCTGCTTCCTCCCCGAGCAAGTCCAGACGTCCCGGTGAGAGTCCGGGCGTCGCTTCCCCTTGAGCTAAATCGCTGTGAGGCTGGTCCTGTCCCGGGTCTTTCTGCCACAGGGCCGTGGAGACCCCGCCTTTCGCGCCGTGTCCCTGCTTAAAGCCCTTCAGTGACCTCCGAACTCCCTCCGCGCCACCTAAAGTCCTCACCCGCGATTCAGGCCCCTCCGGTCCCCCAAGCCTCGCCCTGGTCGCCCCTGGCGGGCAGCGCCGCAGCCGCAATCCTGGAGAAGCCGCGTCTTCTCCCCCCTCCTGGGATTCTGCAGACCCCACTTCTCTCCTAATCCACCCCCCGCCATTGTCCCCCCTGGGCCGGGCGTCTGCTCCCAGACCTCTTGGCAGTCGCCGCCGCTTCCTCTGATTCCGCGTTGGGGGAGGTGACCGGGGATTGTCTTGTGACACCGAATGTTCTTTCATTCCAAATTCCTCCCAGTGCTTTTCTGGAGCTGAGCATGTTATTCCTGTTCCTTCCCTGTGGATATGTGGGAAGAGAGAGAGATGGAGAGCAAGGGCGAGGAAATACAAAAATGTAGAAAGAGAAAGGGAGAGTGAGGGGGACACATGGACACTGCAAAGCACAGGATGTGGGAGGGATTTGCAAAGAGACAGGAAGAGTGAAAGCAGAAGCTGAGAAAGTAGTAGTGGGAGAAAAGTAACTGAAGCAATTTAGAGAAAGCCATGATCTCCTGAGAGATGAGGACAGCAAAGTAGGGAGAGGGGCAGCAAAGGGGGAGGCACCCAGACAGATGGGGGGAATGAATGATTTGGAGCCAGGGCAGACAGAGCAGCGTGGTGCGGGGACAACAAGAGGGGGCACCTGGTGTCAAGGAGAGCAGAGGGGGAACCACAGCAGGGACGAAGCCTTTGGATCTGGGGGTGCCAGAGGGTGGGGACAAGGGGGTGTAACAGAGAAGCAGGGATTTAGCAGGGAGAGCAGGGGGAGCAGAGATGGGGAAGAAAGAGCTAGAAATATATGAGATTGGGACAATCAAAAGATTGGAGAGAAAGAGCAACACAGATGAAACAAGTTTCCAGAATGGAGCAGAACAGGTAGAAGAGAAGGAATAGAGGGAAGAAGGGGAGAAAGCAGCAGAGAGGAGGTGAGAGAGAGAGACGTCCAGCGTGAGGGAGGGAAACGCACAGTGATGGACAAGGCAGACCCTCGGCCCAGATGAATGGTGACATGATTGGATATTATTATTAAGTTGTGATATAAATGGTGCTATAAGTGATAAGTTGATTTCTCTATAATCTAATAAATTTAACATTGTGTGTTGAAAATGCACAGATGAAGCTGAGAATGACAAAACTCCTGTCTATGGGGCTGGTTCACTTTGTAATTCTTGGCATCACAGGCTGCCTTCCACTTGCAGTCCCTGTTCAGCCAGAGGGCAGTGACTTGATTCATTTAATTGTGGGTCACCCTCTTCCCTTTTCCTGGGATGGGGCAGGGTGTCGGGCAGTGTTTTTCCTATTCTCACAATCAATACATTAGTGAACACTCAACACAGAACATTTCCCTTCTGGTCACTAAAATGGGTGGGGCTCCTCATGAACATGAGATTCTCCTTCAGACACCTACTGGGTGTTTTGTAATTTAACTCAGTTCTGACACTGTTGACTTGGAGTTAGGTTCAGATCTACAGATTTAGGGCTCATTTCCACAAGACCGCCCCACATCAGATGCCGGTCCCAGGTTGGGACCTGAAGTTATGACTGAACAGCTATAAATTGGGGATTCAGTGACCCTTTGCTCACATTTTATTGATTTGATAGAGCTGTTCACAATCAGGGAACCATTTTACTTAGGTGTACTCGTTTGTTGTGAAGGGTATTACAAAGCATGTAAATGAATAGCCAGAAGCAGGAGCCATTCTCACAAAGCAAAACCTATGAATGGGTTTTGGAAACCGTGTTTTTTATTCACATCTGAAGGGGAGGGGCAGTCTTTGGGATTCAGTCCTTAACCTGTAGGATCTGACCCTATCTGCAGGTATATAGTACCAAAAATGAGTTAAATTGTAGGGCACCCAGCTAGGAGTGTCCCAGAGAACTGGTCAGTGTGGGAAAAACCACACACACATTGGTGACTAAAGGTAAAATATTCTGTGTTAAGCGTGAGTAGTTTTCTGTCCCAAACATTAAAGAGAAGAGATTTCCAACCAACCCCACCCCCCTGTCTCAGGGCCTGTGGTCTCTACTCAGTAGTGTCTGGGAATGGGCTGTCCCTGCTCCTGGCTGTTGCTGGCCCAGTGATTGTGCCACTTGCCAGCCCCACTCGCAGTCTGAGGACGGCGTGACATTCTTTCCTCCATGGTGTCATCAGTTTTTACGCCATGGGAATTATTTTGGTCAGTGCACCCAGAAGGAGGTATTGTCTAGTAAAACACACACACGTAATGAAGCCTTTATTTACCTTCCATTATTCCATCGTAAAACAAAAAATACTCCGTTAACTGCATTCCTTCTTGGGTAAAGCACCCTCATCTGTGTTCCATTTAAGAGCAGAAACACTGCAGTGTTCTTTACGTTCTCTGTGTTTAGTTTTTACCTGCAGTTATCGACTCACCCCTTCCAGCCAAGCTTGCGCGCCCCCCACTTCACTGGTCCTTTCTTTTCCAACCACAGTCATGTGACATTTCTAAACCCAGTTTCTTATTTCCTGTCTTCATCTTTCCTTTCCTGTCAGCAGCCTGCTGCACAGCTGATCATTCCTTCTTTATCTCTTGGCTTTGAGGACATCTCTCTAAACTTGGAAAATCGCTTTGTTTTAGATTTTTGTTGTCACCTTCATCTCTTACCAGTTTCCTCTGCTGGTGTCTCCTGAACTGTGTTCTCTGAATGTGGGAGTGTCCCACGATTTAGTCCTTGAAGCTCTTGTCATCTCTGTCCACACCCACTGCCTTTTCTTATCATCTTGTCTCATGGTTTAAACCCCTCTGACATGTCTCTGTTTCCCCTGCAGCCCTCTCCCCTGACCTCTAGATCCAGTGTCCAGTTGTGTCCTCAACTCCCTGCTGGGCGTCTAACAGGCATCTCCCCCTTCCTACGTCCAAGAGGGACTTCCTGAACTCCCCCAAATGCATTCCCCCGCAGTCCTCACAACTCAAATGAGCCTGTACTTCCTGGGGCTTAGCTGAGCGTGTTGGCATATATTTAAAGTACATAAGATATTATATTTTAAGTGTGTTCCTGTATTAAATAAAGGAAAAATACATGTTTACTTAAAATGGGTAGGGAAATACATTCTTTTGAAAATTCTCTTCAGGCATGTGACAGAAATGTTTGCAGACCTGGGCCTTCCCTGCTCTGCTCTGCCAGGACCTCTCTGGCCTCATCTGCTTGTGTTGTCCTTGTGCTTCCTCGCTCTGCTCTAGCCACACAGGCCTCTTTCCTCTTCCTGGGGAAAAGGCTCCTGCCTCAAGGCCTTCATATGGGTTGCCCCTCTGCCTTGAACTCTCAGGTCCCCCAGCTGCAGATAGCAAGCACCCTCCCTTCCCCAGATCTTTGTTCTGATATCACCTTCTCAGTGGGGAGTTTTGTGACCCTCCTCTGTCCCCCTTTAACATTCTAGCCACACCCTCCTGCCCACCTTTTGTCTGTATTAGCGCCTCTGCATGTTTCTTTCTGCTGCTTTATTTTCCACTCCTTAGATAGATGCTGGTGACAGCATGTCCCCAAGGGGATAGCAGAGCCTCAAGGTGGAAGGTGAGCTGGGCTTGCTCCTTCTGAGTGGAGCTCACTCCTGGCTTCACATGAGGGTGCTGAGACATTTGGCAAATACATCTCTTTTGCCCCCTTTGCAGAGATTGCCATTCACATAGTCAGGCCCAGGCTTGACAATATCGAGCGTTGGTTCTATTTTGTATTCATGGTAGAGTGTCAAGGCTCTGTGTCCTCCATTTCTGAGGCCTTAACTCTGCCCATGATGCACGCAGGGGTGAGGGGGGCTGTGCCCTGCATCCGGTTTTCATCAGGGCCAGGTCTGTGCCCTGGACGGGAGCTCAGTCCAGCCCAGCTCCCCACTGCTGCAGCGTGTGTGGGGGCTTCTCCAGGAGGGCAGCGAGTTCTGATGAAAGGGGTCACAGACTCACTAGTTGGTCTTCCTGTAGCAGTTTATTGTCCCTGCATCTCTCCTGGTGTTATGGACAGGAGAGTACCGTCTTCTTACATGGGAACCCTTTCCTCTTCGTGTAGTTGTGACACAGAACGGGGGTTGTTGATTCTCAGCATTGAGCAGCATATTTTTGACGTTCAGGATCGACCTCTGAAGAGTCGTGTTGGGTGAGGAAGAAGCCAGAAGAGGAGGAAGAGGAAAGAAAAGGAGTCAGGAATGGCTCTTACTCAGGTAAAGTGATATTCTCGGTGGATTCTTCTGTATCTTTTTTCTTTCTGAAGTGCCAGACACTGGAGTTGCTAATCTTCTCTGACTCCGAAGTGTCCTGCCTGGCGTGTCTGCTGGTACACACCTGTGCCTTCCCTCCGTCCCTCTCATCTGCACTTAGATTCCGTCTCAACCTAACCTAGTGACATGAGCTCGTGAAGAGGCTGCATTGGGCTTGGTTCTGAGAAGGGCGTCACACCCAGGCACGGATTGGAGAGAGCATGTGGCCCTGTGGTGTTGGTGCTCTTGGTCAGCAGGGAGTGTTTAGGGGCCACATCTGGAGGCACTGTCAGCTCTTTGTATAGCAGGATTACAGAAGCTGCCCAGGGAAGTCATGAGTTAATGTGCACACATACATGTTAAATTTTGGAAAAGGAAACCTATAAGCAGAGATCTTTTCTGCCTGATTTTATACTACATTTGAATCTAAATGAGTGAATCACTGTATTTCTGATACCAAATTCTTAATGACTGGGAATAGAATGGAAAGCTAGACATCAATGATAGAGATTGTTTTATCCCATCATCTATTTTAAAATATAAAATCAACATGAACGGTGACAGCAGGAGATTCAGTGAACCTTTCTCAGTATGTGCATGCCACGGAGACTGTGGTATACCCACAGGGACTCATTTTTTTTTTTCCTTGAGACAGGGTCTCTGTCACTCAGACTGGAGTGCAGTGGCATGATCACAGCTCACTGCCACCCCCAAGTTGTGGGCTCAAGTGATTCTCCCGCCTAAGCCTCCTGAGTAGCCAGGACTACAGGTACGCGCATTTGTAGAGACATGGTCTCACTATGTTTCCCAAGGTGGTCTCAAAGTCCTGGCCTCAGTGTCCTCCCAAAGTCCTAGGATTACAGGTGTGAGCCACCATACCCTGCTAATTTTTTTTGTTTGTTTTAGAGATGGTCTCTTACTGTCATACCTGGGATGTTCAACTCCTGGCCTCAAGCAATGCAGGGAGACTTGTGCAGCAGGTGTTTTAGGTGGAAACATTTATAATTTTCCTCAGACATAAGAGTGAAACTTCTTGGTCGTCAGAGAAGACAGCCATATTCTCATTTCACCAATTATTATAATATATTATATTTCTTCATTTTAAACATATGATGTATTTATTTGTTTTGTGGTAAAAGTCCAACCAAAGATGTAGCTTAGGCTCCAAGCTGTAAAGCATCCCCTTTCTCTGTCACATCCGTACTTGGAAAAACTCAAACTGGTTTTCCTCTGTTTTCATTCCAAAAGTACAACAACAGTCAACACAGAAGACATCTGTGAGCAAATGTGGGCAGGGGGTTCTTCCTGTCACAAAGCGAGCAAGCAGTTCTGTAGCAGACACCAGCTCGGTGTCCTCCAGTTCAGTTGTGTTACTATCTACCTGGAAATGACGGCAGATCCCACAGGTTGAGTGGTCAGTCCTCAAGACTGCTCCCCCTTCAGACACCAGTCACAAGTCTCGGCCTTCAGAACTTCTGACCAACTGGCTTCAAGTTGGGATTTTCCTGACCCTGTCTTTGGGATCACTAATTTGCTAAAACTACTCATATCTCAGGGAAACACTTCTATTTATTTGTTTATCATAAAGGATATTAGAAGGATACAGATGAAGAGATGTATGGGGCAAGGTATAAGGGCAGAGGTGCAGAGCTTTGAAGCCCCACCCTCCAGGAACCTCCATGTGTTCTGCTATCTGGAAGCTCTCTGAACCCTCTCCTTTTGGGTTTTTACGGGGGCTTCATTAACACAGGCATGATGGATTAAACCCTGAGCCATTTGGTGATCAACTTGACCTTCAGGCCTTCTCCCCTCTAACGAGGTTGAGTCATGGAGTTGAAAGGCCCGACCCTCTCATCCTGCCTCTGCCTGCCCCGTGGCCAGCCCCCTCTGGAGTGATCAGTCAATTCTTGGCACACAAGATACTGGAAGGATTTTGGGAGTTATATGCCAAGAAACAGTGTTACAGTTTTCCACCCTCCCTCCAGTCTCACTAGGGAGCCACTGTTGTGAATTCTGTGTCAGGAGTCAGCACAATGTTTTCAGATTTTAGAAAAGAATTGTTTCTTTTTTTTTTTAATTTTTTCTCTTAGAGTCTGCCAGCCAGACTGGAGTGCAGTGGCGTGATCACAGCTCACTGTAGCCTCAAACTCTTGTGCTCAAGCCATCCTCTTGTCTCAGCCGCAGGAGTAGGTGGGAGTACAGGCGCACATCATCACACCTAGCCAAGGTTTTGTTTGTCTGTTTTTGTTTTTTGGGTTTTTTTTGTAGAGACAGGATCTCCTGATGTTACCCAGGCTGGTCTTGAACTTCTGGCCTCAAATGATCCTTCCCCCTTGACCTTCCGAAGTACTGGGATTACAGGCGTAAGCCACATACCAAGCTGGAAAAATGTTTTGTTGTGATATTTTATAGTGCAAGTTTTAGATCATATATTTTCAGATAATATATGTCATGAGACATTCATGTGTCATTTAGCAAGCTGTTTATTTTCTTTTTCTTTTCAAAATTATGTTGATATTCCTTTAACATACTTAGTACCTAAGGTTCAGTTTTATCTGGGCATTCAGGTATCCACTGGGGCTCTTGGAGTGTATCCCCCACAGATAAGGGGGTTCTACCCTATTTTGTATCCAGCATTTAGTACTAAGGCTCTGTGTCCTCCATTTCTGATGCCTTAACTCTCTGCCCATGATACACAGAGGGGTGAGGAGAGCTGTGCTCTGCATCAGTTTTTATCAGGGCCTGATCTGTGCCCTGGAGGGAAACTCAGTCCAGCCTCGCTCCACACTGCTGCAGCATATCTGTGGGCTTCACCAGAAGGGGAGCAAGTTTTGAAAAAATGGTCAGAAACTTTGTAGTTGGTCTTCCTATAGGAGTTTATTGTCCATGAAACCCCCTGGTTCAGAGGGCAGCACAGGGCTGTCTTTGCACAGAGACATGTCCTGTTATTTCAGTGGATGTGTATAAATGTATATCTGTGTAAGTGTGTACATGTGATGTGTGTGAATGTGGGCATGCATCAGCAAGTGTATGTTTTTTGTCAATGGCGCATCATCATTTTATACAAATTTTGTATTTCTTAACAGTTGCAATTTTATCTTAAATATTTTCCATGGTCTTAAAATTATTCTACACTATCATGTTGATGAGTTGATATCAGTAAGAATAGTAACGTATAAGCAGCATAAATGTGTAAATGTGTATATAGTGACCTTTTATGCAGTTGCATGTTTTTATCCTTGAACTTGTTTAGCTTTTCTCAATTAGGTAATTCTCTGTCAAATACTTTTGAGGCTGACCTGCTCCTTAACTGTTTGATCCGTTAGGTCTGATTTTGATGGCCAAACACCTGGGATTGGTGCTTACTCTGCCATTTTCAGCCCTTTGATGTCAGGCGAATTTTTTCCTAGAATGTCTGAGACATAGTTTTCTTCTCAGTAAGATGGACACAGCTCTTTCTGTCATGGGCTGTTGTTGTTACATCAGGGAGTACATGTAAAGCATTTAGAATAACGCCTAGCATATGGGACGTGTTCAGAAGCTTCCAGAATGGCTATTGCTGTCATCATCACAGTTTGTAGATTCTGATCTTTTTTTAAAGCCACTGTGGACACAGTCATTTTGAAGACACCACTCATATTCTAGCTCAGGTTTATACTGAATATCATTTGGGGTGTCAGACCAACTATCTAGAGAAAAGAGATAAGCCTGTATTCATTTTTTATTTGTGTTTCTTATATTGTCCACAAAAATAAGGTCCACACTAATTGAGAGAATATTATAACTTCTTATGGAAAAACCTAATAAAACAAATAATGGGCTCAAAAGTACATGCATGTGGATCTGTCAGAAGCTCACTTCCATTGAATCAATTTTTACAACTCTCTTCATTTTGTGTGAAGAGGAGACTTCTCCCCATTGCTCGTTGGTGAAATATGTTTTACATTTTAGGGACACTTGACATTCAGGGATGTGGCCATAGAATTCTCTCAGGAAGAGTGGAAATGTTTGGACCCTGCTCAGAGGGCTTTGTACAGGGCCGTGATGTTGGAGAACTACAGGAACCTGGTCTCCCTGGGTGAGGACAATGTGGCTCTCGAAGTCGGGATCTGCCCTTGTGTATCTCTGCATTTTCTCCTGTGTGCTTCTTGGGAGCCCCTGCATTGCTTGACGGAGACTGAAGCCTTATTGACTCAGAAATGAAAAGCTCTGTAATTCTGTCTGGACTTTAAATGTCCCCTTTCTTCAGATGTTCTGTCCCCTCCATGATACATCATTTTGTGGTACCATGGCTTCCATATGCGAAAAACCTTATGGCAGAATTTTTAAATGCCCAGTTCCCTGTTTTCTACCCCTAAAATTTTGATTCAGTAGTTCTTGGAAGAGATCTAGAGATGTCTGCATAGTACAGTTTCATATCCATTCAGAAAGAAGCCATCTGTGGATTAGTTTGTGAAATATATTTCTTGATCCATTTGTAATGTCCTCTCTCCTACCTAAACATAGGGCTTGGATTTTGGAAAAGCCATAGCAATTCTTTTTTTTTTTTTTCTTTCTTTTTTTTGTCTTGAAGCAGCCCTCAAAAAGCCATAGCAATTCTTGATTCTTTGTTTTTATAAGCAGGAATCTTGCTTCCTGACCTGAGTATTACCTCCATGTTGGAGCAACGGAAAGAGCCCTGGACTATAGAGAGTGAAGTGAAAATAGCAAGAAACCCAGATTGGGGGGAAAGGATCAAAGGTGTGAACTCAGGTAAGAGCTCAGGTGGACACACTGGAAGCCACACTATTAAACAGTGTTTGGGAAACTCTCTGCAAGCAAGTAGGGGAGTTCTGTGGGTAAGAAAAGTTTAAATCCTGTGAGCTGCAAGCAGAAATCTTTCCCCCCGTTATCACTTTGTTCTTTAGACGTGCCATAGTTTATCCTTTCACCCACTAGTGGTGCTGCAGCTCAAACAGAGACCAAGGCACAATCTTTATTCTATTGGACAACACCTGTCATCTGGCTTCTCTGAGCTCTTTGGTCCCTGAAACTGTGCATCACAGAGGAGCTCTTTCAAAGGGGTCTCTTTCCCCGGTGGTGTCTCCTTCTGTACTTGTTTCCATCTGATGCTCACTTCTATATCCAAAAACGTCAGAGGTGAGGCTTCCATAGACCTGACACCTTGACCTATTCAGGTTCCACCGCATTTCCTGTACTTAGAAGACATAATCGGAGATGGGAAAACATTGCCTGGTCTTTCTTTGAATCTGGGGCTGGGAAGCCGTGTGGAGCTGTCTCCAGCCCTCTCTGCTGTTCAAGTTTGTTTGAGATAAGAGAAAGCCAAAGTGTTTTTCCTATTATCACATGCCACTCAACACAGAATGCCTCACTTCTGGTCAGCAAAATGTGTTGGGTTTCTCCCCACCAACAACTGATTTTTCAGTGGCCTTCAAAGGCTTTCCTGTAATTCATTTCTGACCCTATCTACCTGGCATTAGGGTCAGATCCCACAGGCTAAGGGCTGTGTCCCCAAGCCTATCCCCTACCTCATATACTAGTCACAAGTAGTAAATTGTCACCTCTCTCTCTGACAAACAAGCTATAAATCAGAGTTCCCTTGACCCCCTACTCAGGTTTGATTAATTTGCTTCACAGAACTCAGTGAAGCACTTTCTGTGTGTATTGGTTTATTAGAAGGGATATTTCAGAGGGTACAGATGAACAGCCAGATGAAGAGACTTACATGGCTAGGCACGTTGAAGCTTCACTGGGTGCATCACCCTTCACACATACCCGTGTGTTCAGCATTTGGAAGCTCTCATAACCCCATGATGCAGGGTTTTTTAATGGACGTTTCATCATGTAGGCATGATTGATATTAACTCAGTCTCCAGCCCTGTTGCCCTCCTGGAAGATGGCAGTTGGGGCCGAAAATTTTAGGCTTCTAATCATAGCTTCTTCTTTCTGGAGACCAGCTCCCCATGTGGGAGAGCACAAGAGTTGCCTCATTAGAACATATCATGTTCATGTCACCTAGGAAATTCCAAATTGTTAGAAGTCTATGTCAGGAACCTGGGAGGAGACCAGTATATGTATTTATTCTCATTTCAGAAGGTCCCTCAGCCAGTCTTCAGTTTAGCTTTATCCACATGTTACTGGTGTGTGTAAGAGGGGAGTAGGTTGTTCTTCCCACATTGTTACTCAGCAGTACAGGAAAGACAGTCGACAGAAATATCCTACATTGGATCCCCACTTCCACGTGGGGACTGTAGCTCACTGGATTGATGCCTGCAGTTCCAAGTCCACTGTCATTTGTTTCAGCCACTGCTACTTTCATCTTGTACATTTCCACGTATTACAAGTGAACTTGGTTTTTATGTATTTAATCATCAGTTTTGCTATTTTGTATGATTTTCTTTGTGTTCTTTGCTTCCTGTGGACTTGTTCCTGTTTCTTTGTGGACTGTGTGGAGCTGTTATATCAGAGAGTATCTTCTGATTTATATATTTTAGAAGATTTCATTGTTTACTACAGAGGTTGTGGCCAGCAGGAGTTTCTTTACAACCTCTGTAAACTTCAAAAGTTTTTATTAGGTAATTTAAATATTTTTCTTTTCTTTTACCTGACTTAGTACCTACTATTAATGTGTACTTTTGTCATTTAAATTTATTTCAGTGTGTGAATTGGGAATTTTTAATATCTAAGGACTATACTTTTTAAAATTGTTACTCTTATTCCCAGAAATGTCATTAAAATAGACTTGCAATAATTTGTTATTTAAGACTGAGAGGAAAAAGTCAAACTTTGTTTTCCTCTACTCTCACACCACACAACAGAAGACTCTGTGACCAAATGTGAGAGATTCTCCTTACCAACAAGCAAACAAACAATTCTGCAGTGGGCACCAGCTGGGTGATAGTCCATTCCATTCTGTCACTCTCTACCCGGAGACAGCATCAGACTGCAGAGGTTGAGGGCTTAGTCTCCAAGACTGCTCCTGCCTTAAGACAGCAGTCACAAGTCCAGTCCTCAGGAACTTGTGACTCTCTGGCTTCAAGGTGGAATTTCCATGACCGCCTTTTTGGGTTTGACAAATTTGCCTGAGTGCCTTACAGAACTCAGGGAAGCATTTATTTTACCAGTTTATTACAAGGAGTGTTTTCAAAGATAAAAATATGCAGCCAGATAAAGAGATATGTAGAACAAGGTCTGGAAGACTCCCAAGCACAAGACCTCTGTCCTTGTGGAGCTGGGGTGTGCCACTCTCCCAACACGTGGATGAGTTCTTCTCGACCATCCTGTAAGCATCACGTGTTCAGCTGTCTGGAAGCTCTCTAAACCCTTCTGTATGGGCTTTTATGGAAGTTTCCTTCACAGGCATGGTTGAAGCATGGACAACTGGGTGGAATTGGGATTGGACGGGAAGGGAATGATGTATGGGGCAGGACCCTTGCTGGAATGAGGGTCTTACGTCCCACACTCCAAAAGGAAGATTAGAGTCCTGCCTTGAGCAGGTGAAAAGAGGGCAGGAGAAGGTCAGGGAGAGATTGTGTTTCCTGAGACCTGCTTTTGATGCGTAAGATGTCCCTACAGTATAAGAAGACTGGGACAAGGGCTATGGGAATTACGAACCAGGAACCATATGTCAAAACGTGTGTGTGTGTGTGTGTTGTATTTCGTCATATGACAGGCATAATGCATTTTCTATAGTATGCTTTCAATTTTTTAAAGATAAATTTGTGGATATTTGTAAAATTCATGGATCAAATGCTATTTCTAGTCATTATGCCCCCTGTCTGCATTCATCATGTCCACCTTTACATACCAAATTAATTTTTAAATATGTCATAGCATTTTATGTGAAACTTTCCCAATTTTTTGCACTTCATGGTATTCTTCTCCACTTTTGTTTCTATCACCTGTATTTCTTGCAGAATTTCTCAAGTTCTGGAAATTACATTCTTAAGTTAACATACAAATACCACTTTGTTCTCTGTTGCTCTTTCCATTTGAATTTCCTGTAATGTTCACCTGGCCCTTGGGGACCCACAGCCTGATGCTGTCCTGCTGTTCTCTGGCTCTTATTTGCTACTTATGTTGCTGGTGACCTCGTCCGTGGGTGTCCACACCACTGCCAGGAAATGTTTCTGCTCTTTGCTGCTACTAATAGTGACCTTCTGTGTGAGCCATCCTCACTGTGGGTCGTGTACTTATTTTGTCCGTATGATTATTTGTGTTATTCTAGTGATAATTATGAAGTTAAATGATTCATTTTGGATGCATGCACATAAGCTTTCAGTCATTCACGAACACAACTCTGTATCTACTAATATGTAAACTGGTGGCACCCATGATACCATGCCCTTTTTGTGTATCAAAGAAATTTTATATTTTACATTATATAAGCTTAGCAGAGCTAAAGTAGATCATGTGTTTCTCATTGTTTGAATTTAGATTTAATTGATTACCATGAATATTTAAACTCACTTCTCCCCACCCTGTTTTCTCTGCCCCTCCCCCTTTTCTGTTTATATGAATTTTACTCTTTTAGATTGCTCATGCAAGTGAAATCACATATTATTTGTCTTTTAATGCCAGGATTATTTCACTCAGCATAGTGTCCTCCAGATTGAACCATATTGTAGCATAATAGAACTGCTTTCTTTTTGATGTAATGAATAATTTTCTGTTTTATACAAAATATACCACATTTTGTTTATCCATTCGTCTGATATTGCACACCTGGATCGCTTCTGCCTTTTGGTTATTTTGAGTAAATGCTGTTATTAACATGGGTTTTTGTGTACCTGTTCACAATACTCATTCAATTCTTTTGAATATATACCGAGATGAGTTGTTGGCTTATATGCTCATTTAGTTTTGAATTATTTAGGTCATTAAATATGAAATGTCCAATTTTAAATCACAACTTGATTATATTGCAAACAAGAAGCAGTATAATTAATCAAAGTATGCACCTAAACTATTGACACAGTTTTGCCATCTTCACAGTAGCATGTTTATGCCAGCAGCAAGGAAGCCTGAAGAACAAGCAGCAGTGAAATTGTGAAAGGCATTTTTCACAGCTTGTTGAGAATTGAATATTTTTCCTTGCAAGAATTGGTCCAAAGTCTGGAAGAAGTGATAGTCCATTTGTGCAAGGTCTGGTGGATGACAAAGAGTTTCCAAGTCCACCCTCTGTAGTTTGAGCTGTGACCTCTGGTCAAGCATTATCTTGCAAGAGAATTGGCCTGTCTTCTGTTGACCAGTCTCAACTGCTTAATTGCAAGCATCCTCATCATTTTGCCCAATTGGTTGCAGTAGACGCCTACTGTAATTGATTGACCAGGTTTCATGAAGCTGTAGTGGATAACACCAGTGCTGGACCACTAAACAGACACCCTTAGCTTTTTTTGATGAATATTAGGTTTTGGACTATGTTTCGGTACTTCATCTTTGTCCAACCATTGTGCTGAATGCTTGCGGTTGTCAAAAAAAATCCATTTTTCATCACACATAACAGTAAGGTGTAGAAATGGTTTGCCTTTATGTTGGGACAGCAAAGAAAGGCAAGCTTTGAGATGATTTCTCTTCTGACGCTCTTTTAATTCATGTGGAACCCATATATCCATCTTCTTTACCTTGCTGATTTGTTTCAAATGGTCCAATATTGTTGCGAGTAGTAACGTCAAACCTTGCTGCTAATTCACACATAGGTTGAGATGGATTCGCTTCCACTACAGCTTTCAGCTCATCATTATCCACCTTGGTCTCAGTTTGCCCACATGGCTCATTTTCAAGATTAAAATTACCAGAACGGAACTTCTCAAACCATAGACATACTGTGCGTTCATTAGCCACATCCTCCCCAAACACCTCACTGATATTTTGAGCAGTCTGCACTGCATGGATTCCACAATGGACTCATATTTGAAAATAACATGAGTTTTTGACTTATCTATAGTTTCACAAAAATTGCTCTAAAAAATTTTTGAAAGATAATCATAAGCCAAACCATGCGTTTGAAAGAATGAGGATGCACCTTCACAATAAAAATAAAACAAGAGTCAGTGAAATATCAGAGATATCAATTGTCAAACTTACTACTTAAGGAAATTGGACATTTCATACTTAATAACCTAAATATATAAGGAAATGTCATGCTTCTTTGCATAGTGATTGTGCCATTTTACATTCCCACCAACAGGGCTCAGGTCTCTCATTTTCCACATTCTCGCCAATACTGTCTATTTTCTGGGGATTTCTCTTTTATTATTTTTGAAAATACACATCCTAGTGGGTATTTTTACCTTGCTTCCTGGGTATTGGCTTATGTCCGGGAAATCATTGTTGAATCCAATTTCATGAAGCTTTTTACCTATAATTTCTTCTAAGAGTTTTATAATTTTAGGTCATACATTTAGCTCACGAATCCATTTTAAGTAAATTTTTTCGTATGGTATAAGTAAGGGTCCACCTTTCTTCCTTTATATGTGGATGTCCAATTGCCTTAACACTATTTGTTGAAAGGGTTGTCCTCTCCCCTTTGTATGGTCTTGGCACCCTAAGTGAACATCATTATGACATACGTTGGAGGGTCTAGTTCTGGCTGCTCTGTTCTATTCTGTTGCTTTATACGTCTCTCTTCAGAGCAGTGCAGTACTGCTTTGATTAAGGTAGTTTTGTAGTAAGTTTTGCAATCCTGTGGTATAGAACTTCCAGCTTTATTCCTTTCAAGTTTGTTTTGCTGTTGAGGTGGTTGTGTGATTTCTTATTATTTTAAGGATGAATTTATTTCTGTGGAAATTTCATTGGGATTTTGAGAAGGATTTCACTGAATCTGTAGATCACTTTGGTTGTTATTGACATTTAACATCAAGTCTTCCAGTGCATGGACATGGGATGTTTTTGCATTTATTTGTGTCATCTCAAATTTCTTTCAATAACATTTCTTGCATTCCTGTTTACAAATCTTTTTCCTTGTTAAGCTCATTGCTAAGTATTTTTTTTTGATGCTATTGTATTTCACATTATTTTCTTATTTTTCTTTTTGGATTATTCATGTTAGTGTATATGAAAGAAACCGATTTTAAGTAGAGTTTGTGTTCTGTATCTTTGAATTCATTCGTTAGTCATTCATTCATCATTCATTCATTCATCAACAATTTTTTGTGGAATCTTTAGGATTTTCATCATAAAAGATTATGTCATCTGAATAGAGATCATTTTACTTCCCCCTTTCCAATTGCATAGCTTTTATTTCTTTCTCTTTTCTAATTGCTTTGGCTAGGATTCCGGTACTACATTTCACTCTCCATATCCATAGTTTCCGGCTTCCACAGATTCAACCAAGCCTGGATCAGCAGTCCACAGTTGAATGGATCTGAACATGTGGAACTCATAGATATGAAAGGCAGACTATATTTTCAATCCATGTTTAGTTGAGTCTGAGGATGCAGAAACCACACATATGGAAGAACATCCATAGATTTTGGTATCACGAAGGGTCCTGGACCTAATTCTTGCTGGATACTGAGGGACAACTGTATTTTTCATAGAAATAATGCAAGTAGGCTTTCATTTTCTTTCCTCCTCATAAAGGAAAAAACTTCATTCTTTCAACTTTGAATATGATGTTAGCTATCCAGTTTTTATACATGGTCTTTATTATGTTAAGTATATTTCTTGTATTTCTAGTGTGTTGAGTATTTTTTATCATGAACAGTTGTTGATGTTTTTCAAATGCCTTTTCTGCATCAACTGAGATGAACGTTTGGCTTCTTTCCTCTATGCTGTTATTGTGGAGTATCATACAGATTGATGTTTCTAAGTTGCAACCACCTTTCAGTCCAGGAATAAATCCCATTTGGTCATGTTGTGTGGTCCTTTTCAGTGAGCTGCTGAAAATGTGTCTTGCTAGCAACTTGTTGAAGATTTTGCCTTAGATTGATTAGAAATATTGCTCTATAGTTTTCTTTTCTTATGGGGCCTTTGTCTGTCTTTGCTGTCAAGGTAACAGTAGCCTCATTGATTGAGTTTGAAAGTGTTTGCTCTTTGTCAGTTTTTGGAAAATTTTAGGAGTATTTGTATTAATTATTCTTCCCCATATTTGGCAGATGTTTACATTGAAATCATCTGGTTGAGTACATTTTTAATGGGTGGTATTTGACCACTGACTCAATCTCTTTATTTGTTACTGGTGTGTTCAGGTTTTCTACTTCTTCACGTTTAAGTGTTGGTAAGTGGTGTATTTGTAGAAGTTGATATATTTCTTCTTGGATATAAATTTGTTGTCATATAATTGTTCAGTCTCATTCTCTTAATTTCCTTTTCATTTGCATAGAATCAATTGTAATGTTTCCTTTTCCATTTCTAATTTTAGTCATTTCCATCTTGTGCTTTTTTTATTTTTTTGTTTATGTGGCTAAGGGTTTGTCAATCTTCTTATCAATGTATAATCTATTAGTATTGTGGCTTTCTCTAGTGCTTTTCCATTCCCTAATTTTGTTTGTTTTCTAGTCTTTCTTCTTTCTGCTACCATAATGTTACTTTGTGATTGTACTTTTTTGAAGTAAAAAGTTAGTTTTTTTATATGTGATTGTTTATTTTTAATGTAAGCATAAATAGTTATAAATAGTTTTGCTGGCACTATTTTTGCTACATTTTATAAGTGTTGGTATGTTATGTTTTACTTGTCTGTTTTATCAATATGTTTTCTAATTTCCATTGCAATTTCTTTTCTAACAAAAGGGTTTTTTTTTTACTTTACGTGTGTTGGTTAATTTGCACACATTTGTGAATTTTCTCATTTTTCTTCTGTAAGTTTCTAGTTTTATTCCATTATGATGGGAATGAATAATTTGAATTATTTCAGTCTTTTAAAATTGTTTTAAAAATTGTTCTGTGTCCTAACAGGTGTATTCTGGAAACTGTTCCATGGGCACCTCAGAAAAATTTGTATTCTGCTATTATTGGGTAGTGTGTTCTCTGTACGTCTACTTTGTCCAATTGGGCCATGATGTTGTTGAGTCATCTGTTTTCTTCTTTCTGGTTCCATCTACTTTGAAAATGAGGTATTGAAATCTACTATATTGTGGAGGTATTTTTCCTTTGAATTTTGTCAATATTTCCATTCTATATTTGGGGCTCTGATCTTTGGCATGTATATATTTATAATGGTTGTATCTTTTTGGTGAATTGACCCTTTCATAATTTTATAATAAACTTTGTCTTTTATAACAATTTTGTGTAAACATCTGTGCTCCCTACTATTAGTATGGCCACCTTTGCTCTCTGCTGGTTACCATTTGCATGGAGTATCTTTTTGCATCCTTTCAATTTCAGGTTATGTATGTCCTGATAGTTCAAGGGAGTCTCTTCATAGGATTTAGTTGGCTCCTGTCTTCTTCTGATTGCAAAATTAAACCCTTTAAATGTCAAGTAATTTGTTATAGGGAAGGCCTTACTGCCACCATTTTATCACATATTGTCTGTACAACATGTAACATCTTCTAGATTTGTTGTCCTTCATTCCTCTCTTACTGACTCCTTTTGTGTTTTGTTGATGTTTTAGTAATAACATGCGTTTATTTCCATCTCACCTTTTTGTTTGTAATTTGTATAGATTTTTTTTTTGTGGTTACCATTACAGTTACATACAGCATTGTAAAGTTATAACATTGTATTTTAAAATGTTAACATCAGTTATATTCAAAAAGCACTCCTTTACAGCTCTGCTCACTTTGTGTTATTCCTGTCAGAAGTTACTACTATAATATGTTCAAATTAACGTGTGTGTGTGTGTGTGTGTGTGTGTGTGTATATATATATAAAAATATATCTATAAATATAGGGCTGCAAAATATAGTGATTTTGTCTTTCAAATGCTGGGAAAATATTACATGTACGATACTAAATATTCGTTTATTTGATCATTTATCAACCGTTAATGGAGAACTTCATATTTTCTTAAGGATTAGAGATACTATGATACTGTCTAGGGTCCTTTTCTTTGATCTTAAAGGACTCACATTTCCATTTATTTCCAAAAAGTCTATAGTACTGGTGAACTCTTATCAGCTCTTTCTCTAGGAAAGTCTAAATTTCTCTTTTATTTTTGCAGGAGAGTATCACTAAATATTGTATTGTTCCTCTACAAATTTTTTTTTTCTTTAAGCACTGTGAACACATCATCACACTGCCTTCTAGCTAGCAAGGTTTCTGCTGAAAAATGCACAGTCTTATATACTTTCCTTGTATATGACAAGTCTCTTTTTTCTTCTTACTGTCATGATTGTGCCTTTTTCTTTGATGATAATATATCTCTTTCTGAGTGTCCTTGGGTACTTTCAGGTAGAAAGCTTCTTGAATTTGTATATCCAATTCTTTCCTCAAATATGGGACATTTTGAACATTATTTTTTCAAATGTGATTTCCAATCTTTTGTCTTCTCAATACAAATTGGCATAGTTTGTATATTGTTCCATAAGATAGTATCCGAAAAATCTATTAGGGTTTGTTTGCTTTTCTTCATTATTTTTTCTTTTTCCTCTTTTGAAATGATGATTTGTAATAACCTGTCTTTGAATGTACTTATCCTTTCCTCTGCCTTATTTAGTCTGCTGTTGAACTCCCTAGTGAATCTTTACTACATTTATTGTATTGCAGCTCCAGAATATCTTTTTTTTTGGTAGTTTCTCTTTTATTTGATATTCTCCTTCTTTCAAGTGTTGATTTCCTTCATTCAGTTAGTTCCGTATCTCTGTTATCTGTTAGCACATTAAGCATCTTAAGACAGTTGCTTTAATTATTTTTCTAGTAATTCAGAGAGCTGCGTTCCTGTAGGTTTTGTTTTAGGACATTTATTTTGTTCCTTTTTTTAACCATACTTCTCTGCATTTTTGTAGGCCTTCTAATTTTTAGTTTAGGTTTTGGCTTTTGGCTACCTCTCCCAGTGTTTTCCCCCTAAAATTATGCAGTGGAAGACCGTTACTCATCAACTTGTTGTAAAGGGTCTAGGAGCACTTACTATTTTTTGGTGACGTATCTTTCCTGGATTTTTTCTTGTACTGTTACTAATGTATAAGCAGCTTCCTTTAAATGTCGTATTTTCCCTATGAGGTTCATCCCTGATTTTTTTCAGAAACTTTCAGTTTCTGTTATATTTCTTTGCTCACAATCTCTCTCAAATTCACCCATAATCCTCTTGGTTCCTACAGACCCACTGGTCCCGTGCGTCACATCACCTCCTTATGTTTTCAGCATGGCCAGATGTGAGATATAATGTATGCTGATATTTCCTGCAGTGTCCAAGTCAGGTGGGGCAGGTCTAGTCTTTCTCTCAGACTCTAGAAATGCCAAATCCATAGGTTGAAGTTCCACTCTTTTCTTGCTTTCCTAGGGAGGAGCTGTGGTTTGGCAAATGATGCAGAAAACAAGTCCACTAAAAATCAACTTGGATTAAGCTTTCAGTTCCATCTGCCCATAATGCAGCTATTTCAAGCCGAAGGGAAAATTTATGAATGTAATCAAGTTGAAAATTCTATCAACCATATTACCTCATTTTCACCACTTCAAAACATTCCTTCTGAAGTCAAAATCCACGTGTTTAATAAATATAGGAATGATTTTGTCAATTCTCCAATAGTCACACAAGAACTGAAAGAACATGTTAGGGAAAAACCTTACAGACGTAATGAGGATGGCAAACCTTTTAGTGAGGCTTCAAGCCTTACTAACTATGGTTTAGTCCACACTGGAGAGAAACTTTCCAAATGTGAACAGTGTGGCAAGGCCTTCAGGTACAATTCAGCCCTTGTACGACATCGGAGAAGTCATACTGGAGAGAAACCTTACAGATGTAATGAATGTGGCAAAGTCTTCAATCAAATTTCACACCTTTCTCAACATCGGACAATTCATACTGGAGAGAAACCTTACAAATGTAATGACTGTGGCAGAGCATTTCGTGTACGTTCAACACTTGCAACCCATCTGCTAATCCATAATGCAGATAAATCTTACAAATGTAATGAATGTGGCAAAACATTTAGTTTTCGTTCAAGGCTTGATATACATCAGGCCATTCATAAAGCAGATAAACCTTACAAATGTGATGATTGTGGCAAGGTTTTCAGGCACAAATTATCCCTGGCAGTTCACCAGAGAAATCATACTGGAGAGAAACCTTACAAATGTAATGAGTGTGGCAAGGTCTTCAGCTACAATTCACACCTTGCACAACATCAGACTATTCATATGGGAGAGAAACCATATAAATGTAATGAGTGTGGCAAGGTTTTCCATCGAAAATCAAACCTTAAAAATCATCACAGAAACCATACAGGACAGGAACCTTACAAGTGTAATGAGTGTGGTAAGGTCTTCAATTACAATTCGATCCTTGCACGGCATCAGAGCGTTCATACTGGAGAGAAACCTTACAAATGTAATGAGTGTGGCAAATTCTTCCGTCACAAATCAAACCTTAAAAATCATTACACAATCCATACAGGAGAGAAACCTTACAAATGTGATGAATGTGACAAGGCCTTCAGACAAAAGATATCCCTTACACGTCATCAGCGAACTCACACTGGAGAGAAACCTTATAAATGCAATGAGTGTGGCAAATTCTTTTGTCAAAAATCAAACCTTAAAACTCATCACCAAGTCCATACTGGAGAGAAACCTTACAACTGTAATGTGTGTGGTAAGGTTTTTAGTCAAATTTCAAACCTTACCCATCATCAGAGAATTCATTTTCGAGAATCTTTGCAGACTCAGTGAGGGTGGCAGACTCTTCATCATGACTTCTGGCATTAATAATCAACATCTGACAGTCCACACTAAAGAGAAATCAAATAAATACAATGTGTGTGGCAGGCGCTTTATCCAGGCCTCATCACTAAGTACACATCAAAAGGTACATATTCAATGAAACCACACAAATGAAATGTTTATGATGAGGCTAATACCCAAGGACCATTACTGTGGAACATCAGAGGATTTACACAAGAAATAAGTCAGTCTCTAGGTCTCCAATATTAATCTATGATATTACCTGCTGGAGAATAATTATAAGTCAAAACACATTGACTGTCATGACATGATATATATTAAAGGTGAAAGGACATGTGGAAATAGTAATATTTAGGTTATAAAATATTTAATTATATGGGGTTCTTTCAACATGCTGCTTTACTCTTTATGACATTCAACTTGAACTTTGAAATTTCTTCATATGCCTTCCTAATTGATGTTACACACTGGTGTCTGGGAAAGAATCAGTAGGATGACAGGTCTGAATTGATTACTGAGAATCATTTCTGTCCCATTTCCTGGAACAAAAAGGACACTGCCTTTTGAAATTGTTATTTTTTTCTTTTTTTATGAAGACAAGGTTTTCCTCTGTAGCCCAGGGTTGAGTGCAGTGATGTGATCATATTTTACTGTACCCTGGAATGGAATCTGTGAGCTCAAGCTATCCTTCTCCCTCTACCTCCCAGATAGCTGCAACTACAAGTCTGTCCCCACCGCTAATTTTTCTTACTTTGTTTTTTAGAGATATATTTTCACTATCTTGCCCAGGCTGGTTTTGAACTCTGGATTCAAACAATTCTCCTGACTCAGCCTCCCAATGTGCTGGGATTACAGATATGAGCCACCGTGCCTTGTCCCTTGAGATCAAATATTGTCTGATTCAGAGAGGATGGTGGTGGGCAGAGAATAACATAAAACTATGGTGCCAGTCGTCATGCCTAATGCATTCAGCACACGCTTCTGAAAGAGGGCACAGTGGGTTATAGGAAAGAAATGTTCTACCACCTCAAAGAGAAAGAGCAGGCCACAACCTTCAGACTCTGGGGTTTTTATGGGAAGAGAGTAATAGGTTCTTAGGGACCGATTATGGGGTAGAAATAATGCAGGGAAAACAGTGGTCACCTTCTCCATTGAATGGTAATAGCTGTTGCTTAGCACAGACTTGTGAAAGATTCATTTTGCTTTTGAAGTTGAGAGAAAAGTTATATGAGAAAGTTTAATCAAAACTATCAGCATAGCATGTTCTTAAGGAGGATTCATATTTACCTCTTGACATTATAATTAATGCAGCATTAGCCCCCTTATGGTTGATGCATCTAGAACAATTTTTTTTTTTTTGGTGAAATCAAACATACACTTTGGGTACATATACTTAATTAGGTATGATTGTGGATAATCATTCTTAGTAATTGAGTTATTCTCTACATGCTGCTCTAGGATACTTATGTAAGTACAGTGAAAATAGAATAGCAGTGCAGTGCAACTTCAGATTCTTAAACCCTCAAACATTACTATTGAATGTGCACTGTATTATTATATTTCTACATGCTTCTCTCACGTGTCACATAGGACCATCGCATGTACCTTCATTTTCATGAAGCAAATACATAAATATACTAGGATGGAACTTAACTATGAGATAAAAGAAAGTGGATAATAAGGATAAAAATAACACCATGTCTTCTTTGTCCTTGCAGTACTCAGTGACATAATTTGAAAATATTAATGTTCATGCGTGTCTTCTTACAAATGAACATAGACAATGGGAATTTTGTTTTGCTTTGCTAAGTAAACTGTAGAAACTATATGTATTCACCCTCATAACACTTTGGGTGAGTTGAACTTTTTACCACTCTACAGGAAGTTGATTGAAGTGCACCTAATGTTTGGTTTGGATATTGAGAATGATACTATACACCATATAGTAAACATATTACATAATGAGGCTTTCTGAGGAAAGTAGGGTAGACTTCCACAGCTGGTCTACAAATGGCTTGAGAGAGCTAGTGTACATGACTGGCTTGGGGTGTTAGGATTGTTAAAGGGTGTGTTGGGGTGGGGCTGGGATACCCACATGTGGTTTGAACTTCCACCTGGTACCAAAGGAGGGAGCACTCAGGCTTTATTTTTAGCTTAAGCAGATGGGCAGAATAGGAAGAGGGAATGCGGAAGGGTAGAAGGTGTTCGTATTCAAGTATCACACAAAGCAGTCTGACTCAAAACACCAGATGTTTTCTCTGGAAACTCCAAATTTGATGGTTAGGAAAGACCCAAATTTTCCTCATGTTAATAGCTTACTACATGCCTTTTTTTGGCTGTACACATAAGTCACATCACTCAGTACAACTGTTGAAAATGTTTGTGGGCTGGGTGTGGTGGCTCACGCCTATAATCCTAGCACTCTAGGAGACCACGGTGGGAGGAGTGCTTGAGCTCAGGAGTTTGAGACCAGCCTGAGCAAGAGCGAGACCCTGTCCCTACTAAAAATAGAAAAATTAGCTGGGTGTGGTGGGACGTGCCTGTAGTCCCAGCTACTCAGGAGGCTGAGGCAGGAGGATCGCTTGAGCCCAGGAGTTTGAGGTTGCAGTGAGCTATGATGACACCACTGCACTCTACCTGGGGCAGTACAGCGAGACTCTGTCTCCAATAAAAAAAAAAAGAAAATGTTTGTGAAATACTGTTTAGTTAAATTACCTAAAATATTTTTTTTACAGTAGTTGAATGAAAATTATTTTGTGTGCTTATTATGTAATAACCATGATTAAGGAATTTTACAAAATGAGCATATTTACAAATTATGAGAATGTAATTTTCAGATTATTATATTAAGCAATATATACCATGGTTCATTTTCGAGTGTAATAAAATTTTTTGTTTTCATACATGATTTTTTTCTGTAGCTTTTTTCCTCTTTCGTACATCGTAGGCCAGCATGTATGTTTAATACACTTCTTCCCTGTGTTAACGCTAGTGAAAAATTGGGGGGGGTTATATAAAGGAAGGTGCTATATGGAGACAGATTTTGTGACATGAGGATGCACATAGGAAAATGGCAGTTAAAAACTAGGTGTCTATTAATACGAAAAAGCAATGCCCCATTAAGTCTTTGGTGAATGTACTGGGACAATGCAAGATGGTAAACTGAAATTTCTTAATGTGGGCATTATCTAAGATCAGATGCTTGAAAATCCAAGTGTGTGGAAGTTAATCACTGTCTAGAGAGGTAAATGAAAATAAGAGAAAATTCCCGAGATTTCAACTTGGGTTTGTGACAAGGAGATAATTTCTATTGCTGAATCCCTGGAGTCCACTCCACCACCTCCCACTGGCTGGTGTTTCTATTCAGAATGAGAATCTCTTGGTAAACCATGTTTGTGTTACTTGTACCATGAAAACTAACACCAAATAGATTTACTCTCATCCAAAAATAGTTAAAAGACATTGTCCTTTAATCATTTAAAGCCAAGTGCAGTGGCATGCACCTGTAATGCAGCTTCTTGAGAGGGTGAGGCAGAAAGATCACTTGAGGCCAGGAGTTAGAAACCATCCTGGACAATGTTTTGAGACCCTGTCTCAAAAAAGTGACTTTTTGGGGAGGGGCCAAGATGGTGGCCTAGAAGCAGCAGGCACATGCTCTTATGGAGAGGATCAGAAATGGTGAGTAGATATTTACCTTCAGCTGGATCACCTAAGAGAGAACACTGGGATTCAATAGAGAAGTGTCAGGAGGGACCAAAAGCAAAGAAGGAAGTAAGGCAACTGGCTTGGCTGTATTGGCGGTGACCAGGCTGGTGCCCTCACATGAGGAAGGGACAGGTGAGAGACCTCTAGGACTCCACCCTCCCCTAGCCTACTTTGCAATCTGAGTTACAAGGTGGCCCCTCCAGCCCCTCGGGCCTCCAGATAAACACAGGGAGCTGCCTAGAGACGGCACAGCAGCATTGCTCCAGGGAGGTTACACAGCAGGGCCCCACAGGCTGCCATGCCCTGAGTGATGCAGCTGGTGCCATTCTGACAGCCAATCCCAGAGTATTGTGTCTGGCCAGGAGCCGGCTCCACTGCTATCACCTCCTCAATGCTGCCAGGCCATGAAGACATCAGGGAAGTTGGCCACACACACACTGGGGACTAGGACTGCTATTGCTGCCACCACCAGCAGGGGATCCATGTAGGACCAAACCCCCACAGCCACCCACCCCTGCTGCTACTGCTGCTGACACAGGACCCAGGCACCAGCAAACCTCCATATCCTCTGGATTCTACTGCTACTTCACAGAGGGACCCACCCTGCTTTTGCCTGAGCTTTCAGCAGTGGCCGGGGAACCAGCCTCCCCTGAACATGAACATCACCCAGCACTTTGATTGTGACAACCACATAGGAATGTGGAGATGCTGGAGAGAACCAATGTTACAGGCTCACAGTGTATTGCCCCTCTCCTGCCTAAGCGTTCTTTTGCAGCAGGACTCAAATGCCATCCAGGGGCCTAGGAACTGGAGATTATCTAAGCTAGTTCCTCACCACTGGTACCTGAACAACCTCTTATCGGTCTGAGTTCCAACTGACCCAAATTGTGAACACCACCAAAATGGGTACCTACCAGCATGAGCTGAAAGGCAGTGTACCTCTCCTTGTCTACACTGAGCAGCAAAATTCCTAGCAGAGAACAGTTGTACTTCAATGCTATCTGTTCTGAGCTGAGGGAAGAGATTGCAGATGGGAAGGAACCAACATAAGAACTGGCAGTATGAAAAAACAGACTCCTCTGACACCCCCAAAGGATCACACTCTCTCTACGGAGCAATGTACTTCTGACCAGAAGGAAACTTGAAATGTCAGATAGGGAATTCAAAATGTGGATCACAAGTAAGCTTAGTGGGAACAATAGGGAAGTCAAAAACCAACCCAAAGAAACAAACAAACAAACAAACAAAAAATTCAGGAAATGAATAAAAAATTCACTAAAGAGAGAGAGAGCTAAGAAAAAAACCAACAGACCTCCTGGAAATGAGTCATTTAGGGAATTTCAAAATAGCGTGGAAAGTTTTAAGAACAGACTAGACCAAGCACAAGAAAGAATTTAAGTGCTTGAAGACAAAGCTTGTAAATTTACCCGGGTCGTCAAAAATGAAGAAAAATGAATCAAGAGAAATGAAGGAGACCTCTGAGAAATATGGGATTAGTAAAATACCCAAACATAAGAAACATAGGTATTCCTGAGGGAGAAGAAGAAAGCAAAAATTATGGAAAATCTGTTTGAGGTAATAATGGAGGAAAACTCTGGTCTTGCTAGAGATTTAGACATCCAGATACAAGACAGTCAATGAACTCTTTGAAGATTTGTGGCAAACAGGACATTACCAAGGCACATAGTCATTAGTCTGGCCAAAGTCAAAGTGAAGGAGAAAATTCTACAAGGCGATTGATGAAAGTATCAAGTAACTTACAAAGGGAAACCCATTTAACTAATAGCAGACTTCTGAGCAGAAAACTTACAAGCCAGAAGGGGTGCCATCATTGGTATCCTTAACCAGATAAACTGTCAGCCAAGAGTTTTGTATTCTTCAAAACTAAGTTTCATGAATGAGGGAAAAATAAAATCTTTCCCCAGTAAGCAAACTCTAAAGGAATTTGTCAGCACTAGATCTGCCCTGGAGGAAATGCTCTATGGTGGTCTAAACACCAGAAAGAACAGTCAATATGCAACAGAGTGAAAACACTTGGCAGGGAAAATTCATACCTCTTATAAAACAACAACATAAGGAAGGACACAAACCAAGTAACTATCAACATGGTGACTAGAACAGTAACCTCACTTACCAATATTAATGTTGAACATAAGTGGTATGAATGCCCCACTTAAGAGATACAGATTGATGGAATGGATTAAGAAAAACACAAATATCTGCCGTCTCCAAGAAACCCATTTAATTCATAAAGAGTTGGATACAGTCAAGGTAAGGGATTTGAAAACAATATTCCATGCAAATGGTAACCAGAAGCAAGCAGGAGTAGCTATTCTTATGTCAGATAAAACAGACTTTGAATCAACAATGCCAAAAAAAATGACAAAGATGGTCATCATATAGTGATAAAAGGATCAGGTCAACAAGAAGTTATAACAGTCCCAAGTTTATATGCATTCAATATTGGAGTTCCCCAATTCATAAAACAAATGCTACTGGGCCCATGAAATGAAATAAGCAGCAACATAGCAATAGTGGAGTTCTTCAACACACCATTGACAAAACTAGATAGATCGTCAAGGCAGAAAATCAACAAAGAAACACTGGACTTAAACGGAACACCAGAAAAAGTGGACCTAACTGATATTTACAAAACATTCTACCCAGAAACTGCAGAATATACATTCTTCTCATCAGCACATGGGACATTTTCCAAGATAGACTGTATGTTAGGCCACAAAACAAGTCTCAGCATATTTCAAAAAATCAAAAATTTACCTTGTATCTTCTCATACCACAGTGGAAGAAAACTAGAACTCAATTCCAAGAGGAACTCTCAAAACCATACAAATATGTGGAAGCTAAACAACCAGTTACTGAATGATCTTTGGGTCAAAATGAAATCTAGATGGAAATCAAAACTTTTTCATTGAAGGACAAAGGCAACACAAGCTACCAAAATTTCCAAAATATAGTAAAGGCAGTGCTAAGAAGGTAGTTATACCACTAGCTGCCAACATCAAAAGGATGAAGAGATCGCAAATTAACAACATAATTTCACAGTCCAGGAAACTAGAAAAACAAGAACAAACCAAACCCAAAGCCAGCAGAAGAGAAGAAATAACAAAGGTCAAAGCAGAACTAAATGAAATTGAAAACAAACAAAATACAAAGGATTAATGAAATGAAAAATTTGTTCTTTGAAAATATAAACAAATTTACAGGTTAGTAGCTGTATTAACCAAGAAAGAAAAAAAGAGGATTTACTTAAGCTCAATCAGAAATGAAAAAGGAGACATTACAGCTGATACCACAGAAATACGAAAGATCATCCAAAACTATTACGAACAACTCTATGCATACAAACTGGAAAATCTAGAGACGATGGATGAATTTTGGAAACACACAACCTCCTAAGCTTGAATCAGGAAGAAGCAGAAATACGGAACAGACCAATAACAAGTAGTGAGACTGAATCGATAATAAAAATCTTCCCAACAACAACAAAAGCAGCCCAGGATCAGACCAATTCATAGCCAAATTCTAACAGACCTACGAAGAAGAACTGCTATCTATCCCACCACAAATAACACTGAGACAGTGGGAATCCTCCCTAAATTATTGTACAAGACCTGCCAGTGAGACTGGAGCAACTCAGTGGTCTGGGAATGGAATCTTGCCTGAGTGTCACAATCAGTTTGTGACTTCCTAAGGAATCTATAAAAGAGAATAATCTGCCTACCCAGTGTACTTAGAAATATGGCAGAATTAATTATTCTTTAGGTCAGTAAATACAATTGTCTTCTGAAGAGTATGTTACCAGCTTTGTTATCCACATGTGGCAGAACACTGGAGAAGAGAAAACAAAGACCTAAAATAGATTACAATTTATGTAATAACTCACTGCAACCTCAAATTTCTGGGCTCAAGGAATCCTCCTGCCTCAGTCTTCCGAGTAGCTGGAACTTCATGTGCATGCCACCCCGCCCACCTCAGCCTCCCACAGTGCTGGGATTACAAGGGGGAGCCACTGCGCCAGGCTAATATTTTTGAATTAACATGTACTAATAAGTATATTTTTCTCTCAGATCCCTATTTTTGGAAGGTTTCATCCATCTTGAAGTAGTAATCGGTAGAAATATGATGTTGCTGGGAAGGGTAGTGGAGGCATGAAGAAAAGTTGGTTGATGGGTCCAAACATACAGTTAGATAGAAGGAATAAATTCTAGTGTTCGATAGCATAGTAGGGTGACTATAGTTAACAATAACTTAATGTATATTTCAAAATAGCTAAAAAAGATTTGAAATATTAACAGCACAAAGAAATGATAAATGTTTCAGGTGGTGGATATCCAAGTTACTCTGATTAGAACATTACACATTGTATGCATGTATCAAAATACCACATCTATCCCATAAATATGTGTAATTATTATATGTCAATTAAAAGAAAGAAGTAAAGATATTAAGATTAAAAGAAAACTGGATTGTTGCTTAAAAAGTTAAGAGAGTAGAGCTAATGTTAAATTTTCTTAATTGATTAAAAAATTCTACTAAGCAATGTAATCTCCAGGCACAGAAAGTAACACTAGATTTTTCTATCAGGTCTGTAAAGAATAATAACAGCAATTACATGCAACTTCTACCTGAAAGTAGAAGAGGAGGGAATACTTGCCAACTTAAATCATTATCATTACACCAAAATTAAGACAAATTAACTAGGGGAAAAAAGATGATTATATTAAGTTCCACATGAATAAAGATACAGAAATTCTTAAGGAAATATTACCAATAGAAATCAACAATATATAGATAGAATTGTATATCATGATGAAATGGGGTTTATTGAGGTTTGGAAGGCTGTTTAATTACTTAAAATCCAATCAATGTAATCCACAATATTAATAACATAAAGAAGGAAAAATCACAGAATCCAATCAATTGATGGAGAAAAAACATTTGAGAAAATTCAACACCCATTTATGGTATAAACTTTCAGAAAAGAATGGAGCAAAACATTTTCAACTTAATAAGGAACACCTACAAACCTTGGGGAAAAAACTCATAATTAGTAGTGAAAAACTAAATGATTTTCTGTAGAGACTGAGGAGAAGGCAAGTATGTCTACTCTTTTTGACATAGTATTAGAAAATTTATCTAGTGAAATAAGAGAAGAAAAGGATATAAACATGATAGGGACTAGAAAGGAAAATAAAATCTTTAATAGTATACACATTAACAGAATATGTGACAGTTATGATAGGCTGAATAATGTCCTCCCAAAAGATTCCCATCTCCTTATCCATATAACTTGGGTTACTTTATATGTCAATAGAGACTTTGCAAATGTGATCTACGTAAGAATCTTGAGGTGGAAGATTATCCATGATTAACTGATAAAGGTGATGTGATCACAAGGGTCAGTATAGAAAGGATGCAGGTGGAGTTAGAGGCACTTAGAAGTTGGTGATAGGATGGGAACATAGGGACAGAGACAAAGAGGTATTAAGATGTTCTATAACTGACTTTGAAGATGGGGGAAGTTGACAATGGGGCAAGGATAGAAGCAGTCTCTGCAATCTAGAAAGGATAAGGAAACAAATTCTGCCCTAAAGATTGAAGAAGAATCACAGTGTTGCAGATCCATATTAGACTTCTGACCTCCAGAACTGTAAGAGTATAAATTTGTGTTGTTTTAAGGCACTCATTGTAGTAATGTGTTACAGGAACAACAGGAAACTAATAAAATGGGGTATGTAGAAAAGCCCAAGGAGTATAATAAATCTCTAGAATGAATGAGATTTCAAGGTCTCAGGATACACAATCAATATACAAAAATCTATTTTTGGGTGGGAACAAATCTGAAGGGAGGATGTTGGGTGTCAGTTCCCTTAGTGAAAGTAGCACTAATGTCATGTTTCCCTGAAATATCCTCTGGGACTGAATAGGAATACCATTCAGTGGGAAGTAGCAGAAAGGCCTCAAGAGAATCAGCAATAGAGATGATCTTCTTGTCAAAAACTAACTTGGAATGTGGGGGACATTTTCTCTTATTTATCATTATATTTTCATCTTACTTTGCCTAATGCTGGTTAAACTCCCCACACTGGATTTCAAGCACTTGATAGCTAACACCCACATTAAAAGATGTCAGTTCACTATGTTGTATTAACTTGATTCCTTCATTGAACTAAAGCCTTAAAGGAACAATCCTTTTTCGTAATTATAGAGGAACTGGTTTGTACTTGTCATTGCTTCGTGTGCATTTTCATGTCACAAAATTTCATCTCCCAAGAAAATTTTCATTTATGTATCCCCAAAACTTTTCAGTGGAGTAACATAGGGAAGAAATAGACATTATACATATAACATGGATTACAATGTATGGCAGGAAACAAAACATGATGAGTAAAATTTTTATAGAAAAGGAAAATGGAATATTACTATAGTTAAAGATGAACCACTTAATATATTGCTTTATGCCAAGATCTGAAATTGACATTTTCATTGCCTCTGGAAAAATGTTTTTAGTACAATTATTTAATTATATTTATTAAATAATAAACACTTTCACATATTAATTTTCATTAAATCTGTGTAGAAATGTTAAGTAATTTACCTAAACAGTATTTCACAAATATTTTCAACTATCATATAAATCCAATGGGACCTATGTGTGCTATTAGTAACTTATTAGCATGAATAAAATTGTGGCCATTTCCAACCAAGAAGTCAAGATTATTAAGAGTAATCATTCAGGGTTGTACTAAAAAGTCTAACTGTTTTTTGATGTTAGACTATAAACATCTTTTAAGCCTCAGCACTCCCTCTTCCTAGTCTGTCCATTTGGGCAGGGTGAGAATAAAGCCCAAGTGCTCCCTACTTTGGCACCAGCAGGAAGTTCAAACCACTTATGGGTACTCTCTCTCCAGCCCCTCCAGTTACCACCATAAAACACCACAAGCCAGTCACCTATCCCTTCTCTCTCAAACTATTAATACTTTTGGACTAGCTTGGGATTTCAACCCTGTGTTCCCCAGAAAGCCTCATTATACAATAAACATTCCTGTAACACTTCAGTGTACAGCATCATCAGTTTCAACATCCAAACCAAACTCTAGGCGGAGTTCAATCCAGTTCCAGTAGAGTAGTGACAGGTTCAAATCACCAAATATGTTGGCAGGGGATACAAAACATTCCTAGTTTATGTACCAAAACAAAAGAAAAAACCCCATCATGTATGTACATTCTTAAGAGGAAATTCATGAATTTCCCTTGGCCACGTGGGTGTCCATTCAGTCACTTGGCAGGGGATTAGGATTTTACTTCTAGTTTACAATGCCATGGGTCTTATTTGGCACACAAGAAAAAGGTATGTGTAAATATAACAGTGTATATATATAAAGAGCAATGCAGGTTTTAGGTTGGCAGTCTGAAACTACACTACTATGAATTTTTTTTTTTTTTTTGAGACAATGTCTCACTCTGTTGCTTAGGCTAGAGTGCAGTGGCATTATCGTAGCACACTGTAACCTCAAACTCCTGGGCTCAAGTGATCCACCTTTCTCAGCCTCCTGAGTAGCTGGGAATACAGGCATGTCCTACCACACCTATTTTTTTCTATTTTTGGTAGAGATGGGGTCTCGTTATGTTGTTCAGGCTGGTCTTGAACTCCTGGCCTAAATTGATACTCCTATCTTGGCTTCCTAAAGTGCTCAGATTACAAACACGAGCCACTGCACTCAGACTAGGAAGTTGTTATTACACACTGGTCCGACCTTATCCACCCTTTTGCGTTCTGCATTTTCAGTGACCTGGGAAAAATTGCAGTTTGAAGATACTAACTGGCCAATTCCAGAAATACACTATTCATTAGTTTTAATTTGCATGCTGTTCTGAATAGCATGATGAAATCTCACATCATCCCTCTCCATCCCACCCAGGACATGAATCATCCCTTTGTACATATATCTACACTATATATGCTACCTGCTCATTAGACACTAAGTAGCTGTCTTGGCTGTCAGATCAGCTTGGTTGTCACCCCTGAGAATGAGACATGCCACTTGAGCCAGCAGCCTAAAGCTGTATGTACGCCAGGCTTACTAGTGGTCTGCCGGGAGGTGTAACAGATTCTGGGTATAGGTCTTTTATGAGATCTTGGGTACCATACATAGGAGTCAGTACTCATGAAAAATGATAAGAAACCTGTCCCTGACCATGGCAGATATTGCCTCCTTTATGGCCACTGCCTTGGCAGCCCACCAGACATCCCTCACAGTTTCGGGAATATTGTTTTAGACAACAAAATTGCTCTAGACCCTCTATTAGCCCAACTGGGAGGAGTGTGTGCAACTGACAACACCTCTTGCTGTAACCAGATAAACACCAGGTAATACTGAAACGCAAGTACAGGAGATCCAGAAGCAGGCCACTTAAGGACAGGCAATGGGGACAGCTGAACAACCCTTCTTTGACCTCATTACCAACTTCTTCCTTAGGTCACTGGGATGCTGGGCTAGGTCATCTGGTTTGAGGAGTGATCTTCCTGAGGCCATGAAATGTAAGCTGCCTATGGCTCAATGATGTTGCACTGAGAATGTGTTATTCAAGATGTCACATCAACCTCAGGAAACAAACCTTTGCCTCCAGATCAGTGGAGATCAGTGGGCAGATAAGTAGACTAGTTTTGCTGCAGCAGATATTTGTCTTGGTGTGGGGACACTGCAGAACATTTTTCCAGGTGGCCTTGGAACAACCCAGATCTGTCTCCTTTCTTACCTGTAGTGCCCAAGAATAAATAATGTGCTGGCAATGTAACATCCTGAGAGGAAGGGACTGGCTGGAACTACTCGGAATCTGTTCTAGTCCCCACCAGGGGCAGGATGTCCTTCAGTGCTTTAGGCCAGTGCATCATGTGTCCCTGGGGCATGAAACCCAGAATGGGCTGCTTTCCATGATGCTTCATCTGAGATGCAAGGGGAGCACATGTACATGAGACTCCATCTGCTCTCAGTAATTTTCCTGAGCCTTGGGGTACCAGTGTTTAATGAATCTAGGTATCTGTTGTTGCTTGATGCCTATCTGTAAGTAATAAACCCACTTTATGGGATGTACTCTCTGTGGGGGGAGGGGATGTTGTGTCTCACTGAACTCAGACAAGTTTGTAACCAGTGCAATGAACCTGCTTCATAAGCAAAGTTGTGGAGAAATTGTAACCTTCATATACTCAGAGGAAATGTAAAATGATACAGCCAGTACAGAAAAGACAGTATGGAGAAAAACTTCCTCAACGTCATTAAAGAACAGCTACAGAACCTCACAGAAAACATCATACTATAATGAAAGACTGAATGATTTCTCCCAGGGGTTGGGGACAAGGCAAGGATCTCCATTCTTATCATTACTACTCCACATGGCATGAAGGAGTTTTTTATTTCCAGCCAGTAAGGAAATAAAAGTAATAAATAAAAGACAGGGAGAAGTAATAGTGTACTCAGTAGCAGGAGATACTATGGTTGTGGCAGGCTGAATAATGCCTCTCACAAAGGATGTTCATGTCCTCATCACTACAACCTGTTACCTGGTATGTCAAAAGGGAGTTTACAAAGGTGATCTAGTTAAGGATGGTGAGATAGAGATTATCCTGCATTATGTGGTAGAAGTGATATAATCACAAGGGTCAATATCAGAGGGGTGCAGGTGGACTGAGTCTGAGTCTCCAATGTCCATTAAGTCATTCTGTATGGCCATGCATATGCATTGCTGAGCTCCTACTTATAAGTGAGAACATACAGTATTTGTTTTTTCGATCTGGGGTTACTTCACTTAGAATAATGCCCTCCACTTCCATTCAGGTTGCTGAAAAAGATATTGTTTCATTATGTTTAATGGCTGAGTAGTATTCCATGGTATGTACGTGTGAGTGTGTGTATATATATCTATCTATACATATAAAAATATATATATGTCAAATTTTCTTTATCCACTCCTCAGTAGGTGGGTACTTAGGTTGGTTCCATGTCTTTGTGAACTCTGCTGTGATAAACATACACGAGAAGGTATCCTTTTAATAAAATGATACTTTTCCTTTGGGTGGATCCTCAGTATTGGAATTGCTGGATTGAATGGTAGATCTAATTTTAGTTCTTTGAGGAATCTCCATACCTGTTTTCCACAGAGGTTTTACTAATTTACATACCACCAACAGTGTAAAAGCATTCCCTTTTCACAGCATCATTGCCAGCATCTATTGTTTTTTACCTTTTTAATAATGACCATTCTGACAGGGGTAAGGCGATTGTGGTTTCAATTTGTATTTCTCTGATGATTAGTGATGGTGACCATTTTTTCATATGTGTGTTGGCCATTTGTATATCTTCTTTTGAAAATATCTGTACATATCCTTGCCTAATTTTTAAAAGGGTTATTTGTTTTCTTGCTGATTTGGTTAAGTTCCTTGTAGATTCTGGATGTTAGTCTTTCTTTAGATGTATGGTTTACAAATAATTTTTCCCATTCTGTACATTGTTTACTGTGTTCATTTTTTCCTTTGCTGTGCAGAAACATTATAGTTTAATTAAGTCCCATTCACTTATTTTTACTTCTGTTGTATTTGCTTTTGAGTTTAAGTCATAAATTCTTTGCCTAGGTCAATGACCAAAAGAGTTCTTCCTGTTTCCTTCTAGAATTTTTATGGTGTCAGGTCTCACATTTAAGTCTTTAATTCATCTTGAGTGAAGTTTTGTGTATGGTGAGAGATAGGGATCAATATTCATTTTTCTGCATGTCACTCTCCAATTTTCCCAGCACCATTTTTTCAATACTGAGTCCTTTCCACAGTGGTATCGGTTGTAATGTCTCCTTTTTCATTTCTGATTGAGCTTATTTAAATTATCTGTCTTTCCTCTGGCTGACTTCAGCTAGCTGGGCCCGTGGGCTGCACATCCCAGGATCTTCTCGCCGTTCCAGCACCTCAGCTGGGCCACCATGGTTCTGCTGCACGTGAAGCGGGTTGATGAGAGCCAGTTCCTGCCGCAGGCACAAGGGAGCATTGAGCTGGAGGAGCTCACAGTGCAGGTATCCTGGGTCTACAATGGGTGGCTCAAGAAATGAAAGAATTAGCAGAACATGGCATTTTTCTCCCTCCTAATATGCGAGGAGTGACTGATGACCAGATTGAAGAATTGAAGTTGAAGGATGAATGGGGTGGAAAATGTGTACCCAGCAGGGGTTCAGTATTTAAAAAGGATGATATTGGACGAAGGAATCGACAAGCTCCAAATGAAAAGATGAAGCAAGTTTTAAAGAAGACTATAGAAGAAGCCAAAGCAATAATATCTAAGAAACAAGTGGAAGCCAGCATCTGTGTTACTATGGAGATGGTGAAAGACACCTTGGACTGGCTTCGAGGTGCAGTGATGATTGTTTATCCCATGGAGTTGTCACCATAGATCCCATCCAGATCAAATTTGAAAATAAAGATATGTCAGGAACTCAGGCAGGACTTAACATCATTAAAGAGTCAGAAGCACAACTGTGGTGTGCAGCCAAAGAGCTTAGAAGAACAAAGAAACTTTCAGACTACATAGGCAAACATGAAAAGACCAAAATTATCATCAAGATTCAGCAAAGGGGACAGGAAGCTCTAGCCCGTGAACCTATTGTTAGCAGGGAGGAACAGAAGCAGCTGATGCTGTATTATCACAGAAGACAAGAGGAACTGAAGAGGTAAAGGCTACACCTGTGATGGAACTCGAGTGGCCAAACTCCTCTAACCTTGACACTTCAATTATTCTGTAGTTTCTCAGCTTTTCACATCTCCTTCATCAGAATAATCTGGAAACTGAATTCAGACCCTGGTAAAGTGCAGCTCTCCCTGTGGATGGCAGGCCTCAGTTTCCAGCTCTCAGTGTGCTGAGGTTTACCCCCAGGGGACTGATGGTGTTGGGTTTAAGCTCAGTGACCATCCGCAGGATGCTCTGGACCCATCATCCTGACTGGATGTTTTAGGACACCTTTGATTTTAAATACTTCAACTTCTCATCCCTGTGAGCCATTCAAGTAGACTACAAACCCTGACATTTCAGCATCTGAAGGATGGCTCACAGAATGCCCATGGCAACCAGCAGTGGCCTAGAAATTTCCTCACACTTGTATTTTGGTGTCTAGGATCCTGTTCCCCTTGTTAGGGGAAAGGCAGTGTGCTTGCCCTGAGGAAAAGTGAAGGACATGGGCCATTTCCCCTGCTCTGGCTGTCCTGCCTGGGTGCCCAAGCTCCCCACCATACTGCAAAGAGGAGCCATGGGAGTGAAGGCAGGTGGCACAAGGACAGTGCCCACCTGCTCACAGGCAGCCTTTCCCAGGGCCAGAATCCCAGACTTAATCACAGAACAGTGTATTCTAAAGTGAGCTGCGGTTGACTGTACATCTTGGTGTGCCTTACTCTTTTGGTCGATTGTCAAACTTTGTAAAACCAAATTTGTATCATTTTCGTTTTTACTTTATCATTTTAAGTGTCTCCATTAATAGGTTTTGGCTTTGGATGATGTGAAATTTGCAATAAGATCCTATGATTTTGTTTAATGAGCAAAATGAATGAATGAATTAATTAATTCTGTCTTTTCTTGCTTAATCTAGCTAATGGTCTCTCGGTTTGTTCATCTTTTTCAAAGAACTCATTTTTTGTTTCATTAATCCTTTGTATTTTTTTCTTTTGGTTTCCATTTCAATTATTTCTGCTCTGATCTTTGTTATTTCTTGTCTTCTGCTAGCTTTAGGTTTGATTTTTACATGTTTTTCTTGTTCCCTGAGGTGTGATATTATGTTGTTAATTTATAATCTCTTCATCCTTTTGATGTTGGCATTTAGTGGTATGAACTTATCTGTTATCATTGTTTTTTCTGTATCCCAAAGATTTTGGTATCTTGTGTCACCAGTGTCCTTCAGTTGAAAAAAGGTTTTTATTTCCATCTTGATTTTGTCATTCATTCAAATACTGTTCAGCAGCAGATTGTTTAACTTCAACGTGTGTGTGTGTGTGTGTGTGTGTGTATAGTTTTAAGCATTCCTCTTGGAATTGATTTCTAGTTTTATTCCACTGTGGTATGAGAAGATACATGGTACAATTTTGGTTTTGTGAAATTTGGTGAGACTTATTTTGTGACCTAACATATGGTCTATCTTGGAAAATGTTCCATGTGCTGATGAGAAGAATGTATATTATGCAGTTTTTTAGTAGAACGTTCTATAAAAGTCTGTTAAGTTCATTTGTTCTAGAGTCCTGTTGAAGTCCAGTGTTTCTTTTTTTATTTTCTGCCTTGATTATCTACCTAGTTTTGAAAGTGGTGTGCTGATGTTCCCCACAGTTACTATGTTCAAATTTATTTCCTTTCTTAGGTCTAGTAGTATTTGTTTTATGAATCTGGGAGCTCCTGTGTTGAGTGCAAATAAATTTAGGACTGATACATCTTCTTGTTGGACTGATCTCTTTATCACTGTATATTGACAATCTTTTTTTTTTAACTTACTGATGTTGATTCAAATTTGTCTTATCTAAGAATACCCACTTTTGCTCGCTTTTGGTTTCCATTTGTGTGGAATATTTTTTTACCAACCTGTTACCCTGACTCTATGCAACTCCTTACAACTTAAATGAATTTTTTAGACAGCAGATATTTGGGTTGTGGGGTTGATAAAAATCTTTTCCATCAATCTATACCTATTAAGTGGGACATTTAAACCATTTAAATCAATGTTAATACTGATATTAGGTACTGCTCCACTCATCATATTGACTGTTACTTGTTTGCTTTGTATTCTACCTTGTGTTACTGTTTTCCTCTGGTGCGTATCAACCATTCTTTGACATGTTTAGACGACTTCAGAGCATTTCCTGTAGGGCAATACTAGCAGCCACAAATTCCTTTACAGTTTGCTTGTTAGGGAAAGATTTTATATGTCCATCATTTATGAAACTTAGTTTTGCAGGATACAGAATTCTTGGCTGATACTTACTCTGTTTAAGGATACTAAAGATGGCACACTTTCTGGCTTGTGAGGTTCTGCTGAGAAGTGTTGTGTCAGTTAGGTGGGTTTTCCTTTGTAAGTTACTTAATGCTTTCCTCAAATGCCTTATAGGATTTTCTCCTTCACCTTGACTTTGGCCAGAATGATGACTATGTGCTTTGGTGATGTCCTCTGTGCTATGTCTTCAAGGAGTTATTTGACATTTTTGTATCTGGATGTGTAAATCTCTAGCAAGACTAGGGAGGTCTTCCTCCGTTATTCCCTCAGATAGACTTTTCCATGCTATTGGCTATTTCTTCTTCTCCCTCAGGAATACCTATGATTTTTATGTTTTGGGGTTTTATGGAATCACATGTGTTCCATAGACATTCTTCATTTCTCTTGAGTCATTTTTCCTCATTTTTCACTACTGGGGGTAATTTGAAAGCCTCGTCTGAAAGCTCCAAAGTTCTTTCTTCTGCTTGGTCTAGTTTGTTCTTAACATGTTCCGCTGTATTTTGAAATCTCCTCACTTTCATTTCTATGACGTCTATTATGTCTTTTAAAGCTATCAATCTCTTTACCGAATTTTTCATTCATGCCCTGAATTTTTTTTGTGTGTGGTTTTTTGGGGTTGGTTTTCAACTTTCTCATTGATCACATTGAGCTTACTTGCCATTCATAATTTGAAATTCATATTTGACATTTCAAAATTGTCCTTTCTATTGGAGTCCAAAGCTGAAGATCTAGTGTGATCCTTTGGGGGTGTCAAAGGAGTCTGCTTTTTCATATTGCCAGTGTTCTTATGCTGGTTCCTTCCCATCTGGAATCTCCTCCCTAAGCTCAAAACAGATAGCTTTGCAGTACACCTGTTCTACTCTGCTGGGAACTCTGTTCCTCAGTGTAAAGGAGAGGTACACTGCCTTTCCATTCATGCCAGTAGGTACCCACTGCAGTGTTGCTTGGAATTTGGGATAGTTGAAACTCAGAACCCTGGGAGGGTGTGCAGGTGGTAGTGGTGGTGGTGGACTAGCCTAGGTAATCCCCGGTTCCCAGGCTCCTAGATGGTGTCCTTCCGTCTTACTGTGGAAGAATGCTCAGGCAGGAGAGGAGAGGATGCACTGTGTACCTGTAATACTGGTGTTCTCCTGCATCGCCCCGTTCCCCTGTGGTTGTCATAGTCCAAGGAGGTACTGAAGGAAGTTTGTGTGCAGAGGCAAATTGGTTCCCAGTCCACTACTGAATACTCATGCAGGGTCAAAGTGGGTCCCTCTCTGAGGGGACAGTGGAGGTGAGGGGCTCTGGGGGTTTGATGGATCCTGGGTACAGGGTCAGAAGCAGCAGTAGCAGTGGGACCAGGGTAGATCCCCCAGTGGTGACAAGGAGGGAGGGTGGCAGTGGGAGTTTTGTGTCTGCATAGATACCACAGTGGCAGAGGCAGCAGCAGCAGCCCTAGACCCCAAGACATTTGAGAGCAGCCAGCCTCTGCACTGAAACTCTGGCCCAACAGAGGTGATGAGGTGGTGACAGTGGCAAGACTGTCCCTCAGGAAGACACAGCACTTGGGCTAGGCTCTCAGAATGAAGCCAGCTGCATCACTCAGGTCTTGGCAGCTTATCAGACCCTGCTCTGCCCCTCTCTGGAGCAGTACTGCTGTGCACTCTCTAGGCATCTCCCTGGATTCATCTGGAGGCCCAGAGGGTGAAGACCTCATATCTTGGATGGGAATATCTACAGGAAAGGCGTAGAGCCCTGGAGGTCTCTCACTTGCCTCTTCCTCACGTGAGGGCACCACTCTGGCTACCACCGATCCAGACAACTAGGTTGCCTTACTGCCCTCTCCTTTGCTCTTAGTGCCTCCCACACTTCTTTATTGAATCCCAGTGCTATCTTACGTGATCTAGTTGAAAGTGAATTATCTACTCATCATTTTAAATCCTCTCCTTGAGAGTGCCATGTGCCAGCTGATTCTAGTCTACCATCTTGGGCCCTCCCCCCAGATCACTTTTTTTCTTGAGACAGGGTTGCACTATGTTGCCCGGGATGGTTTGTAACTCTTGGCCTCAAGCCATCTTCCTGCTCCAGCCTCCAGGTAGCTGGGATTACCGGTGCATGCCACTGCAGTCAGCTTGAAATTATTAAAAGCAAATGTATTTATTAAGTATTTCTGGATGGGAACAAATCTATTAGGTGTCAGTATACATGGTAACACAAACATGTTTTCCTGCAAGATTCTCACTGTGAATAGAAATATTAGCCAGTCGGGGGGTGGCAGAATGGCCTCTAGGGATTCAGCAAGAGATTATCTCCTTGTCACAAAGTAAAGTTGAATCCTGGGGGATTTTCCTCCTTATCAAAATACTTCATTTACCTCTCCAGATGCTAATTAACTTCCATATATTTGATTTTGAAGCAACTGATCTTATATAACTCTCCAATTACGAGATTTCAGTTGTATTGTCCCACTACTTTCAATAAACTAAAGACAAGGGGCAATGTTTTTATATATTTATCGAGATCACAGTTCTTACCTGCAGTTGTCCTATATGTACATGCATGTCACAAAAATCTGTCTCCAAACAATACTCCCATTTAGATAACCCCAAAATATTTCACTAGAGTAACACAGGGAAGAAATATATTAAACATATACACTAGCGTAGAATGTATGGAAGGGAAAAAACCTGCAAAAAAGTAACCATGTATGAGATCAAAAAATAATGACACTTGAAAATGAACCACAGTATTTATTAATACCATAAATCTGAAAATGGTATTACCACTGTTGTAAAAATGTTCTTCCAGTAAAATTCTTACTCATATTTATAATATAATAAACACTTCCACACAACAATCTTCATTCAGCTACTGTAAAAAGTATTTTAGGCAATATAACTAAATAGTATTTCACAAACATTTTCAACACTCAACAGTCATATTGTCTGATAGGGCATATGAATGCATCCAGAAAAGTTAATGTAGTGAGAGAGATTAACAAGAGGAACACTGGGGTCTTTCCCAGTGAAGTCAGGAGTTTCATGAGAAAATAATCAGTGTTATACTAAAGAGTCAGACTACATTGTGTGATACTTGAATACTAAAACTTTTCACATCTCTTCATTCCCTCTTCCTATTCTCATCTGGTCAAGCTGACGATAATGCCTAAGTGTTCCCTTCTTTGGCACCATCTGGAAGTTCAAGCCACAGGTGAGTACCCCACATGAACCCCAGCCTTTAACAATCATTAACACCACAAGCCAGCCACCTATACCAGTTCACTCAAGCAATGTCTGGGCTGGGTGTGGAAGTCTACCTTGCTTTCCTCAGAAAGCTTCACAATGCAATAAATATTCTCCTAACACTTAAGTGTATACCATCATCATTCTCAATATCCAAACATAAGGTGCACTTCAATCAAGTTCAAGTAGATTGGTGAAAAGTTCAACTTACTCAAAATGTTATGAGGGTGAATATATGTAGTTTTTAGTTTATGTAGCAAAACAAAACAAAATTCCCATTCTCTGTGTTCATTCATAAGTAGAAATGCATAAACATTAAAATTTTGAAATTATGTCACTGAAAACTGCAAGGAAAAAAAGACATGGTGTTATTTTTATCATTATACCCCATACATTCTTTTATTTCATAATTTCCATATATTACTATATATGTATTTTTCCTTCATGAAAATGAAGATGCATGCCATGGGTCCTATTTGACATATGAGAGAAGCATGTAGAAAAATAATACAGTGCACGTACATCAACAATACACATTTGAGAAGAGTCTGAAATTGCACTGCTATGTGATTTTCACTGTAGTCACGTATGTATCCTAGGGCAGCGAATACACAGAATGACTGAAGTACTAAGAATGATTACCAAAATACTTACCTAAGTGTATGTACCCAAAAGTGTATGTTGTTTTATTTCACCCAAAAAATTCTTCTAAATGGATCAACATTAAGGGTCTAATGGTGCATTATTATTGTCAGTTATGAAGTGTCTTCCTGAGGTGGAATAAAACGATGTTGGGAGATACAATGTCATTCGTTTATAGTTATGAAAAAACATATTTTATTAGTTAATATTGAGAACAACGATATATTCTGAATAAAACAGTTGAAAATTATAATGCCAAATATATAAATGTGAATCATGCTGAAGAACAGGCTATAATGGTAGCTTTCATTAAACTCTGTAACTTTTCTCTTCAACTTCAAAAACAAGACTAATTTTTCATCAATCTTTGCTGAATACCAGCTATTGCCATTCGATGGAGAAGTGGCCACCCTTTCCCATGCATTATTTCTACCACATAATCATTCCCTAATAACCTATTACTCACTTCCCATAAAAATCCCAGTGTCCATAGATTGTAGCCTGATCTATTTCTGTGAGTCAGTAGAACATTTCTTTCCTGTAACCCACCATGCCCTACTTTCAGGAGAAATGTGAGCTGAATGTATTAAGAATGATGACTAACATTATAGTTTTATGTTATTCTTTGCCCACTGCCATCCTCTCTGAATCACTAAATATTTAATCTCAAAGGATGAGGCATGGTGGCTGGTATCTGTATTCCAGCACTATAAGAGGCAGAGTTAGGAGAACTGCTTCAGTCCAAAGTTCAAAACTAGCGTAGGCAACACACTGAGACCTCATCTCTTAAAAAATAAGAAAAATCAGCTGGACCAGGTGGTGCACTTTACTAGCCCCAGCTATCCACAAGTACGATACCTTAAGCCTGAGTTTGAGTGTGCAGTGTGGAATGATCACACCACAGCACTCCCTGGGCAACAGAACAAAACCCTATCTCTATTAAAAAAAAAAAAGATATATAAAAAATATAGATATATGAGCGCTGTCCGGAAAGTATCCAGCCATTGTTAATATAAAGAGAACATATTACATGGCTGGATACTCTCCTGACAGACCTCATATACATCTCAAAAAGCAGTGTCCTTTTTCTTCCAGGAAATGGGATAGAAATGATCCTCAGTAATCAATTCAGACCTGTCATCCTATTGATTCTTTCCCACACACCTCAGTGAAGTGCCAGTAAGGAAGGCATAGGAAGAGATTTCAAAGTTCAGGTTGAAAGTCTTAAGGAGTAAAGCAGCCTTTTGAAAGAACCCCAAATAATTAAATATTGCATAAACTAAATATAACAGACCATTTCCACATGTCCTTTCACCTCTGACATACATCACGTTATGAGAGTAAACATATCTTCAGTTGGACTTATTCTCCAGCAGGTAATTTCATGGATTATTTCTTGTATAAATCCTCTAATGTTCTAAAGTAATGGTCTTTGGGTAATAGCCCCACCATAAATATTTCATTTCATTGAAGATGTACATTTTGATGTGTAGTTAAGTGATGAGGCCTGGAAAAAGCCTTTGACAAATACATTTAATTGATTTCTCTTTAGTATGTATTCCATGATACTAATTAGTACTAGAACTCATGATGAAAAGTCTGCCATACTCCTGAGTTTGCAAGGATTCTCTTATAAATTCATTCTCTCATGTTGTGCAAGGTTTGAGTTGCAAGTGAAAACCTTAGCACACACATTACATTTGCAAGATTTCTCTCCATTATGGATTCTGTGATAATCTACAAGGTCTGAATTTAGACACTTTGCCATGCTCATTACATTTATATGTTTCCCTCCTGTATGTACTCTGTAATGATTTTCAAGGTTTGATTTTTGATGGAAAATGTTGCCACATACATTACATTTGTAAGGTTTCTCTGCAGTATGAATAAGGCGATGTTGTGCAAGGGTTGATTTCTGCCTGAAGACCTTGCCACATTCATTACATTTGTAAGGTTTCTCTCCAGTATGACTTCTCTGATGAAGTGTAAGGGATGTCTTGTGCCAAAATGCCTTGCCACATTCATTACATTTGTAAGGTTTCTTTCCAGTATGAACACTCTGACGTACTGCAAGGTCTGAAATATAATTGATAACCTTGCCACGTTTATTACGTTTGTCAGGTTTATCTGCATTATGGATAACCTTTCGGATATCAAAGTTTGAATGCAAACTAAATACTTTGCCACATCCACTACATTTGTAAGATTTCTCACCATTATGAATACTCTGATGTCGTGCAGGGTATGAATTGCAACTGAAGACCATAGCACATTGATTACATTTGTAAGTTTTCTCTCCAGAATGAATACTGCAATGTTTCACAAGAGTTGATTTCAGCCTGAAATCCTTGCCACATTCATTACATTTGTAAGGTTTTTCTCCAGTATGAATACTGCAGTGTTTTACAAGAGTTGATTTTAGCCTGAAGGCTTTGCCACATTCATTACATTTGTAAGATTTTTCTCCAGTATGAACACTCTGATGTGCTGCAAGGTTTGTACTAGATGTGAAGACCTTACCACATTCATTACACTTGTATGGTTTCTCTCCAGTATGAATACGGTGATGTTTTACAAGGGTTAATTTCCAACTGAAGGATTTGCCACATTCTCTACATTTGTACGGTTTTTCTCCAGTATGAACATTCTGATGTGCTGCAAGGTTTGAACTATACCTGAAGGCCTTGCCACATTCATCACATTTGTAAGGTTTCTCTCCAGTATGAATTTTCTCATGACCTGTAAGGGATATCTTGTGCCTGAAGGCCTTGCCACATTCATTGCATTTGTAAGGTTTCTCTCCAGTATGAATTTTCTGATGAACTGTAAGGGATATCTTGTGCCTGAAGGCCTTGCCACATTCATTACATTTGTAAGGCTTTTCTGCATTATGGATAACCTTATGGATATCAAGGCTTGAGCGCAAACTAAATGCTTTGCCACATCCGCTACATTTGTAAGGCTTCTCTCCATTATGAATACTCTGATGTTGAGCAAGGAATGAACTGCAACTAAACACCTTGGCACATTCCTTACATTTGTAAGGTTTCTCTCCAGTATGGATTAGCAGATGAGTAGTATACCTTGAACGTGCACGAAATGCTTTGCCACATTTATTACATTTGTAAGGTTTCTCTCCAGTATGAATACTGCAATGTTCTGCAAGAGCTGATTTCACCCTGAATGCCTTGCCACATTCATTACATTTGTAAGGTTTTTCTCCAGTATGAATATTGTGATGCTTTACAAGATTTGATTTCACCCTGAAGGCCCTGCCACATTCATTACATTTGTAAGGTTTCTCTCCAGTATGAATACTGTGATGGTTTGCAAGGTGTGATTTCCGTCTGAAGGCCTTGCCACACTCATTACACTTGGAAGGTTTTTCTCCAGTAAGGATTACTCGATCGATATTAAGGCTTGAAGACACAATAAAGGCTTTGCCAGGCTCATTACATCTGTAACGTTTTCCTCTAATGTATGCTTTCTGTTCTTGTGTGAGTAATGCAGAATCAACAAAACCATTCCTATATTTATTAAAAATGTGGGTTTTGATATTAAAAGGAATGCTTTGTAGAGGTGAAAATAAGGAAATATGCTTCATAAACTCCTCAACTTGATTACATTCATAAATTTTCCCTTCAGAATGAAACAGCTGGATTTTGGGCAGGTGGAACTGAGAGCTTAATCCAACTTGATTTTTAATTGGCTTGTCTCCTGCATTGCTTTCCAACACACAGCTCCTCCCTGGGGGAAAAAAGAAAAGAGTGGAAGTTGAACCTATGGATCTAGCATGTCTAGGGTCTGAGAGGAAAGACTAGAATCTGCCTCGCCTCACTTGGACATTGCAAGCAATATCAGCACACTTGGTTTATCACATAGGCAGTAGTGAAAACAAGGTGAGGTGATGCACTGGAACAGTGGGATTCTGCAGGAGTGAGGAAGATTAAGAAGAGTCAGTTTCTGAGAGATTATGAGCAGAGAAATACAACAGAAATCTAAAGCTTCTGAAAAAAGGCAGGGTTCAGCCTCTCAGGGAAAATAAGACATTTAAAGGAAGCTTTTTACACATTAGTAATAGTACAAGAAAAAAGCCAGGAAACACATATCACCAGAAAAGGAATAGGTCTCCTAGATCCTTTAAAATAGTCTGGGAGACGTCGCTGTTTTACCAATATTCAAGTCTAAACTAAAAATTGCAAGGCCTACAAAAAGACAGGGAAGTATGGCCAAATAAAAGAAACAATGCAAAAAGAGAAACTACTGTAAAATATAATTTCTGGAGTTGAAATACAATAACTGAAGTAAAGATTCACTAGGGGGTTCAACAGCAGACTGAAAAAGGCAGAGGAATGAATGAGCACATTTGAACATAGGTTATTCAATATTATTGTCTCCAAAGAGCAAAAAGAAAAGCTAATGATGAAAAACAAACAAATCCTAATAGCCTTTTGGGATACTATCATATGAAACAATATACTAACGATGGGAGTTTCATAAAGAGAAGACAAAGGATCGGAAATCACATGTGAAGAAATAATGACCAAAACGTCCCAAATTTTAGGATAGAATTGGATATACAAATTCATGAAGCTTCACCATTCTGTCTGAAAGTACCCAAAGACACTCACAAGAGACACATTATGAATAAATTATCAAAATTTAAAGAGAAAGAAACAATCATAAAAGTAAAAAGAAAAAAGAGATTTGTCATATGCAGAGGAAACTATACAAGACTGCATTTTTTCAGCAGAAACCTTGTCTGCTTGAAGACCACGGGAAAATATATTTAAAATGCTTTAAAAAAATGGCAAGCAAGAACACTACATTTAATGAAACTCTCCTCCAAAAATAAAAGAGAAATTGAGACTTTCCTAGAGAAAGAGCTGAGAGAGTTCATTACAACTCTAAACCTGTCGGACAAGAAATGCAAATTTGAGTCTTTCAGGATCAAAGAAAAGTTCCCCAGAGAATACCTCCAACCCTTATCAAAATATAAAGTTCTCCATTGAAGGTTAATAGAACCTCAAATATACAAACATGGAGCAATGTACTTTTCATTTGTGTTGACATTTAATATTTTCCTAGTATTTGAAAGATGAAATTTATATATACATATTTATATAAACTATTAATTTATATATATATATATAAAAGTGGTAACAACATATATAGAAGCAATTTCTGAAAGCAATAACATAAAGTAAGAGCAAAGCTGTAAAAGAATGCTTTTTGTACATAACTGGAATTAAGGTGTTAACATTTTAAAATAGCATGTTATAACTACCATGTATGGAACTGCAATGGTAAATACCAAAAAAAATCTATAGAACATACATACAAAAAGGTTGAGATGAGAATCAAAGAATGTCACTACAAAGAAAAAAATCAACAAAACACAAATTAGGCCATAGGAACAAATGAAGGACAAAAAATCTAGAAGATGTTACAAGATCTACAAGTAGTATGTGACAAAATGGCACTAGTAAGGCCTTCCCTATAACCAATTACTTCATATCTAAAGGGTTTAACTTTGCAAACAGAAGAAAACAGGACCCACCTAAATCTTGTCCAAAGGAGACTCCCTTGAACTATAAAGACATACATAGCCTGAAATTGAGAGGATGCAAAAAGATAGTCCATGAAAATGGTGACCACCAGAGAGTTAACGTGAGTCATACTAACAACAGAGAGGGTAGACTTTTACTCTAATATTATAATAAGAGACAAAGGTTATAAAATGATGAAAGGGTCAATTCACCAAGAAAATATAACTATTACAAATATATAAGTACCAAACACCAGAGCCCCTAAGAATAGAATGAAAACACTGACAAAATTCAAAGGAGAAATAGACACATCCACAATACAGTAGTAGACTTCAATACCCCATTTTCAAAATGGATACAACCAGATAGAAGAAAACACAGCACTCAAACACCACTGTGGACAACTGGACAAAACAGACTCCCAGAGAACACACCACCTAATAACAGCAGAACACAAATTTCTCTGAAGTGCCTATGGAACAATTTCTAGAATACACATCATGTTAGGACACAGAACAACTTTTTAACAACTTAGAAAGACTGAAAGTGTTCTAATTCATTCCCATAGTAATGAAATAAAACTAGAAATTTAAATAAGGAAAACTAGAATATCCACATGTGTATGCAGATTAACCAACACACTTAAAAAAACGATTTGTCAAAAAAGAAATCACACACAGTAAAACATAAAGGAGATAGAATCAGCGATAAACACCTCCCACAAAGACAATGCACTAAACCAGATGACTGCCATGTAAAATTTCACCAAATAGTTAAAGAATTACACCATACATCTTAAATAGTCAATTATTGACAAAAGCAAATACTTCCAGATTACTCAGGCTAGTGTTACCTGACAGCAAAGACAAAGGCCCTAAAGAAAAGCAAACTAAATTACAATATTCCCAAATAATCAATGCAAAAATCCTCAAAAAAGTGAGCAGACAATTCAGCAGCCATTGAAAAGGACACACATCCCAACCAAATGGGAATATATGGTCCAGTGATGTTGAATAAGGATGCCAAGACCATGCAAAGGGGAAGGATAATCCCTTCAACAAATAGTGCTAAGAAAATTGGATATTCACACATAAAGGAAGAAGTAGACCCTTACTTTACACCATATGGAAAATTACTTAAAACAGATTCATGACCTAAGTGTAAGACCTGAAATTTAAAACTCTTAGAGGAAATATAGGGAAAGACCTTCATGAGATTGAATTCGACAACAATTTCCTGGCTATAACACCAATAGACAGAAAAGAAGGTAAAAATACTCACTAAGATGTTTATTTTCAAAACAATAAAAGAAAAAACACAGAAAATATGAAGTATTTTCTGGAGAGTACAGAGAAATGAGACTTGAGCCCTGTTGGATGTAAAATGGTGCAACCACTATGCAAACAAGAATGACATTTCCTTGAAATTCAAAATTGAATTATCCTGTGAGCCAACAATTCCACATCTAGGCAAATATGCAAAAGAATTGAAGAGAGAATCACCAACAGATATTTACAAACCCATGTTAATAGCAGCATTAGTCAAAATAACCAAAAGGTAGAAGCAATCCAGGCGTGCAACATCAGAAGAATGCATAAACAAAATGTGGTATGTACATACAAAGGAAATTTATTCAGTCCAAAAAAAAGAAACAAAAACAAAAAAAAAGAAGAAGAAATTCCATTACATGCCACAATAAGGATAAACTTGGAGGACACTATGCTAAACGAAATGAACCAGATGTTAAAAGACAAATACTGTATGATTCCACTCTATGAGGGATGTAAAATAGTCAAATTCGTACACACAGAACAGAATGGGCTGGGCACAGAGGGAAATGGGGCGAGGAGAAGTGAGTTTAAATATTCATGGTAATCAATCAAATGTAAATTTTAACACTGTGAAAAACAAGATCTATTTTAGCTCTGCTATGCTCATACAAAGTAAAATATTTTAAAATTTCTTTGACAAACAAAAGGGCATGATGTCAGGAGTCCCACTACTTTACATTATAGGAGATGTAGAGGGTGTCTGTGAATGAATGAAAGCTTATGCGCACATATTTAAAATGAATAAATTTGATTTCATAATCATCATTAAGAACACAGATATCCTGTGCCACGGTGGAAATGGCTCATACTGAAGGGCACCATTAATAGCAGCAAAGAGCAGAAACATTTCCTGGCAGTGGTATGGACACCCACGGATAAGGTCATCAGCAACATAAGCAGCAAATAAGAGCCAGAGAACAGCAGGAGAGCACTAGGCTGTGGGTTACCAGGGACCAGGTAAACATTACAGGAAATTCAGATAGAAAGAAAGACAGGGAACAAGACAGTCCTCATATGTTAACGCAAGAATGTACATCCCAGAACTTCAGAAATTTTGCAGAAAGTAGAGGTCATATAAACAATAGTGGACGAAAGCCTATGATGTGCAAGAAATCGGGGAAGTTTCCCATAAAATACTATGACATATTTAAAAATTAATTTGGTACACCAAGATGGACATGAGTTGTGTGTGTGTATGTTGTCACGTGTGGTTGTTAGCTTATTAATTCCCACAGCCCTTGTTTCAGTCTTGTGATACTCTTGGGACATTTTAGGCCTCAGAAGTAGGTCTCAAGAAACACACTCTCTCTCTCTCCCCTTCTCCTGCCCTCCTTTCACCTGACCAAGGCAGGACCCTAATCTTCCCCTACCTTGTGGAGCGTGGGTCATAAGACTATCATTCCAGCAAAGGTCCTGCCCCATGCAACATTCCCTTTACATCCAATCAAACTATGACACGGTTTCCCATGCTTCAACCATGCCTATGAAGGAAGCTTCCATAAAAACCCAGATGCAATGTGTCTGGAGAGCTTCCAAACAGCTGAGTATGTGATGAAAAGAGGATGGTGAACAAGAACTCATCCATGTGTAGTGGGAATGTCGCACCCCGAATCCGGAGGGACAGAAGCTCCTGTGCTTGGGAACCCTCCAGAACTCACCCCATGTATCTTTTTACCTGGCTGCATATTTATATCCTTTAAAATATTCTTTGCATTGAACTGATAAATGTGTTCCCTGAGTTCTAGAAGCTGCTCAAGCAATTTTATCAAACCCAAACAAGGGGTCTTGGAAATCCCAACTTAAAGCCAGTCAGTCAGAGTTCCTGATGCCTAGACTTGTGAGTGCTGATGGAAGTGGGGTGCAGTCCTGGAGACTAAGCCCTCAACCTGTGGGTCTAACACCATCTCCAGGGAGAGTGATGGAACTCAATTGAACGGCATGCAGCTGGTGTCTGCTGCAGAATTCATTATTTGCTTGTTGGTGGGGAGAATCCCCCACATTGCTGAAAAAGTTTTGTTTTCATTGTTTTTGTTTGATGGGAGAGCAGAGGAAGACACAAAGAGTTTTTCCTCTCAAATGTAACAAATTAAACTAAGTCAATTTTAATGCTATTTCTGGGACTAAGAGATTAACAGTGTTTAAAAAGTGTATCTTGAGATATTAAAAATTCCCAATTTAAACACTGTAATAAATTAAAATGACAAAAGTACACTTTAATACTAGGTACTAAGTCAGGTAAAACAAAAGAAAAATATTTCGATTACCTATTCAAAAGCTTTTGAAGTGTGTATAGGTTTTAGAGAAACTCCTGCTGGGATAAACCCTCTGTAGGAAACAATGAAATCTGCTAACACATATGAATCAACAGACACTCTCTGACACAACAGCCCCACACACCACCAATAGGCAAAAATGAACACAAAGAGTATCATACAAAATAGGGAACTGATAATTAATACGTGAACACAAACTATGTGCATTTATAATACATGGAAATGTACAAGGTGAAAGTAGCAGTGGCTTGAACAAATGATGGTGGACTTAAAACCAGAGACGTCATTCCAGTGAGCTACGCTCCCCACATGGAACGGCGGATCTGACACAGAATCTTTCTGTTGACTGCCCTTCCCGCTCTGCTGAGTAACAGAAGAGAGAACTGACTCCCCTGTTGCATACATGAGTAAAGATGGATAAAACAGAATTGAAGAAAGGCTGAGGAACCCTGTGAAACAAGACGAAATACACGCTCTGGTCTCCTCCCCGGTGCCTGACACAGACTCCCAACAACTTGAAATTTCCCAGTTGACAGGAGCAGGATATGTTCTAATGAGGCAACTCTTGTGGTCTCCTGGATGGAGGCTGGTCACCAGAAAGACAAGGCAATGGTTAGAAGCCTGAAACTTTAAGCCCCAAGCACCATTTTCCAAGAAGGGTAGAGGGACTGAAAACTGAGTTGGTATCAATCATGCCTATGTGATGAAACCTCCATAAAGAACCCTGCACCATGGGGTCATGAGAGCTTCCAAACGCTGAACACATGGACGTGCCTGTGGGGTGGCGCACCCAGTGAATCTTCCCATGTGCCTTCCTCGCCCTGTGAGTCTCTTCATCTGTGTCCTCTGAACTATCCTTTATAATAAACCAATAAACACTGGAACTGTTTCACTGAGTTCTGTGAGCCAGCGTAGCAAATTAATTAAACCTGAGTAGCTGGTCAAGGAAACCCCGATTTATAGCTGGATGGTCAGGATATGTGACAATCTACTACTTGTGCTCAGTGAGGGGCAGGCGTGGGGACTCAGCCCTTAGGCTGTGGGATCTGAGGTAGACAGGCTAACAAATGAATTACAGAAAACACATGAGATGGGCACTGAAAAATCAGCAGTCGGGGGGAGAAATCCCCACACATTTGCTGAGCAGCAGTGAAGCCTTCTGTGTTGAGTGGCACGTGAGAGGAGGAAAACACTTTGCCTTGCTCTTATGTCAAACAGACCTGAACAGGCAGAGAGGGCTGGAGACAGCTCCATGAAGTTTCTGGGCCCCAGATGCAAAGTAAGAGCAGCCAATGTTTCCCCATCTCCCGATTAGGTCTCCCAAGTACAGGAAATGGGGTGGAACCTGAATAGGTCAAGGTGTCAGGTCTATGGAGGTTTCACCTCTGACCTCTAGAGACAAAGAACTGAGCACCAGATGGAATCAAGTACAGAAGGAGACACCATGGGGGAAAGACAGTACTTAGAAATGGTCCTCCCTGTGCCACACAGAGTGGGGGGAGCAAGGTGTTCACAGATGCCAGGTGAAAAAGTGTTGCCCATCATGATAAAGACTTTCCCTTTCTCTGTGTTTGAGCTGCAGCACCACTGGAGGGCAACAGAAAAAATTATTAAAGGTCACAAGAACAGAATAGTAAGTGGGGACAAAGAAAGATTTCCATTCAGAGCTCACCGCACTTAAACTTCTCATTTACCACAGAACACTCCCACTGGCAGAGTTTCTCACACACTGGTTAAGGGCGCCGCTTCCACGGTGCCCACCTGACCTCTTACCTGAGTTCACACCTTTGATCCTTTCCCCCATCTGGGTTTCTCGCTGTTTTCACTTCACGCTCCACAGTCCAGGGCTCTTTCCCTTCCTCCAACATGGAGACAACACTCAGGTCAGGAAGGAGAAAGCCCTGCTTATAAAAAGAAACACTCAAGAAGTGGTGCGGCTTTTCCTAAATCCAAGGCCTCCGTTTAGGTAGGAGAGAAGGAAGATAGTATAAATGGGGCCAGAAAAATATTCCACAAATTCATCCGTAGATGGCCTCCTCCTGAATGCAAACATCTCTAGATCTCTTCCAAGAACTACTGATTCAAAAGGTTAGGGGCAGAAAACAGGGAACTGGATATTTTAAAAGTCTGCCATGAGGTTTGATGCATATGTAAGCAATGGTACTACAAGAAGATGTATCATGAAGGGGACATAATATTTGATGAAAGAGGACACTTAAGTCCAGAAAGCGTTATGGAGCTTTCCATTTCTGAGTCAATAAGGCTTCAATGTCAGTCAAGCAATGCAGGGGCTTCCAAAAGGCCCACAAAGGAAATGCAAAGATACACAAGGGCAGATCCCGACTTCCAGAAAAATATCATCCTCACCCAGGGAGACCAGGTTCCTGTAGTTCTCCAACATCACGGCCCTGTACAAAGCCCTCTGAGCAGGATCCAGGCATTTCCACTCTTCCTGAGAGAATTCTATGGCCACATCCCTGAATGTCAAGTGTCCCTAAAATGAAAAACATATTTCACCAATGGAATATGGGGAGAACCAGAAGAGAGTTTTAAGGATTGATCCAGTTCAAATGAGTGTTCTCACAGGTCCACGTTAATGTATGTTTGAGCCAGTTATGTGTCTGTAAGTGTGTTTTATTATACTTTTCCATAAGAAGGTATGAGTTTCTCTAAAGTAGTGTGGATTTCTCATTCTGGGGACAACACAAGTAATACAAATATATAAAAAGTTAACACAAGCTTATCCCTATATCTCTATAGAGGTGTTAGATACTCTGTTTGAAACACCAAACGATATTCAGTATGTGCCTGCGCTAGAATATGAGTGGTATCTTCAAGATGACTGTGTCCATAGTGGCTTTAAAAAACTATCAGAATTTAACAACTGTGATGATGACAGCAATAGCCATGCCAGAAGCTTCTCAACACTTCCCATATGCTACGCATTATTCTAAATGCTTTACATGGACTCCCTGCTGTAACAACTGCCCATGACAGAAGGATCTGTTCCCATCTTAATGAACAGACAACTGTGTCTCACACTCTAAGAAACTCACGTCAGGTCTAAGGGCTACAAATGGCAGAGGAAGCAGCAGGTCCCGGTTGTCAAGGTGTTATAATCGAACCAAAAGGAGCAAACAGTTAAGGAGCAGATCAGCATTAAAAGTAAATTGACAGAGAATCACCTAATTGAGAAAAGTTGAAACAAGTTCAAGTATAAAAACATGCAACTGTATAAAAAGGTCATATACAGACGTGTGCTCTTAATATGCTACTATTCCTACTACTATCAAGTCACTAACATTACACTGTAGCATAATTGTAAGGCCATGGAAAATATTTACGATAAAACTGCACTTAAAAAATAATAAGTTTATATCAAATGATGATGTGCCTTTGATAGAAACCATAGGCTTGCTCATCCATGCTGGCCTCAATACACATCACACATACACACTCATATACATATACGTACACTTATACATATCCACTGAAATAACAGGTCGTGTGTCTGTGGAAAGACAGTCCCCTGCTGCCCACTCCACCAGGGGGTTTCAGGGAAGATAAAACCCTACAGGAAGACCAACTAGTGAGTTTCTGACCATTCCTTCAGACCTACCTCCCCTCCTGGTGGAGCCCACACACACATGTTGCATCAGTGGGTAGCTGGGCTGGACTGAGCTCCCCACAAGGACACAGACCTGGAAGTGTCCAAACCCGATGCAGAGCACAGCCCCCCTTGCCCCTCCGTGGATCACAGGCTGATCTCAGTCCCCAGCAATGGAGGAAAGTGGTTTCCTTAAGTACCAAATGCTGGATAAAGACTAGTGGGGAATCCCCTTATCGACAGGGGATATGTTCCAAGACCCACAGAAGATGTCTGAATCCGCAGATAGTACTGAACGTTATGTACTATGTATGTTAAAGGAATATCAATACAATCTTGAAAAGAAAACATAAAGGGTTTGCTAAATGAGAGATGAACTTATTACAACATATATTACTTGTAAATATATCATCTGAAACTGGAACTATAAAATACCACAGCAAAACATTCACTGATGAATTTTTTTCCAGCCAGGCATGGTGGCTCACACCTGTAATCCCAACACTTTGGCAGGCCGAGATGGGAAGTTAGCTTGAGGCCAGGAGTTTCAGACCAGCCTGGACAATACAGTGAGACCCCGTCTCTACAAAAATATAAAAATTAAAAAAATTAGCCAGGCGTGGTGGCGTGTATCTATAGTCATAGCTACTTAGGAGGCTAATGTGGGAGGATCACTTCAGTCTAGGAAATGGAGGTTGCGGGATAGAGGGAGACCCACTCTCAGGTGGAAAAAGAAAAAAAGAGTCCCTGCAGGAACAGAACAGTCTCTGCGGAATGGATATAGTAAGACTGGCTGAATGAATCTCCTGCTGTCAGACATTTATGTTGATTTCTTATTTTAAAATAGATGATGGAATAAAACAATCTCTATCACAGATGTCTCTAACACTCCATTCTATTCCTATTCACTAAGAACTTGGCATCAGAAACACAGTGATTCACTCGTTTAACTTCAAATGTAGTATAAAATCAGGCAGAACTGATCTCCCCTTATAGGTCTGCTTTTCCAGAATTTAGCTTAATCCATGACTTCCACCTGCAGTGTCTCTAATCCTGGTCTACAGAGAGTGACAGTGCATCCAGATGCGGCCCCTAAACAGTCCCCGCTGCCCAACAGCTCTGACACCACGGGGCCCAGACCCCGTCTCCACTCCAAGTCTGGGTGTGAAGCCCTTTCCAGGACCATGCCCAGTGCAGCGTCTTCACAAGGTCACGTCACTGGGTCACCACGAGATGGAATCTAAGTGGAGACGAGCGGGGCTGGGGGAAGGCACGGGACAATGGGAGCACATGTCAGCCAGAAGGCTTCAGAGGCAGAGGAGACTAGCGACTCCAGTGCGGGCATTTCAGAAAAGGAGACTCAGGACATCCACTGAGAACTTCACTTTACCTGAGTAAGATCCATCCCTGACTCAGTTTCTTTCCTCTTCCTCCTCTTCTGAGTTTCCTCCTCACCCAACATTTGTCTTCAGAAGTCAATCCTGAAAGTCAAAAATATGCTGTTAAATGCTGAGAATCAACACACCCCCTTTCATGCCACAACTACATGAAGAGGAAAGACTTCCCATGTAAAAAGATAGTCCTGTGCTGTTCGTAACACCAGAGGAGATGTAGGGACAATAAACTACAGGATGACGAATAAGTATGGTTTTCACCTCTTTTATCAGAATTCACCCGCATCCTGGAGAAGCCCACACACACGCCGCAGCAGCGGGGAGCAGGGCTGCACTGAGCTCCCCTCCAGGGCACAGACCCGGAACTGACCAAACCTGATGCAGAGCACAGCCCCCCTCACCCCTGCACGGACCACAGACTGAACTCAGCCCTCAGAAATGAAGGACACAGAGCCTTGACACTCCACCCTGAATACCAAATGCCATCAAGCCTAAACATTACTAAGCCTGGGCCCAACCTGCCTATGTGAACGGGAGTCTCTGGTGAGGGGCACCAGAGATGTATTTGCAAAATCCCTCAGTGCTCTAACATCAGTGTTGAGCTCCACTCAGAGGGCAAGTCCAGCACACCTTCCACCTTCAGGCTCTCCTCTCCCCTTGGGCACATCTTGTCACCAGTGTCTAGACAGTGGCAAGTGGAGGAGGAGAAAGGAACGTGCAGAGCAGCCAATGTGACCAGAGTTGAGGGTGTGGGTGTAGGAGGAATGGTATACGGAGCTTAGATACCAGAAGTCCCCACTGAGAAGGGGACATCGGAATAAAGACCCGAGCAAGGAAGGGTACTTGTCACCTACAGCTGAGGACCTAGAGAGTTCTAGGCAGAGGGACAGCCCATGTGGAGGCCCTGAGGCAGGAGCCACCTCAGCCCCAGTAAAAGGAAAGAGGCCTGCGTGGCTGGAGCAGAGCCAGCGAGGACAACACAAGCAGCAGATGAGGCCAGAGAGGTCCTGGGGGAGCAGAGCAGGAGGGCCCAGGTCTGCAAACATTTCTCTCCCACACCTCAAGAGGATTTTGGAAACGATGCATTTGCTCACCCATTTTAGGTAAACATGTAATTTTTTCTTCATTTTATACATGAACACATTTAAAATATAATCTTATACAGTTTAAATATATGACAAGAAGTCCCACTAAGCCCCAGGAATTACAGGGTCCCCCTCACCTGAGATGTGAGGACTGCAGGGAACTCATTTGGGGGAGTTCAGAAAGTGCCTTTGGGACATAGGAACATGGAGATGCGTGTTAGATGGCCCAGCACAGACATGAGGACACAACAGGACACAGGAGTCTCGACTTGGGAGGAGAGGCCCACAGAGAAAATGGAGACATGTTGGCGGGGTTTAAACCACAAGATGAAATGATGAAGAAAGGCAGTGGGTGTGGACAGAGACAGAAGAGGATCAAAGACTCAATCGTGGGACACTCCCACATTCAAAGAAGACACCTCAGGAGACACCAGCAGAGAAAACAGGTCACACACGAAGGTGATGACAAAAATTGAAAACAAAGCAATTGTCAACATTTAGAGTAATGTCCTCAAAGCCAAGAAGAGGAGGAAACGGTCGGCTGTGCAACAAGCTGCAGACAGGAAAAGAAAGATGAAGACAGGACATGAAAACCTGCATTCAGAAATGGGGAGGTCATCGGTTAGTCCGAATAGAAAGGGTCAGTGGGACAGTGGATGTACAAGCTTGACCAGAAGGGGTCAATAAAGAACTGGAGGCAAGAATTAAAGACAGAGAATATAAACAGTCAAGATTTTAGGGTCTGTGCTCTTAAAGAGAGCAGAGACGAGGGCTACTTGCTACAGGGAAAAATGTAGGTAATAGGGTATTTTTTGCTTGAATGATGGGAAAGTGGAAGGAAAACAAAGACTTTAGAGTGTGTCTGTGTCTGTGTTTTAAAGGATAATACAACAATCGGGATACGCCGACGAAAAAAACTCCTTAGAAGGAAGAATTGGTGATGCGGTGTAGGAAGGATGCCACGGCATCCCGACACTGCCAGTGGGGCTGGCAAGTGGCGCACAACCGCAGGGCAGCCAGGAGCAGGGACAGACCATTCCCAATCACTAAGGAGTAGAGATCACAGGCCCTGAGACAGGGGAGTGGGGCTGTTGGAAATTTCTTCCTTTTATTTTTTGAGATAGGAAGAATCTACTCACATTCAACAAAGAATATTTCACCTCTAGTCACCAATGTGTGTGTGGTTCTTCCCACACTGACCAGGTTGCTGGGACACCCACAGTTGGGTGCTGTAGAATTTAACTCAATTTTGATACTATCTACCTGCAGATAGGGTCAGATTCCCCAGGTGAAGGACTGAGTCCCAACGACGGCCCCCTTAGATGCAGACAGAAATGATGGTTTCCAAAACCCCCTCCTAGGTTTTGATTAATTTGTGAGAATGGCTCTGGCTTCTGTCTGTTCATCTGTATCCTGTGTATAACAATATCCTTCATAACAAATGAATAAACCTAAGTAAAATGTTTCCCTGAGTTGGTGAACAGCTCTATCAAATTAATAGAAAGAGAGGAAAGGGAAACCCCCAATTAATAGTTGTTCAGCCATAAGTTCAGGTCCCAGTTTGGGACCTAGGACTGCCATCTGATGTGGGGAAGTCTTGTGGAACTGACCCTGAAAACTATGGACCTGATCCTATCTCCACGTAGACAGGGTAAGAATTGATTGGATTACAAAACACAGTTAGTGCCTGATGAAGAACGGCTTGTTAGTGAGGAGTAATCCCCACACATTTTGGTGACCAGAGGACAAGTATTCTGTGTTGAGTGTTCACCAATATATTGATTGTGAGAGTAGGAAAAACACTTTGGTTTGTCTCATACACTGCCCTACACCCTACCGCGTCCTAGGAAAAGGGAATAGGGTGACCCATAATTGGATGAGCCAAGTCACTGCCACCTGGCAGAACAGGGACTGCAAACACAAGGCAGCCTGTGATGCCAAGAATTATAAAATGAACCAGCCCCATAGGCAGGAGATTTGCAGCTCTCAGCTTCATCTGTATATTTTCAACAAATGTTAAATTTATTAGATTATAAGTAGAGAAATCAAAATGTACATCCCTCTATTCATCATGTCTAATCACCTCGCCACTCCTCTGCACCCAGGGTCCCCTTTCTTCATCTGTACATCTCTCTCCTTCCTGTTTCTCTAATTCCTTCCTTCCCCGTTCTGCTCATTTGTGCCCCCCTCCCCTCTCGCTCGTTTCCCCTCTTCCCCTCCGCCTCCCCGTCCTGCACATTCTCGCTGCTCGTCTACCTCACTGCTCTCTCTCCAGCCTTTGCCCTTTCCCAGTCTCCATGTATTTCTGCCTCTTTCTTCCCCCTTCTCTGCTCCCCCTCTGCTCTCTCTGTTAAATTCCCTCTTCCCCGACACCCCTCCTTGTCCCCACTCTCTGGCACCCCCAGGTCCCTAGGCTTCCTCCTTGCTGTGGTTCCCCCTCTCCCCCTGTCTTCTCCTTGTCACCAGGCGCCCCCTCTTGTTGTCCCAGCACCAGGGGGCTCTGTCTGCCCTGGCTCCAATCACTCATACCACCCACGTCACCCCCCGAACGCGGGCCAGGGAGAGCGACGACTGCGAAGGGGAGGTCTGGGGCGCAGAAGGGCCGGCCCAGGCGGACAAGGACGGGGACGTCTTAGGAGACAAGTGGGGTCTGCAAGAAGCCCGGAGCGGGGAGGGACGCGGCTCTCCCGGATTGCGGCCGCGGCGCTGCCCTCAGGGGCCGCCCAGGGCGACGGTTGTGGGAACGGAAGGGCCTGAATGCAGCTCGCGGGTGAGGACTTTACATGGCGCGGGGCGAGGTGGGGGTCACCGACGGGTTCTACGCTGGAAAACGGCGCGAAAGGCGGGGTCTCCATGGCCCTGTGGCAGAAAGACCCGGGACAGGACCAGTCTCACAGCGATGCTCAAGGGGAAGCGACGCCGGATCTCCGGGACGTCTGGACTTGCTCGGGGTGGAAGCAGCGGTGCGGGGACTTCAAGGCCCGTACGGACCCCGATCCGGGCACAGAAGCGCTGGGGGATCGCGAAGCGGACACTTAATCTAAACAAAGGGAAACTCACCCGCCACAGCGTGACCCCCTCCACGCGGTCCGCTTCGGGTCTGCGGGCAGCTGCGCGCGCAGCAGGGGGCGGGGCCGGGGCGGGGCCCGCGCGGGGTGGCGGGGCCTGAGCTGTGGTCCCGCCGCGTCTCTGCGTTCAGGGCTTAGGGGCCGAGACCCGCCAGTGAGGCCGGGGGGACGCGCTGGTCTGGGAACTGGACTCTCTCTGGAGGGCTCATCGGTGGTTGGTGATTGGATCCAGGAAAGTTTCTGCAATTAAAATTAACTTTAGCAATTAAACTTAAAAGCCCTGGAACTGTCTGTGAAGGCGACAGTGAATTGCAAAACGGTGCCAGGGCGGAAGGTGCCTTTTCACGCTGACGCCCAACAGGACAGAAAAGGAATCCTTAAGGTTTCTATTCCCCCCTGACACCCGCGGGTGAGAGTTAACCCTGTGCCCAGTTTCAGAGACGTTCATAGACACGACACCTGGGACGTGGAGGGCTAAGGCCAGTGGTAAGTCAGGTCACCCACTGTTGCCTTACAGAAAGCATTAACTTTTAAAAATAGATATAAATTACGTAGTTCTTTCCTACACTTGTTATTCTGTTTTACACTTGAGATGAGTTAACCTCAAATACCTTTGAGACAAACGTTGTTGGCAAGATAATATGCTGACTTCAATAATTTCTAACTCGAATGCAATTTCAAATTCACTTTACATGCATACTGAAAATAATTTGAAAACGTATATTTCATTTAAAAATTGTCATCTAGTGTAGGTGTTTTCTCTTCCTCAATGTTCTGTCAGGTGTAGGTAACAAAGCCTGTTACATCATCTTCAGAAGACAACTGGATTTATTTTCACCTGAAGAATAATTAATTTTGCAACATTTCTGAGGTTATTTGGCGGGCAGGTTATACTTTTTCATATGGACCCTGAAGAAAGTAAAACGAGATTATGAAATTTAAAATAACCTCAATTCTACCAGCAGTAATTTTATGGCAATATTTATGCATTAACATGTAGTAGTATGTATGTTTTGCTCTCACATCTTCATTTTTGGAAACCTCTATCCATCTTGAAGTGGTAATCAATTGAAATATGATCATGTTTGATTAAGTGAAGTTAACCAGCACTGTTCCCATTGGTCAGTGAGGACAAGTAATTCAATAATCTTTGATAAGAAGACAGATGGGAATTTCGAGGGTCTGTATCTGGACTTTACTTTTGTAAACAAGGGGGCTACCTTTAGATTTAATGAAGATCTGTTAGGAAGTGTGGTTCTTTGCAGTGATCTGTTTCTAGGGAAAGAAAGGTTGAGGGGGAGGAAGGGGGGTTGTGGTGGTTCTTTAAACTTTGCTATTTCCTAGGATTATAGGGTGGAGTAAACAACATTCAACATTCACGACCTCATATAGCATAAAGCAAAATTCAAACAATTATAAATACACATTACATTTGAAAAATGGAAAATTTAAACTAATAATATGAATAATAACTGCAAAAAACTTGCCCAATACCTTCAGGACCCTGAGTGTTCATTTTGGCTTTGTGATGTCTGTTCCTATCACATACAAGAGACATCAGTAATTGCTGAAAGACATGGCTGTAAATTTCCAATGTCAGGGGTCTGTCTGTGAGTTAAATTGACCAAAAATTTAGAGTTATATTAAGAAAAATAGTTTTCCCAATTACAGTTCTCTGTTAATCATGGAAAAACATACGCAGACAGCTTCATGAATTCTTAGGTCCCAGTAGGACAATACAGGCGTAGTTAAAATTCCAGATCCATGTCACAGTCAAAAGTTAATCTAAATTGTCTCGATATCCCCTCTTGTACCACCTGAGCCCTGCTGAAGACAAGTAAGAGGGGATGTTTGACCTCTCTGTAATTCTGAGCATATTTCTCAGAGAAATCAGCTGATGAGAATGGACTTTTCTTTATGAACGTGAAAAAAGTTGTATTTTTTTTCGGTGACCTGAGGAAGAAAGCTATAGGTGAGTTCACATTCATATTGAGTATGTAGAGATGTGGATTCACTAGATATTGCTTCTCATGTCTACAACCGTGGTGAGAGGTCTTCATGTAGTCCCTCCGTGAGGACCTATTAGGATTTAGCATATCTAAACTGATAAACACAAACCAAACTCAGTTATCCAGGAAGTTATCCAAGAAATGCTCTTTACTCCACTTATAAAATGTTGGGAATATATAATTAAAACCAAAAATAAATTCTTCCTCGACCCAAAAAATCCTCACCAGACAGGTAGCAGAGAAAGAAAACAATTTTATTAATGAATAAGCATTAAACCAGAATGTGATGGCCAATAGAGGCAATTCTCTAAGAGATAGAAAAGAAACTTCACACTTCCATACAACCCATTATGTACTTGTTTTCAAGATAAACACTAATTAGCCTCAAGTAAGGGGGCCCTTGAGCACAGATAGTTCATCCTGACTCTATGTGGTACCTGGGGTGATAGTCTATGTTAACTAATTAGCTTTATCCAGAGAGAAGGGGGAAAACTCTAAGCCCTATCTTTACAAGAGTTGGTAGTTTTACAACTTGAAGCCAAGTGCCCACTCTAATGAGGCTACTACAATCCCACAGAAACTAAGAGATACAGGTGCTATATTCTTTTATGTTGACATTTGAAAGGGATGGCTCCCAAGTCCTGCAGAAAGACATCCATAGGTCATTATGCTGATAAAAATTTTTTTAGTTTTTAAAAATATATATTTCAGGAGTATGTACTGACATTTACAAGTTTTCTACGGTAAGTGATCTGTCAAGAAGAAGAGACAGGGAGGGTTATCGCCCTTATTGTCAAAGAAGAAATGAAGCCTCTGATTTTTAATTCATATTTGTCCTTAGCACGCACACATAGTATAGTTATCAATCATAACCTTAATGTTGGCCAAAAGAAAATGTCATCTCACTGAAAAAATTAGATGCCACTCAAATTTATTTCAAAGAGATAGGAATTTATAATTCACCTCCAGTGTGTAATACAGAGTTTTGCATTTCACCTTCTAATTTCCCTCCACTCTGCAGACAACTCAGGTCCTTGCTTAATTAAATAAGCCATTCTAATCGCCAGTTCCCAGTGCAAACACTGCCCCACAGGGACTCTCTGCTGAGGTTACTGCATCCTTTCCCCTCACCTTACCCCAGGCGGAGTCCCACTCATTAAGACCCCTGTCTCCACCTGCTCTCAAAAGGAGCTTTTCATTTAAACCGTTCTCAATTTTTAAGAGGAAAAAAACAACTCACCTTTCTACAACTGTCTTCTTTTGCTTTACATTGTCTGAAATATTAACTTAAAATAGGCCAGAAGTAGCTCTGCACTGGGGAGATTTCCCTGATGGGAATCCTCATGTTCTTAAGACAGGAAGGATTTGCCTATTAGAAGGATGGACACAAAAGGGTAGAAAACCTTGTGGCAATTTGCTCATTTTTCTTTGCCACACCCTCTCCCCGACATAGTGCAGTGACCTCATGAGGATGCTTCCCAATTCCCAGCTTCTCCTTTGGGACCAAATAAAACAGTGGAACTTGCATCCACTGTGCTGGCTTTTCTGGAGTCTGTGCGAGGGAATAGATTCTTTCCTGACTAACTGGGATCATTGCAAGGAACAGCAGCATAGTTGGAGGTTGCTGAAAACATGAGTGATTCCTGTGGTAGGTTAAAGAAGGAGGGTTGTGGGGGAGGTGAGCAAGAGATATTATAGGCAGAAAAATACAACAGACACCAGAGGCTTTTCAGAAGTGGCAAGAATGAGCCTCTTAGGTAAAAATAAGTCATTTATCAGTGGCCATATATACTGAAGTAAAAGCAAACACACAAGCCCAGTGAGGACAAATTGACAGGAAAAGATTGACAGGTCCCAGAACCTTATACTGGGCTGATGGAAAGTCTTCCCCTACATGACGATAGTTTATAAACTCTGGGAGAATACCCAGATCACAACAAAAGATCACAAGACTGAAAAAAAGACAGGGAGGCATTGCAAAATAAAAGGAACAAAATAAATTCTTACAAACAGACCCTAAAAAGAGGCAGGCTTCTGAAGTACTTGACAAAAATTTAAATGATTTTCTTAAAGATGCTTAAGCAACTAAAACAGGACATAGGCAACCAAAGGAAATCAGGAATATGGTGCAATCAAAGGAGAATATCATCGAAAACAGAAAGTATAAAAAAGAACCAAACAGAAATTCTGGAACTGAAAAACAGAATAACAGGATTGGAAACTTCACTAGAGGGGTCCATCAACACGTGGTCATCTGTGTAGAAGTGCTGGATATTATGTTCCACACAGCAAGTAATGTTCAGTATCTGAATAAGCTACAGGAAGAGTTGTGTCTTCACAGATGACAGGGTCCACACTGGCTTTAAAGAAAGGTCAAAATCTAAAAATGGAGATGTGGGCAGAAATAGCAATGACTGAAGTTTTAGAACATTTGCCATGGGCTAGGCATTGTTCTACATGCTTTAAATTTACTAAGGAAAGGTCAGAATCTAAAATCCAAGATGATAACATCAATAGCAATGATGAAATGTTTTGAACAGTTAACACGTGCTAGGCATCACCCAAATGTGCCTCAGGTGGTAATTCGTATAACAATATAAGAGCTTATGAGAGAAAAAGCTGTTCCCAGCTTACTTAGAGGACAACTGTGATGGTGGCACCGCTGTCGCAGACACTCTGAGAAACTCTCAGCTCTTCCCAGATGTTGAGAGATACAGGGATCAGCAAGCAGCATTATGCCTCTGTCAAAGAGCTAAAAGAGAAAAAATGGCTACCCAGCTACACCAGCCTGCCCCTGCATAATTGTCTCCTCTGGCCCCTGATTTGTTTGGGGATGTTTAACATAAAGGCAATTCCCTTTTCTCCTTCGTAAGTTCAAAGTATGGGCAGGTTTGCTACCAGTCCCTTTTAACAAATTGAGGCTTCCTGAACTCAGAGTTTCTAAGCTATGATGCAAGTCCACTTCTATACAGATAACCCCATGTTATCTGCATGGCCTCTGTTAGTATTTTGGTGGGAGCAGAAGGACAACCAATGTTCTGAAGCTCATGCTGCCTGTTGTGCCACAAGTAATAAAATTATTTGTCTCAGACCAAGGAGATTTGTGTCTCCACAACACCCAGAAACTATGATAGGCTAACTTGTTAGCTTGCAATTATGGTAACATCTTAGATTTTTCACAGTTTCTGAGTGTAACCACAAAACAATATCACAACAAAAAGTTTATATGCATGTATCACATCTGGCTCATGTTTCTGTCTTAATCAGTTTATGCTTCTATAACAACATACCTCAGACTGGGTAATTTATGAAGAACAGAAACTTATTTTTCACAGTTCTAGAGGCTGGTAAGTCCAAAATCAACTTTCCAGGAGATTTGGTGTCTGGTGAGGACCCTTTTGGCTTGCAGGTGGACATCTTCTTGTTGTGTCCTGACATTGACATTGGCAGAGAGCAGGGAGAGAAGGAACCAAGCTCTCTCATGTCTTGTCTTATAAGGGCACTAATCCAATCCATAAAGCCTCCACCCTCATAACCTAATTTCCTCCCAAAGGACTTATCTCCTCATACCATCACACTGGGGGTTAGGATTTCAATATATAAATTGTGGGAGGTCACAGACATTCAGTCCACAACACTGTGCATTTTGTCTCCATAATGTTTCTCCCACCAATTGTCATTATAACAATTATGTGTTCTAAAAACTGTTTCTTTTGTTTGTGAATTCTCTCAGCAGATTTTGGCTAATTGCTTATGTTATCAATTCATATGAAATACTAGCATTCATGTTCTTATAAGTTAGTAGCTATATCAAGAAGATAGATTAAATTAATATCATTTCTTGGTTTGTTTTTGGAAGGAATATTTCAGAAGTACTTCTGTGTACTTACTTTCCCAGCATATTATGACATGCACCTGTTATTCTCCACTTTTGGTTATGTGAGAGTTGATAAGTGGGTACAGGTGTTGTGAATATGCTCCTTCTGTCAACCATTTTCCTAGCGGTTTGGGCACTCATCAATGAATGTCTCAAGAATTCCATGCCTTCACTGGGAATTGAAAAACGATGAATTTTAAATTTTCGTTCACCTTTTGCCTTTGTTCTGATTGTTTTAGGTTAACACAAGCTTGTTTTTCCATCAACTGCTGTATTACACCTTATCACAGTAGGTCAGAAAACAAGATAAATGCTTGTTTCTTATCAATTATCAGAAAAATGAGTTTGTGTCTGAGATCTCCAAAAGCTTCAGATAATTTCAGAAACATTATGAGCTCATAGATTTTATATACATTCAGTGTACTTTATCTAATTGCAGATTTTTTTTACTTCAAATTGTCCAATTTCAGGCCAGCTGGAACCTTTTTTTGCTTAGCTTCTGTGTCCAGGACCTCATATGCTTTGATAGCTTTCTTGTTTCCAGAACACACATTAAGTGCTTCCCCTTTGTCTATTATGTAAGTGCCAAATAGTTGTCCCCATTTAGAATTTGTCTCTTTTACTTTGCTTATGGTATTTCTTGCTAAACATAATATTTTTATTTTTCCATATTCTGATTTATTGATATTTTCTTTTATTAATATTTTTTGGTTTGTGCCATGGTAAGACCAGTTTCTCCTTTCCCAGTGTACAGAGGAATTCACCCATGTTGTCTTTACTGTTTGTATGATTTAACATTTTATTTTTACCAATCAGATTATTTATTTATTTATTTATGAATGAGACACGGTCTTGCTCTGTTGCTTGGGCTAGAGTGCAGTGGTGTCATCATAGCTCACTGCAACCTCAAACTCCTGGGCTCAAGCGATCCTCTTGCCTCAGCCTCCTGAGTAGCTGGCACTACAGGTGTGCACCACCATGCCCAGCTAATTTTTCTATTTTTCATAGAGACAAGGTCTTGCTATGTTGCTCAGGCTGGTCTTGAACTCCTGGCCTCAAGTGATCCTCTTGCCTCTGTCTCCCAAATTGCTAGAATTACAGGAGTGAGCCACCATGCCTGGCCAGATTTATTTATTTTTTTACCTTCCTTTTAGCTTAGACTATGACGTGAGGAATGATCTCATGTTTTTTTCTAAGGCATATACAGAAATCCAAACACTAATCATTAGAAATATTTTCACCACTACAGCCTTTAAGAACTTTGGTCTGTGGCTGAATGTTGTATTCCCCCACCAGTCATTCTAGTCATGCATCAATTCTATGCACTTTTACTTATGGAGAGTTTAATATATAGTAGTACAATATCCTCCACAGTGTTTCTTTTTCAGGGGTTTCCCAATTCTCATTTGTTTATGCTACTGTACAAAATTTACAAAACAAGACTACTTATTTCCAGAATAAAATCTGATGGCATATAATCAAATCGTTTCAACTTTGCAAATTATCTAAACTTTGCAGCTTTGCAACTTATCAAATTATCTAATTTTCCATCCACTGCTGTGTTACACCTTATCACAGTAGGTCAGAAAACAAGATCCTGGATCCAGGATGCAACATTAGAGTTAGTCCTTGTGTCTCTTTTAGGGTCCCTTGGCTTTGACAGTTTCTCACACTTTCCCTGTTTTGGATGACCTTGATAGTTTTGAAAAGTACAGGTCAGGTACAGCAGCACTGTCATTGCTGTTACTGCTGAGAGTGACTTTACTGGGACTTATCTGAGGCTTTTTCCATGATTAGACTGGAGGTACATGTTTCTCAAAAGCCTATAGGGGAAACGTTGTTTTTATATCATGTCAAGGGCACACACCATCATCATGAATTATCACTGTTGATGCTGACCATGATCACCTGGCTAAGGTTTTGTTAGTCAGGTTTCTCCATAATAATACTAATCTTTCTTTTGCGTCTCATACTGTACTCTTTAATAGGAAATAAGTATATGCATACATTTAAGGAGTTAGGACATACTTTCCACCTGCTTGAGAATGGAGTATTTACATAAACTATTTCTTCTACATGGGAAATATGTCTCTTCTCTCCCATTTATTATTTGTTCAATCATTGATTTGTATCATGATGGGCTACCTAATGTTTTTCAGCATCAGTTTTTGACACTATGATTTTCCTTGCATTCTTACCCCATTAATAAATCATTCTCAGCCTGTCTATTTCACCCCACTTGTCTTCCTATCACATGAAAGGGATCTGGAAGATCAAGGGTCTCAACTTTGGAGGTAATTTGATTTTACTGTAGAAGAAATTCTCAGGGAAGCACAATATGCAGTAAAACACATACTTTTCTGCCTCAAGGAAATGAAAAAGCATCTCCCAAACACTCCAACAGTCCTTTTGGAGATAATTACTGACACTTGCATTTGTTTCTGTATTTGAAAGTCTCCTCTCACACACAAACTGGCTCTTGGGAACTTCACAGTGAGTCTAACTTCCTAGCAGCAACAAGGAGTATGGTATTTCCTATTTTATACTATTGTTGTACAGACTTCAATCTCTTTTTAGTTGTTTGTTTATATGTTTGAGACAGGTTTTTGCTATGTTGCCCAGGCTGGTCTTGAACTCCTGAGCTCCAATGATCCTCCTGCCTCAGCCTCCAGAGTAGCTGGAACTATACGCATGGGCTACTGTGCTTGGCTCTACATCCTTAAATCTTAAAAATCTAAATGATGTATTGTTAGTGTCTGCTATGAAGCATCCTACTGAGGTAGGAGAAGACTGTTGGTAGGAGATACTGATTCATTCATAGTTATGAAAGAAAATTCAATCATTTTATTAATTAATATATGAGAACTGTGATACACTCTGAATAAAACAAAAGCAAAATGTAATGCCAGTAGTTAAATGTAATTCCTACTCAAGACATGCTATTCGAGTTCTTATGATTAAGGCCTCCTTTCTGACAATTTCTGTCTTCAATTTCAAGAATAAGACTCATTTTCCCTCAGCCTTTGATATACAACAGCTATTGCCATTCAATCCAAGTGGACACCAATCCCACTGCATTATTTCTACTGCATGAGTCCAGTCCACAGTAACATGTTACTCTCCTCCCACAAAAATCCCAGTGTCCTAAGGTTGTGGCCTGCTCTATTTTTTCAGCTGGTGTAGCATTCTCCTCCTAGATGCCACAGAAGCCGTGTGTCTAGAGAAGTGTGCCTTCAATACAATAAGCATGATGACTGATATCACTGTTTTACATGATTCTTTGCCCCTCACAAATGCTAATTAAGGCATTTAACTGTACAAGGCAGTGTCATTGTTCTTCCAGGAACATGGCTGGGAATAAACCTCACCTAATGAAGTAGGCTCTTTCATCCTACTGATGCTGTCCCAGAGACCACCATAAAAGGCCTGTAAGGAAGGTAGAATATCAATAGATTACAAACTTCAGGTTGAAAGTCAAAAATAAGAAAGTAGCCTTGCCAAGAACCCCCAAATAACTGAATAAAATATATTGTACCCTGAAGGTAATTGGCTATTTCCCAACATCCCATCACCTTTGATGTAGATATATATGTCTTAACATATTTTCACTTGTAATTATTCTGCAGGATAGAATATGTAAGGTTAAACTTGGAGAATAAGAGACTTAGTTATTCCTTATATTAATTCCCTGATTTGGAGTACGTTGTGAGAATTGCTTAAAAAACCTATCATATGGCAGGGCGAGGTGGCTCATGCCTGTAATCCTAGCACTCTGGGAGGCTGAGGCGGGAGGATTGCTTGAGCTCAGGAGTTCAAGACCAGCCTGAGCAAGAGTGAGACCCCGTCTCTACTAAAAATAGAAAAATTAGCCAGGCGTTGTGGTGCGCACCTCTAGTCCCAGCCACTCAGGAGCCTGAGGCAGGAAGATCCCTTGAGCTCAGGAGTTGGAGCTTGCAGTGAGCTACAATGACTCCACTGCACCCTACCCAGGACGACAAAGTAAGACTCTGTCTCAAAAAAATAAAATAAAATAAAATAAAAAATCTATCATATTATTATATTTGAAGGGCTTTTCTGCTATGAAATTATGAATCCTGAGGACACACCAGTGATTAAAGGTTTCTCCCCATTTACAACACTGGTCTTGATTCTCTCCAGGATCAATCCTGTCATGATACTAAAATCATGAATGTTTGACAAAAAGCCTTATACATTCATTTCTGGGGTTTCTCTATGATATCAGTCCTCTCACGTTGCACAGTTTTGGCATTTGGGTCAAAGCATTCATGGCACGTTACATTTCTGTGGCCTGCTCTTAAATCAGAGATGTATATTTTCATGCCTAGTGAGTTCTGAGGCCTGGAAAAAGCCCCAAAACACACTTTATAGTTCTATGATTGCTGTTTAGTATGGATTCTCTGATGTCAATTAACGCTTGAACTCATGATGAAGGTTCTGCCAAGCTCATTGCATTTGTGAGGTTTCTCTCAAGTATAAATTCTTCAATATTGTTTAAGGTGTGAATTTCGACTGAAGACCTTGCCACATACACTTGTAAAGTTTCTCTCCAGTATGGATTATCTTATGTCTAGTGAGGTGTGATTGCTGAGCAAAGGATTTATCACACTCTTTACATTTGTAAGGATTCTTTCCAGTACGGATGAACTGATGTCTAGTGAGGTGTGGGTGCCGAATAAAGGCTTTGCCACACTCATTACATTTGTGATGTTTTTCTCCAGTATGGACTACCTGATGTTTCCTAAAGGGTGAACGCTTATAAAAGGCTTTGCCACAGTTATTACATGTGTAAAGTGTCTCTCCAGTATGAATCACCTGAAGTTTACTAAAGCTTGAATGTTCACTAAAGGCTCTGCCACACGTATTACCTTTGTAAAGTGTCTCTCCACTATGGATTATCTGATGTCTTTCAAGGAATGACTTGTAACTGAAGAGCCTGTGACATTTATTACATTTGTAAGGTTTCTCTCCAGTATGGATGACCTGATGGTTAGAAAGGCTTGAACAAACACTAAAGGGTTTTCCACAATCACTGCATTTGTAAGTTTTTGGTCTAGCATGAATTAACTGATGCTTACTCAATCTTGAAAGGCCACAAAAGGCTTTTCCACACTTATCACATTTGTAAGGTTTCTCTCTAGTATGAATTCTCCAGTTCCTTGCAAGGCTTGAACTGTAACTGAAGGCCTTGCCACAATCATTACATTTCTGAGGCTTCTCTCCAGTATGGATTATCTGATGGGAGATAAGGCTTGAACACACAGCAAAGCCTTTGCCACACTTGCTACATTTGTAAGGTTTCTCTCCAGCATGAATTCTCTGATGATGCTGCACAAGGTATGAATTCTTACTGAAGATTGTGCCACACTCATTACATTTGTAAGGTTTATCTCCAGTATGAGTCCTCTTGTGGACTAAAAGACCTGAATATATAAAAGCCCTACCACATTCATTACATTTGTTAGGTTCCTCTTCATTATGAATTTTCTGATGTTTTCTAAGGGCTAAATTGTGACTGTAGACCATGCCACATTCATTACATTTATAAGGGTTAGCTCTAGTATGAATTCTTTGATGCCTCACAAAGTCTGCCTTTTGACTGCAGACCTTGCCACAAACATCACATTTGTATGGGTTTTCTCTGGAATAGATTATCTGATGTATAGTGATGTGTGAGCTGTGATTAAAGGCTTTGCCACACTCACTACATTTGTAAGTGTTTCCCCCTTTTTTTAATGTCTTTTCTGTTCTTGTGTGAGTAATGGAGAATAGACCAAAACAGTCCCATATTTATGATAAATGTGGGCATATACACTAGAATGAATTTTGTGGTGTGGTGAAACTAAGGAACCAAGGTTGACAGACTTCTCAACTTGATGACATTCATTAATTTTCCACTCAGCTTGAAATAGCTGCAGTTCAAAACTTTGTGACCCAAAGTTTAATTCAAGCCCACTTTTAATGGGCTTGTTTCCTGTGTCCCTTCTATCGTGTTGATCTTTTCTATTAGTGGCCTTTTCTTTCTGGGTCACATGCACTTCTTTGTAATTTCTTTCATCATCTTTCCACTGACAGTCAAAGTCTTGGGTATTTTTTTGTATTTTTCTGAAGCAAAAATCTTCAATATCATGACTTTCATATCTTTTCTAAATCACTGTTTGCAATACTTTTCCTAGGTTACTGCTCTTTTTTCCTGGTAATGCCTTGATCACACATTTAGAAGAGATATCTATAAGATATAAAGTCCCATACATTTGCAATTAATTGCAGATGATAAGTATTTCATATTGAAAAACATACTATTGTACCAAAAGGAATACTTATATTGAACAGGGTTATGAACCCTCAAATCATGATCTTCATCTTTTAGGAACACAAATGGAATAGGAGTCTTTAATAAAGAAAGCACGATTACATGTAATTTAAATTATTTCTAGGTAAGTCTGGTTTCAAACCACCTATGACCAAAACACATTTCTCAAGCCTATGTTAGCTCTGAAAGTATTTTTCCACCATGACCCCGAAGAACACACCAATTGGGAAGAAACATATAACTGACTTATAATTGAAGACAAATATTATACATATTTAAAGCATATTGTGCAGAAAATATGCTAAAGCACAGCACAATACACTGGATTTCTAAATAATCCACAGCAAACTTATATAATGAATAATCTAAAAAAGTAACAATTATGAATTGTAAAGCAATAATAGCACTGGGAAAATTAAGAAGAAATTTAGAACATGTTATCACAGAGGAGTTGAGTAAGACAAGAAACAGAGCATCCCATTATAAACCTAAGAAAAGGCTTATGAATCTTATTAAGCAAAGGAAATTTAGAGTCTTTACTATAAAACATACAATATTTTAAGCCATGTAAGAGCACTAATTTGTTTACAAAACCTTGAGGGAAATTATCATTATTTTTCAGGAAGGACAGCAGGCCCAGAGTATTGATGTATTTAAGACCAATTTACACATGAAGTGAAAGAAACAGGATGTGACTGTGAACCTACATGATTGTCCACCCAGGCATCAAAGGGAACAGCGCATCACAGGAAGTAAAAGGAGCACAAAAGAGAGACTGCAAGGGAGATACAAGAGCTGAGCTGTGCTGCTGAAAGTGTTACTTAGCCATCCCTCACAGACGATGGTACCTGAGCCATCATCCCTGAATATACTGATTTAAACCATGTCCTGAGAAAGTTGTCCAGTGGGTGAGCGGAGGTCCTGCCTTACACAGAGAGAGTAGCACGGGGGTGGGGGTGAGGGTGGGGGTGGGGAGTGATGAGAGTGACAAGTAGGGGAAAGGAAAGATTTCCTCTGAGAGTTCACAGGAAATGAACGTTTGTTTCCTGATGGAATTCTCCCACTTGCGGCGTTTCCCCAAACAATACTTAATGGTGCTTCCTCCATTCTGCCTATCTGAGCTCTTACCTGTTTTCATACCTTTGATACAATCCCATCCATTTGGGGTTTTTTTGTTATTTTCACCTTGATGTCCTTAGTCCAGGGCTCTTTTCCTTGCTCAAACATGGAGATAAATATTCAGATCAAAAAGGGAGATTCCTGCTTATAAAAAGAAAGAACCATGATGTGCAGCAGCTTTTCCAGAATCCCCGCCTATGTTTAGGTTAGGAGAGAGGACGTTATAAACGGGTTTAGAAAAGTATTTCACAAATTCATTCACTGATCTGTTCCTTATAAATGCTTACGTAACACTATACTACAATATGCAGATATCTAGCTATTTCTCAAAAAGAGTGAACCAAAACCATGGGGGAAGAAGAGAGGGAATTGAATATTTTAATAGTCTGCTATAAGGTTTGATGCACACTTCAGCTCTGGATCCGTGACTGATGTGTTATGACGGGGGCAGAACTAATAAGGAAAGGGGATGGTTAAAGTCCAGGATGCCTTTCCCTTCTGAGTTTACAGGACTTCAATCTCAGCCAAGCGATGCCGGACTCCAAGAAGGCACAGAAGGGAAAATGCAAAGACACACAAGGGCAGATCCTGACTTCCGGAGCCACATTATCCTCACCCAGGGAGACCAGGTTCCTGTAGTTCTCCAGCATCACGGCCCTGTACAAAGCCCTCTGGGCAGGGTCCAGGCATTTCCACTCCTCCTGAGACAATTCTGTGGCCGCATCCTGGAATGTCAACTGTCCCTAATAGGAAGAACACATCCCATCAATGGGCTACGGGAGTAGCCATCTTCACACAAAACGAGAAGAGGAGAGAGGTGTGATCGGTCCCACTCCAGTGAGCACTGTGACACACCCACATGGACATATTTTTGAGCCAGTTATGTCTCCCTGGTTGTGTTTTATTACAGTTTCCCATAAGAAGTTATGATTTCCTGTAGAACAGTGTGGATTTCATTTTTGTGGAGAACACAAGATATATACAAATGAAAACCCAACACAGAGTTTTCTCTATAGAAGTGCTGGATATTACGTTCAACGCGCCAAGGACAAAAACCACCATTATCGTGACTGATGTACAAAAAGTGCCTGACAATATTGTGCACCCTTTCATGAGAAAAACACTCAGAAATCATGAACAGAAGGAAACTTCAGGCATTGAATTTGGCAATGATTTCTTGGGTATGACATGAAAAGCACAGGCAAAAAAAGCCAAAATAGGCAAATGGGACTACATGCCACTTATAAACTTATGTGCAGAAGGAACAATCTAAACAGGGAACAGGCAACCTGCGGAATGGGTTGAGGAGACTTGCAAATCACATGTCTGATAGGGATTAACAGCCAGAATACATAAAGCAGTTCTACCACTCAACACCAAGAAACCAAAAACCTGATTTTAAAATGGGGAAAGGACTTGAATAGACATTACCCAAAGAAGATAAACAAGTGTCCAACGAGCATATGAAAAGAGGTTCATCGTCACTAACCATAAGACAAATGCAAATAAACAGTACAGTGAGAAATCACCTCACATCCATTAGGATGCCCATTACTAGTAGAACAGAAAATAACCGTGGGAGGGAAGATGTGGAGAAATTGGAACTCTTGTGCACTGTTGAAGGGAATGCAAAATGGTGTGTAGCCATTATCACTTAATTTTTTCCTAAAAAAACTAACATTAAAACTACCATATGAACCAGATTTCCCTCTGACGCAAAGGGGACTGACGCAAAGACAATGAAAGCTGAGTAACGTGATAGAGACTGACTGGCAGAGGGAGCCTGGAATGACAGGTGGGAGGGGGTGGGAGACTAGACCTGAGACAGGGAAGGTTTTCGTGTTTGGAAAAAGAAATGTCGAATGGGCCTGGGGCAGAGTGAGCCCTGAGGACGGGGAGCTCCCAGGAGGAGGCTGTATACACTGGCAGGGGCCCTGGTGACACAGGGCTGTGGAGCCACAGGGAGGATCTGGATTTGTCCTGAGGAACACAGGAAGCCAGAGGAGGACTCAATGCCAGGAAGTGATAAAATCTGCCTTCAGATTTAACCCCGATAACGCTAAAGCAGAGAAAGGCCTCTGAAGATGGTTTCTCTGTCTCTGAGCCTATGATGCTCCTTCCATTATTATAGGTTTTCTGTTATTTTTTTTCTTTCTGTTTGTTTTTTTCCTGAGTATCAGGGAGCAGGGAATTTTGTTTTTCATTTTTAGAGAACTGAGACTCATTTAAATTTCTAATTACAACTGGACACTCCTTCCCAGAAGTAGCACACACAGACCCACACCCAGTCTTGCCAGTGGTGTCAGGTGCCAGTGTCACTCAGATTCAGAGTTTCTCGCCTAGTCCCTCATCTCCATGCCACAGGTGGGCTCCCTGAGGCTCAGAAGGGAAGACACTTCCCCAAGTTATCCTGTGAAGGTCTGACTTGAGTAAGAAGAATGAGGCATAACTGAATTCTGATACAGTGGCCTGGAAAGAGTTAGGGGAAGGGCGTGTCTTTATTACCCACCTACCGCCCCTGTAAAAATCTTTCACATGCCTGAGCAAAAGAAACTTCTTTTTTTAAGGTTTTCACCACATTGATCTCAAACATTTAATTCCTCTTTTCCAGAAAATTATAGTAACATATTTTAAAAACAGAATTGTGAACACATAGCTATCGGTACTGAAAACAACGAAAGGTGACCCTATAGAAATAAGCTCTGGGCAAATTTCTTCATCATGAATAAATGGGCTCTGTTCAAACAAGGTTTCAAGTCAAACCAGCTCATCCTTCAACATTCACAGAGAACGGACAAGAGGGCATCAAAGGAAATACCTTCTGGGTAGCTCACAGCTTGCCATTTCAACAGATTACACAAAAAGGAAGAAAACTGAGTATTAGACTGATTCAACCAAGTTCTGACTGTTAAGATAAAAGATCATTGATGTCCTTATAAAGTTTATATTGAAACAGTCTAAATTATTTGCTAGGGACCAAAGAATGTTTCCAACGTATGATTAAAAAGTACAAAGACGACAGGCCCCAATCTGAACCACACACAATTAATTTTAAAAGAAAGCAATTTGGAATTAAAAAAAAAAATCTAATGAATTCTGGGGTTAAAGTTAGAAAAAACTTAGAATATGTCCTATTTAGAAAAGAATGACATGAGATGATTCAAGGACGCCACCAAAGGTTATTTCAGAAGATTATGAGGATTAAGAGAGAAGAAGTTGAAAAAACTACTATTTATCTCAAGTTTCAAAAAGAATAAAGAATTAAATATAAACGAACTAGAAAAAAAGTAAATCCATTACAGAAGAACAATAGCACTTTTAATGTTCCTGTTAAAAGACACCACGCAGTGACAAGACAAAGTCAGTCAGTTCTTCCGCACTCCCCACCCCATCCCAGGAGAAGGGAAGAGGGTGGCCCACGACTGAATGAGTCAAGTCACTGCCCTCTGGCTGAACAGGGGCTGCAAGTGGAAGCCAGTCTGTGACGCTGAGAATTACAAAATGCACATGTCATACAAACAGGAGTTATGCAATTGTCATGTGTATAATTTAAACACACAAAATTTAAATTTATTAGATTATAAATTTAAGACAGAAATCAATATGTCACAACTTAATCATCACATCCAATCAACTCACCACTCATCTGGACCCAGGGTCCCGCTCTTTATTATTATGTGTTTCCCTCCCTCATTCTGTATATGTATTTCTCTTCCGCCTCTCTCGCTCTTTTTTTTTTTTTTTGCTTTTTGCTGTTTTCCCTGAGTTTATGCTCCTCATCTTGTTCCCCTCCTGTTTCTCCCTTTCTTCCCTCGAATCCTTCTCTTCCTCCTGTTCTGCCCCATTCTTGCAACTGGTTTCACCTGCTGTTGCTTTCGCCCCAATCTCCATATATTTCTTCCCCATCTCTGCTCCCCTGTTAAATTCCCTCTTCCCTGTGGCACCCCCAGGTCCCCAGGCTTCCTCCCTGCTGTGGTGCCCCCTCTTGTCCCAGCTGCCCCGTCTGGCTCCAAATCATCCGCCCTCTCCCCCCACTCTGTCCACGGTGCCTTCACCCTTTTTGCCCCTGCTCCTCCTGTTCCTCAAGGGCCCCTCTCCCCACTGGGCTCCCCACTGGGCTCCCCTTCGCATCTCCGGGGCAATCCCCCTTTTGTACAAATTTCTGCTCCTGCTTGTTTATCTCCCCTGCCTCTTTCTCGGCTTATTCTTTCTCGTACTCTCTTTGCAAATGCCTCTCTCACCCTCGACTTTCCCATCTGTTTATGGGCCTCCCTCATTCTTCTTTACTCTTTCTCGAGTTTTCTATTTCTTCCCCATCCTTCTTTCTCCCGATCCCCTTTGCCCGCACGTTCACAAGGAGGGGGATGTTATAGGCCGCCCGCCTCCTGGACACGCAAACTTTCCAGGGGGGTGGAATTTGTGGTGGAAGAACACTGGTGTCACAGGAGAGGCCCAGGGCACCTCCCCTAATGCGGGGTCAGGGAAAGCCCCGACCGCGAAGGGACGCCTGGGAGGCGGCGGGCGGGACCTGCAGACTGGACCAGGGAGAGGATGCAGTTTCTCCAGGACCCGGGTGCGGCTCTGCCCTCTCGGGGCCCAGAGGGGCGAGGCTTGGGGCACCAGGAAAGCGTGAACCCACCTCTCGGGAGGCGGAAGGAGCGGTCAGTAAAGGGTTTTCTACAAGAAAACTACGCAGAAGGCTGCGTCTGGGGAGCCAGGAAGGCCCGGGGCAGGACCAGCCTCAGAGTGATTTTAACTCCCGGGCTCTCAAGGCGACATCTGAATTCATTGAGGTGGAGGAGGCGGTGGAGGGATTTTAAGGTCTGGAGGGACCCTCGGACATAGGGCACGTTAGAGAATTTCGAAGCGAAGTTTCAAATTAGAGGGAAACTCGTAGCCCGCCGTGTGACCTTCACGCGGCGATCTTCGCTTCCGGCTCTGCAGGAAACTGCACGCGCAGAGGGGGCGGGGCCAGGGGCGGGGCCAGGGGCGGGGCCGGTGCTTCCCTCCGCCTCGCTCCCGGCGCGTCTGTTTTCAGGTTTGGAAACGCTTGAGTCTTTTTTTTGAGTCCAGCGGAGCAGTATTGCTTCCTACCTATTTCAAGTTAATATTTCAAACAGTTTTAAGGTAAAGCTTTAAAGTTGTGTAGGCCACTTATATTAGAAACCGAGATGTTTTTCTCTTCCCAGGTTGAAAACGGTTTAAGTCAAAAGTTATCTTGCCGGCGGGTTGATGCAAGTGCTGCTAGTGAGGCTGAAGCCACTTAGGCCTCTGGAACAGGGACCTCTGCGGGTGGAGGTGCGGGGGGGTCGAGGTGGGGCAGTGATTGGATCCAGGCACGTCCTGCCATTAAAATTAATTTAAGCAATTTAATTAACCAATGATTGGAATGGTCTGTGAAGGGGATGCGAACTGGAAATGCAAAACTCTGCCTGGGCGGAGTGTGCGATTTCACACTGACGCCCCACAGAAGAGCGTTTCTATTTCTCTTTACCATTCGTCCTCTAGACAGAGTCTCACCCTGTGCACAGGTGCACACACTTGCGGAGGAAAAGATCTGGAATGTGGGGCGTGGGGGGCTAAGGCTGTGATAATTTAGGACATCAACTATTGCTTTAAAAAAAGCAATAAAAGTTTTAAAATAGCTATAAATGGCTCTGTTTTTCCTTATACTTTTATTCTTTTCCACACTTGAGATTAATTAAACGCGGATACCGTTGAGCTAAGCTTTGATGATATCATAATTTGTTTAAATCAATATATGAATGTCATTTCAAATTCACTTACAGTTCATTCTGAAAGTAATCAGAAAGCTTATTTTCGATGTAAAAAATTGTGATATGTTTTAGCTCTTTGTTTTCTATTTCTGAATGTTCTGTTAGGGGTGGATAACAAAGCCTGTAAAATATAAATGCAATCTTCATAAGACATTTGGATTTATTTTCACCTAAAGGATAATTAATTTTGAAGTATTTCTAAGGGCATTTGGTGGGGAAGTGTAGTCTCTTTTATATGAACCCTAAAGGAAGTAAAATTAGATTATCAAATTTCCAATAGCCTCATTTCTACCATCAGTGATTTTTATAGTAATATCTGTGAGTTCACGTCTACTATGATGTATGTGTTTTTCCTGCATCCTACACATTGAATTCATAGATAAATGCTAAGCAATTGAAATAATAATGTTTAGACAGGAACATTGAATATTTAAAATGTGTTCAGGTAAAAATGAGCAGAATGTCCTGACATGGCATAAAGGTGAATACGAGAAGATATATTAACACCTTTTAAAAACATGTGAACATGTGATGTCAGGGATAGATTTGGGGATCTTTGGAAGGTAGATTATTCTGTATTATACAATATTGCTAACTAGTCATATTGGCAAGAAAGAAGTTTCAGCAAGGATTTCCATGATCCCAAGCAAAGGAATGAGTTGACTGTGGAGCTTTTCATTAAGCTCAGAACAGTAGAGGAGAAGCTAATTACAGGTGAAAGGTATGAATCCATTTTGTTCATGTGTAGTTTTGTTGCTTGTACAATTTTCAAGGGAGAAAAATGAACATATTCACAAGGAAAAAAAAAGATATTTCCTAAAATTGAAGGAAGATTTTGGCATATTTCTATCAGATATTATAAAACAGATGCAAATTACAGTATTAGAGATTCAAAAATTTGAAAAAACATGAAGAACTAGTTTTACCTAATGAATATACATCAAGCTCTGTGCCACAAAAGTAGAGAATATACATTTTCTAGCACAGATGGAACAACTAAAATGGTTACCACTGTCAACTGAAAAACAAATTCAGGCTTAGGTAAGGATTGATTTTATTTGAAAAGATCGTTGCAGTAGGGAGAATTCTCCAACCACGAGATCTGCAAATGTCTCAATAGCAGACAGCACTTTATGCAGAGGGGTCAACAAGACTAGAAAGACCCCCAAGTATTGGGGAGTGGATGAGCAGGTGGCATGATCTACAATGATCAGGGAATCTTTTACCCTGAGATTGTCTACCTTTGGAGGGGGCCTAGGAGAAGAAGAGAAACTTAACTAAAGTTTTGATTAAGTCAAGTTACCAAACATTGTTCTGTTTGATCACATGAACAATTCAGGAATCATTGATAAGACAAAGGATGGGGATTTGCAGGGCCTGTATCTGGCTTTTTCCTATGTAAACAAGGGGACTTTCATGAAGCTTATTGAAGTCTTAGGTGGTTCTTTTCAGTGAGGACGGAAATAAAAGTCCTAAACCTCTCTGACAGACTAACAGACCCTCCTTTGGCTAAAACTCCACATTTTAAAGTTCCCAGCCATGGCAGGATGGAAGGATGATGTCCTATTTGCTTTCACTCCCTTCCCCTTACTAACCATTATTAGAGTTTATCAAAGGCTGACTTGAGAGAACAAAAGGCTGGAAGACCCCTCTGCTTACTTCATCTGACACTTGGCACCCTCCTCCCGTTTTTATGGTTCTGACATGACAGCTATTTCAGACCACAAAGAGTTTCTTGTTAATAAACTACTACAGGCCATGGACTGGTTCTGGCTGGTGATCCTGAGGATGTACAATTCATGGACTCAACCCTACATTCCACCTTTTTACATATAGGGCCTAGTTATAATGCATTTAAGTGTTAAATCTCCACCCCAAAGTGGTCATGGGACGTCTGTTACATACATGTAAATTTAATACGCATGAGCTCGGGTTTCCTTCATAAATATTCATAGCTCCTCCTGTGACCTGTTGAACATGTATACTGGGCCAACCCACTCAGCATAAATTACTCTCTTACCCCTCTCTCTCCCTCCCTCGAAGTGCCTGTCTCTGGGCTTCTGCAGAGGCTACGCTTCCCAGCCTGTCAGAATGGCCAGCTTGCAGGTTGTAACCCTTTATAAGAAATATAGTCTCTTTTCTAGATTTACAGACTTTGTGACTCTTTTTTTCAGTAAACAGCAGTAAACTATTTCCTGCAACACAAAGGGGGAAGGGGTCTTCTTTAACCTTTGCTGTTTTCCAGGATTACAGGTTGGAGTAAAATTCAGCATTGTCACCACATACAATGGCACCAAGCAAAATTCAAAATATAATAAATACACGTTATATTTCAATAAATGCAACATTAGAACCTTTAAACTAATGATAACAATAAACTTGCCCAGAACCATTAGTATTGTTAAAAAATAAACTTAGGCACATTAAAATTTTAAAGAGTTTGTCTGAGCAAACTATGATTCATGATTCGTTTGTTTGAGCAAACAGCTGTAGACACAAGCAGTTCAGGGCTCCCCTGATGGGATGTGAGGGGAAAACTTTTATCAGGTGTGTGAGGAAGTAAGATGATGAAAATATTTGGTTAAGGTGGAACAGTAGCCTTAAAGCCCCTAGTGAGATTAGTTGGCATTTTCTAATTGGTAAAGCTTAAGTTTCATTTTCCTGGGATGTGACCATTCACACTGCGTTGGGTTTTGGTTTGCTTTTGTAGGAACTCATCAATGAATATTTCCTAATTCCATTCCTTCATTGGGATTTGAAAAATAGCGAATTTTGATTTTTAGCTTCCTTTTGCGCTTATTCTGTTTCTTCTATTAAGATAAGCTTGTTTTGTTTTGTTTTACATCAAATACTGTGTTACACTACAAGGAAAGAAAAGATAAATGTATGTTTCTTATCAATCACTAGAAAAATGAGTTGGTGCCACAGGGAGCATCAAAGAGGTAAGAGGATTTCAAGAACAATATAAACTCACAAATTCTGTATATGGTTGATGTAATTCAATCCATCACAGACATTTTCTTTTTGAGCTGTCTGCTTGGCTTCTGTGTCCCAGGACCTCAAGTGTCTTGAGAGCTTCCCACATTATGAGCTTCCCATTATCTGTTACGTAAGTTCCAAATAGTTGTAGTCATTTAGAGTTTGCCTTTTTACTTTTCTTATGGTGTTTCTTGCCAAGCAGAATACTTTTAATTTTACATAGTCTGATTTAGTGATCTTTACCTTTATTGCTATTTCTTGGGTTGTGCCATGGTGAGGCCAGTGTTTCCTCTCCCAGTGTATGAAGGAATTCACCCATGTTTTCTTCAGTGTTTGTATGATTTAACTTTTTGTTTTTACTGATCAGATTTATTCTACACTTGATCTTCAGCTTTGAGTATGACATGGGGAATGAATTCATGTTATTTTGAAGACATATCTAATAACGCAAACACTAATCATTAGAGATATTTACCCTACTGTTGCCTTTAAGCACTGTGGTCTATGGCTCAATATTCTCTTTCATCCTCAGTCTGTTCGTTCATCAACCCTTTGTCGTTTCAATTATGGTGGGTTTAAAATATGATGTCCACATCCTTCATGTGTTTGTTTTTCAGTTTTCCCAATTATTTTCAGTTGTTTATGCTTCCATATGAAATTTGTAATAAAATGCTTATTCTAGAATAAAATCTAACGAAATCATATGAACTTTTAAAATTATCTACGTGAAAATCAGTGATTACATGTTGTGCATGGATATTTTATTATTTTTAAACTTTTGATTGTTGGTATAATACACATAACATAAAATGTACCATTAGTGACATCTAGTGTGTTCACATTATCGTGCAACAATTACCACTATCTGGTCAAAACATATTTTCATCACCCCAAAAGGTAACTCACTGCCCATTAAACAGTCACTCCCCATTTCCCCCTCCCCTCAGCCCCTACCAACCGCTAATGCACTTTCAGTTTCTGTGGATTTGCCTGTTCTGGATATTTCATATAAATGGAATTATACGATATGTGGTGTTATTTTTCATTCTCTTTTAATTTATAAGATTGTAACTTCAGCCTCTCCCTGTGTTGTAACTTGTAACTGATTATTCTTTGTAAACATAAAGTCTGAAACTGTCCCTATATGGCTTTTCTCTCCCTTTTGTTAACATAATTATTAATATTTGTGTAGTTTTTCTACTATTTTTTATATTTCCAGAAATATAATTATATTAATAAATGTAAATATAATTATATCATCTGCAGATACACATTTACCTTTTTTTTTTTTTTTTGAGACGGGGTCTCGCTCTGTTGCCCAGGCTGGAGTGTAGTGGTGCAATCATAGCTCACTGTAACCTCAAACTCCTGGGCTCATTTGATCCTCCTGCCTCAACCTCCTGAATAGCTGGGACGACTGGATCCCATCCAGGCTACCATTTTACATTTAGTCATTGTGTCTCTAAGTTCCTCTTGGCTCTAACAGTTGCTCAGACGTTCCGTGTGTTTGATAACCTTGACAGCTTTGAGTAGTAATGGTGAGTTACATTGGGGCTATCAATGTGTAATTTGTGACTGCCACTTTGTTGGGATTTGTGTGATGTTTTTCCCATGATTAGACTGGAGTTAGGTGTTTGGGGAAGGAACACCACAGAGGAAGAGTGCCGTTTTTAATCACATCCTATCAAGGGTGAATACTATTAATATTACTTAAATGACTGTGGCTGTTGACCTTGATCACCTGTCTGAGGTCGTGTTCGTCAGGTTTCTCAACTGTAAATTTCCTCTTTGGCCCCTTCTGTACTGTACTGTTTAAAAGGAAGTAACCATGTGCAGCCTCCATCTATGGGGTTGGGAGTAATTTACATTTTACCACCTTGAGGGTAGAGTATCTACATAAATTATTTGGAATTCTGCAGAGGAGCTTGGTCTCTTTTCTCCCAATTACTTATTTATTTAATTATTCATTTATATCAGAATGTGCCATCTGATGTTTCAAACCATCACTTATTGACATCATGGTCTTTCTTTCACTCTTACCTCATTAATACATCCTTCTTAGTCTCTGTGCCTCTCCATTCCTCTTCCCATAACCTGGAAGAGATCTGGAAGCTCATGGGTCTCAGAGCTGGATAAGAATTACATTTTGAAAGGAGGAACTTCTCAGTGGACCAGAAGGTCCCGTGAGACCTACACTTTGCTTAGAGTCCCTCACAGCTCAGACTTCAGCATGTCCTGCTCTCTCTACGTGAGTCCCTGTCTGCCAAATACCAACGTAGTCATTTCTGGAGAAGATCACTACACACTTTTAATTGTTTCTGATAGGTAAGAACTTGGATAAATTGTTGAAAAATATTGTCAGCTCTCCAAGCACGCACTGCCATCGTGCTACAGGTGAAGTAATAACTGTGGTTCAGTGGGGAGGTAAGGTCACAGAATCACAAACCTTTACATCAGGGTCTGGCTATTTCCCTCTTACACACTGGCTGTCAAGACCTTCACACTGAGCCTGCCATCCTGGTGGCAGGAAGGAGCCTGGTGAGTATTTTCTATTTTATTCTGAGATGCCATCTTTGAAGGGCAGGAGTGTATCAGGAATCTGGAGAAGTGCTCATGTCAGAAAAAGGATTCTTCTTGGTAAAACTGGTCCAGAGCTATGTCCCTTGGGTTGTAGGAATAATTCCTGGGACATTTGCTGAGCTTGTGGAGAAAGACTGGAAGTCCCTCCACTCTACACAAATCCTTGATGCCTCTGACTGTAATTTAATGTAATCCACACTCATGGTGATGGTTGCTGTTTTATTCTAGTACTGATATAATCTGATATTTGTTTAATTATTTATTTTCTTTTTTTTTTTTTTTGAGACAGAGTCTCACTCTGTCGCCTGGGCCAGAGACCAGTGGTGTCACTCTAGCTCACTGCAACCTAAAACTCCTGGGCTCAAGCGATCCTCCTGCCTCAGCCTCCCAAGTATCTGGGACTACAGGCGTGTGCCAGGATGCCCAGCTAATTTTTCTATTTTTGGTAGAGACAGGGTCTTGCTCTTGCTCAGGCTGCTCTCGAACTCCTGAACTCAAGCAAATCCTCCCGCTTGGGCCTCCCAGAGTGCTAGGATTACAGGCATGAGCTACCGTGCCCAGCCTATAATCTGATATTTCAATTGTCCTGCAATTATAGTTGTGAAGTTTATCCACCCCACAAGAATCAAAAACACCATTTTAAGGGTAATAGAGGTGTTGGTATGAAACCTCTTTTCATGTGATTGTAATAAGCTCCATGAACAAACACAAAATGACACCCCCTCTCCACGTGTGCTTTCCCTGTAGCTTCCTTGTGCTTTGGATTCCCAGGCCTATAGCACTCAATGGACAGAACATTATCATCTTTCTGATTATAATCAGGAGTTATAATCATCTCGTCTGTAATAAATTACCCTGTTTTTCTTGGCAGTCCTCATTGTGTCGGTAATTGGCTTCCTGTGCGGGGAGCAATCAGACCCAGGCTGCACCCCCTGTGGGGTTTGGTAATGTAATGATGCATAAATATAACTGAGTGACAATTCTATAGAGAAACTAAATGTCTGAGAGGCAGTGGCTACAACATAAATATCTTTTTTCCCCTAAAGGTGGTTATAGTATGTATTTAATACATATAGTAATTGTATCTCCATAGGAAAAAATCTGTGGTCTACTGATTATGGTGAAACTATTATCCCTCTTGGTATTAGGCAATGTCTAGTTGAGGAAAAGTTAACATTATGATTGTGGGTTTCAGACAAAAAAATATGGGACTCAGCAGTTTGCAGGTTCAAATGTATCTTGTGATAATACTCTGTTTAAAAAAATGCTTTAATATCACCCTAAGCTCACAACAAATCTACTTTTTAAACTTATTCACTGCACACTTTTCCATGCCTTCTGGATGCCATTTTTTAAAAATTTCAGAATATTATGGGGTATAAGCGTTTTGGATGCCATTTTTAGTATTTGTCTTTTTTAGTCTATTTCAATAGATATTACATTATTCCTGGTAAAGTTTCAGTTAATCCTCCTTCATTATTAATTATATGATATGTAATCAATAATAACTTAACCTTGATCTTATATTGTTTTGTCTCTTATACATGTTTCAAAACCCATTGCTTAGCCTACCAAAGATTTCCATGGGTGCTATCATTGCACACTTGTTCCTATGATAAGGACAGATGTATCTTCTGTCAACATGATAATATGGAGCTTTTCTTGCCCCAATAAGTCTAATACTTGGTCTTGGATAATCTTTCTTAGAGGATTGTGTGGTAGTTAGTGCATTATCATCTTATTTGCATCTCTAAAAATTTACTCATAGGTAATACTGGCTTATAAAATAAACTCATAGGCCTACTTATACAATTGCCACAATCACAGTTACATAGAAGATAAACCATTTCAAAATGGCAAAGAACATCAGCAAAAATAAGTATAATCATGTACCGCATAGTGACATTTTGGTCACGCAGGAGTAATTCTTTCATTGAATATCTCAATGAATCTTATTGACAGGGAGTGCAGACTAGATTAACGATAAAGCCGTAATTATAAAGAAGTAGCATTAACTCATTTTAGACAAGAGAGAAGGATGTTTGGCATTCTGTGAGTTGCACAATATTTTTGTTTGACTTTGATTTTGATATTCTGTGGGACTGTTTATACCCAACAGAAGATCAAGGCATGGGACTTGGTGGCATCCCATGAGGCAAAAGGATGACAGTGAACCATGTTTGTGTGCCCAGGAAGGAGAATGGAGGCACTCTTAACTCAGTTTTTGGTGGCACCCTTGTGGGGGAAGAGGATCTCACCAACACCTGTTGTATAAAACTTAAAGAGTCTTTTGATGGCTGGAGACAACACAGTGACATTCGGATAGATAAAAGGCAGAACTCTTTATTACTTACAGCTCCAAACAAGAGAAAGCTGCTAGGCAGGGCCACACAGGGCCTTGCACCTGGGGAAGGCTAACAGCAATCTGGAGCCATAGGAGGCAGCCTGGTTATGGTAATTGAGGTGGGCTGAGCTGGGTTTTCAGGCTTCCAGTAGATTGGCTAATTTGAATAATTCCATGGGCTCAGGGGCATAAGGGCTGTCCCTAGTTGTCTAGTAGCTGGCCCTTGGGCTGTTGGGGTGTGTGCATAGTGGCTGTGGAGTGTGGAAGTCCAATAAGGGAAGTGGTTGGGGTATGGATTTAACCTGTTGTTCAATAATGGGTACTAAAAGGCCTCTAGCCATGGCCTCAAAACTGGGACAAGACAGCATCCCCCTATATTACAAACTGTGACTCCATGTCATGGAGAAATGGGGGTTTGAAGATGTCTGTTGGCCACTGGGTCAAGCCATAGAAGATATACCCATAACAGCTGGTGACCACATTGCTGAGGCCACTGCAACCAGACTGAGCCATATAGGGACTGGGAACGGCATGACTAGCTCCAAGGGCAGACTGGGTTAGGGCATGATCGGGAACAACTCCCCAGGAATTACAAGGATTAACTCACCTAGTGTATGTAAGGGTCCCAGCACAATTCCCCAGACACAGTGCACCCTAATGTACTACTTATAGGCACATAGTAGATGTTCAAAAAATATTGCTCTAATGATTGAATGCATCTTGTGTCTGTAAGGGCAAATACAAGGTAAAATAAAAAGAAAAAAGAAGGCTTAAGTTTCTCTGTTGAAAAAAGGGAGGAGACTTCTCCCCCTCCATTTGTTAGAGCATTTACATTAGAAATCTTGTAAGTTCTTTCTACGCCTCTTTGAAATGTTTGTAATATATAATGCTTCTTAAAGGCTAAATAAGGCTCTTACCAACTTTAAGGCCCAGGAATGTTTCCTCAAGGACCCAGGGGCCGTCTTTTTGAAATGTAATCATCAAGGGAGATTAGACCCCTATCTCCCAGTGTCTGTGGCAGGGTAGGAGCCTAACTTCAGTAGGTGGTGGCTCCAAGTTACAAATCTACCTCCAGCCATAAAGATATAAGGAATTTATTTTCCCTTTGGATCAAGCCAATTACCTAACACAGAAGGTCACCCCCATTACCTGGTGAAATTTGGATGAACTATATGTGACACATGATGTTGTCAGGTTCTCCTACTTGAGGACTAATTATATTGTTTATCTTGAGAACATGTAGTAATAGGTTGTATCACCTTGGCTATATGACAGGGTGAGATTTCTTCCTGACTTTGCAATCTGTGATGCACATCAAATTCTGGTTTAACGCTTATTCACTAATAAAACCATTATGAAGAATAAGGAAACACTGAACATTCTACAAGAGACAAACCTTTTGTGGAGAGGTTTCTTTGGGTTGTCAGGAGGTTTTGTTTTTAATTATATTCCCCCCAACATTTAGCAACTACAATCTCCTCTATTCCTCTTTCAACTTGCAAAGGGGCAACAGATAATGTGGTCTTTCCGGCTGTTTGGGATGGTTTTCACTAGGAAAAGGCAGTATTTGTGTTGAAATATTATGGTTGGTGTAAGGGCCTCAGGTGCTCTATCCTTGTTTTCTGTAGCTTAGTGCTACTGAAAGTGAGATCGGGGAACAGTAGCATCTACAAAACCATGGAACTTGCTAAAAATGAACAGCTCCAACTCAGACCTGCTGATTCATAATTTCTGAGTGGGGGCTTATAATCTATTTTCAAGATCACCAGGTGATTTGTTTATACATTGCAATTTGAGAAGCAACACTTACTAAAGTGGTTGTCAACCTTGGCTTCCTTTTTGGGTCACCTGGGACTTTTAAGCAACACAATCACTTGTGTCTCTCCATACCCATTCTGTCAATTGGCCTGGGTGGGGCCAGACATCAATGTTGTTTCTGTTCTCTTGCCCAAGATAAATTTATCTTCTAATATTTAAATCCATTTGAGTCTAAGCATTTAATTGGTTTTTTAAAAAAACTCAGAAAATATTAGGAGGAAAAAAAATCTCTAAAAGTTGGAGAAACTGGTACCAGTTCTCAGAAAAAAGAAGGGTGCCTTCTATCGGAAATGATTTTTTAGAAATATTTGCAGCATGTACAGTGGTGTTCTGGTTGAGCCCAAATCCAGCCAACATCACCTTCAGAATTTCCACAGGAAACAGAAAAGGAGATATTAATATTAACTCACACATTTCAAAGTAAAAATTACTAAGGGTATAAATGATGCTGTTGAAAATGAAAATCTAGTTTTACTATTTATTTTTATTGTTAATATAAAATAATAGACATTGCTCTCAAGTGTCTCTGTAAATATCACAAAATTAATTTTTCATTAGACAAAAGCAAATCCAAATATCTCCAAAAGAGTATGTCTTTTACAAGGCTCATCTGCACTTGACAGAAAACATGATAAAATATTTAAAGCATTCAAAACCAAAACATAGATTAAAATATCTACCTAACATAACTTCCAAATTAAGAAACATCCTTCCAAATAACTGAGAATAAAGATAAAAAGAATTTGAAATCACAACATATTTAGTAACTAATAACAAAGCAAAACATGGTATGCAACCCACTACATCTCAAAGGTATTTTAATCTATAGTTCATCTTAGGAAGTGTGAATTAGAACAAAAAATTAAATTTAAATAAAAAAATAAATTTATAACTATACAACCTGAAATTTTTGTTCATTTAAAACAATGTCTTAGCCTTCCCCCCTTCCTCTCCCCAGCCTAGGGCTTGGCCCCATGAGGTCCCTGGAACTGAGTCCAGTTTTGGGTCTCTGCCTCTAGGGTGAATGGAAAATAGAAATGTATATTATCTTCTGGTGGGAGTTAGTATGAAATTGCACATTACTCACAGGCAAAGTTTTACATCTCACATTCTGGTTTACATGACCTACATAGAAAATTCCAGCTCTTAATTAAATAAAAAATTCTAATTGTCTGGAGTCTCAAGCATTTTTGGACTAAACCACCACCCCACAGATTCCTTACCTAGGTCCCAGTTCCCTGACTGTTGAATCTCTCCAGATTCACTCCAAGGACACATGTATCCATTGTGAAGACAAATAAAAACAAAAAATAAGAGGCTTAATTCTCCCTGTTGAAAACAAAGGAAGAGATTCCCTTCCTCTCCCTTTTAGAGCTTTTACTTTAGGAATCTTAAAATTGTAAGTACCTTCTCCTTTCTTTGAAAGGTACATAAATCCTTTTGAAAACTACATAAGACTTTTGCAAGCTTCCTGACCCAGAGACGTCTTTTCTGTCAAGGATCTGGGAGCCATCTCTTTGAAGTGTAAATGTCAAGGGACATAGCACCCCTTTCTCCCAGTTTCTGCGGGAGGGAAGGTGCCTAACTCAGCAGGGGCTTTGTTCTAGGTTGCAAAACTACCTCCTGCCATAAAGACATGAGATGTTTGATTTTCCTCTAGATAAGGCCAATTGGCTAACACAGATGGTCACCCCAATTGCCAGGTAATTGGATGAACCATGTGGGACGAATGGTGCTGTCAAGTCTTCTTACACGAAGGCTAATTACTGTTAATTTTGGGAACATGTAATGGGTTGTATTTGCTTGGCTATACAAAAGGATGAAATTTCTTTCTGTCTTCGTAATCTGTTAGTGGATTGCCTGTGATGCCGCCCACATTCTGGTCTAATGCTTCTTCAATAATGAACCTGTTTTCTTTCTCTATTACCTTTGTGGAGAGGATTTCTAAGTTGGGAGGCGAACGTGTTTTTAATTATATTTTCCAACACCATCCGGTGGCAAATTTAACTTTGACTTAAACCATTTTCAACTTGCTAACAGGAAAATATCTCAGCTTCCAATGTAAGTAGCCCTCACAACTCTAATCTTTTACCTTAAATTGTTTGAAACATTAACTTTAAAAAGGGAGGAAGCAACCTTACTCCACAGGACCACCAAAAAGAGTCAAAGGAACCCAAAAGCAGAGTAACCAGCAGCTGCTGGCCGGACAGCCAGACCAATGAACGTCCAGGGGCGGGGCGGAGTGGAGTCCCATATCGCCGGTCCCTCCGGGCCCCGCCCCTACATCGACCCCGCCCCCACCGCCGCGTGCCTCCTGTCCAATCCGGGCCACTGTTCACGACCGCCTCTTCGCCGGCCCCGCCCCTTCGCCGCCTGAACCCGCTGCGCACGCGCAGTTTCCTGCAGACCCGGAAGCGGATCGAGTGGACGGAGGGGCAGAGTCGGGTGAGTGAGTTTCCGTTTTTCTGGTTCATACCTGGGATTTGCGGCCTCCCCGGCCCCGGGTCCACCACATCTTGGGTTCAGGAGCCGTCCCGTACGTTAAAACCCCTTCACCAGCTCTTCTGGCCCGCATTGAGTCCCGGTGGATGTTCCGAGGCCTGGTCGGTTCGCCGCGGGTTCGAGGGTCCTCGCCTATATCGGGTTAAAATCGGTCTGAGGCGGGTTCCTGCCCCTGGCCTTTCTGCCGTAGGTCATGCTAGACACCGCCTGCTGCGTCGCTTTCGTGCTTAAAATCCTTCAGTGACTCTTGCGGGCTCCCGTTTCCCCCGTCTACTCCCCGTCTCCCCCAGCCGCGCGGCGTCAAGTTCTCACTAGGAGGTGGATTCACGTCCTCCTCCGCTTCTCCAGCCTCGCACCTCTCGGCCCCTCCAGGGCAGAATAGCAGTGCAGCCCCTGGACTCTGCGTCCCATTTCTGGCCCTGGAATTCTGCAGACCCCACCCCTCTCAACACTTCCTTTCACGCGTCCTCTGGAGTCGGACCCTGCCCCTCCCGTGTCTTCCACTTCGCACCGACAGCCTTTGGGAGGCTCCTGACCCCCACCCATGCCGGAGGGGGTGACTTGTACCGGTTCGGCAAGCTCCCCGAAGCTTCTGCTCAAATCGCTTCTCATTGGCTGTGCTTGCTGTGGTCTGTTTATATTCTCGATGCCCCACTGGGAAGTGCTTTTCCCGGGCAAGAGACGTCTTTATTACATACCTGTGAATGTGCAGGGACGGGGTGGGGATGGGGCCAGGCACAGAGACAGAAGGAGAATAAGAAGCACAGTAAGGGAGAAAGAAAGAATGAGGGAGAAACAGACAGGGTAAAAGAGAGGATAGATCAGCTGGACTTGAAGAGACACTAAGAGCGAAAGAGTGAACCAGAGAAGGAAGCAGAAGGAAAAGAAAATAGAGAAATCTAAATAAAAAAGGCGGCTCTCCAGAGAGATGAAGGGTAGCATTGAACAAGAGGGACCTTGACTAGCAGTAGGAGTGGGGGCAACAGTGGTGGGTGGGGGGCGATACATCAGAGTGGGTGTGTAATAAGAGTTGGGGCCGTGGAAGACGAAGAGATGTGCTGGGATAGAAAGAGGGTGCACAGGAGTGAGAGGGAGAGCAGAGGCAGAAGCAGAGCAGGGAGGGAACTTAGCCAGCTGAGAAGACCAGAGCTGGAGGGAGATGCAAGGGGGGATTTTGATGGGGGAAGAAGAGGCAGAACTGTATGGAGTTAAGGGATAATCAGAAAGTTTGGGGAGAAAGAACAGGAGTGAAATAGGTTGCAGCGGAGTGGGGCAAACACCTTCTAGGAGGAGATTAGGGGGGGCAGAAATGCCAAAAAAAAAAAAAGAGGAAGAAGAAATAAAAAAAAGAGAAGAGAGAAATACCCAGGGAGAACAAAATACTTAGCGATGGGGTAAAGGGATGGGGGAACCATACCCAGTGAGTGTTGAGTCGAACGGCTATGGAAGATTATTTTGTAAAATACTATTTTGGGCTCTGTAATCTTATTAATTTAAATTTTGCTGAGATGTTTATGCATAAAAGAATGCTGAGTTGTTTATGCATAAAAGAATGAGAATTGCAAAATTAGCTGTATGAGGCGTGTACATTTTCTAGTTATTTGCAACAGAAGGTAACTTCTGTTTGCAACTCCTTTTCTGCAGAGGGGGTCACCCTCTTGCCTTTCCCTGGGCTGAGAGAGGGGGAGAAATAGGAGAAGAAATAACTCTCTGTCGTCATATGGTACCTTTTTAAAGGAGCATTAATGTTATTGTTGGCTTTTTTTCCTTCTCCAATAAATAATTTTTCTTTCTACTTCCCTTACACGTAATTCATCTTTTTAAAGTTTATTGAAATACATCTTAATTTAATTTCTGTTTTTTTGAAAATATTCAACTGCTGAAATAACCTTTGTGGCATCCCATAATCAGCTCATCTCATTCTTTTCTAAATTTGATATATCCTCAAATTTGTATTAACTTCAATCTCAGAACTCATTGGATTTTTAAAAAAAAATCCAAATTATTTTCTTTGTTAAATTTCCTATACCATTTCAGATTAAGAGGTCTGAATACTTTTGACCTTTTTATCATATATTGGAACTATTCTTTGATTTCTGGTAAATAATATTGCAGTGTTTCACTTTTGCATCTGGTAAGAATGTTGATGATGCTTTAGTAGTCAAAACCTAGTTTAACCAGTTAGTTTAATATTCAGCAGTTTCTTTTTTTCACTTATGTGGTCTGTTAAATTACTGAGATGTGAGCTAAAGTCTCCAGTGGATGTCCCCCTCAAGTCCCCTTTGCCTCTTCTGTGCAAATGTGGTTGTGACACAGGAAGGGGTATATTGATTCTAAGCATTAAACAGTATATGTTTGACATTTCAGATTGACTTCTCAAGAGTGATCTTGCTTGAGAAAGGAACCAGAGGAGGAGGAAGAGAAAGAAAGAGGAGTCAGGAATGGCTCTTTCCCAGGTAAAAGTCATATTCTTTTGTTCTGTGTATACTCCCTCCTTCCTGAGATACTGTTTTGTGGAGTTGCTAATCTTCTCTGACTCTGAAGCGTCCTGCCTGGCGTGTCTGCTCGCATTCACCTGTGCCTTCCCTCAGTCCCTCTCGTCTCTGCTTAGATTCCATCTCACTGTGACTCAGTGATGTGACCTTGTGAAGAGGCTGCACTGAGCGTGGTCCTGGATAGGGCTTCACATCCAGACAGAGGTTGGAGACGGGATGCGGGCCCCGTGGTGTCAGTGCTTTTGGGCAGCAGGGGTTGTTTAGAGGCCACATCTGGTTGCACTGTCAGCTCTTTGTAGACCAGGATTAGAGAAGCTGCACATGGAAATCATGTATTAATATGCACAAACACCTGCCAAATTCTGGAAAAGGAGAGTGATAAAGCAAACCTGCTTTGCTTGATTCTGTAATGCATTTGAAACTAAACAAGTGAATCATTGTGTTTCTGGTTGCAAAATATTAATGATTTAAAATAGAGTATAAAGTTCAGAAACAGACATCATGATAGAGAATGTCTTATTCCATTTGCTTTTCAAATGTGGATTCAACCTAAGTATCTAACAGTAGAAGGTTCTTTAAAGTCATTCACAGCACAGAGGCCATGGTGTTCCTGCAGGGATTCTTGTGCAGCAGGTGTTTTAGGTAAAAACACCAAGGTGCTGGAGCATAGAACTTTGTCTTCAGAGAGGCTAGAACCAAATTCTGATTCTAGCATTGTTAAGTATTATATGATATACATTATATTATGTTTATATAATACGTATTATATTATATTACATTTGTTTTATAATAAAACTCTAAACCACTATGCAGCTTAGGGACTAAAATGTAAAGCATTTTCTTTCCGGTCACATCCTCCACCATTCCTGATGTCTCAATGGGGAGCCACTGTTGTCAGTTCTGTGGCAAGAGTCAGTGCAAATTATATAAATACATTTACCCATATTACGTGATTTTATAAAAAAAATCTTCAGTGAATATTTGTTGTGATGTTTTCTGCAAATTAAAAAAATGTACACAGCGTATGTCTAGGAGTTGTTTTCATGATAGTAAACATAGAGATAGCTTACATTTTTTAGATCCACATTGGAGCATTCTCTTGATGAAGACTTATGAGTCTGTTACAATTTTTCAGTGATATAAAGAATGCTCAGAATGCTCTGAGCAGGCCAACTTCACTGCCGATATTTGAGGCTTTCCCTGGCTTGGGTGACTTGACGGGTTACTACTGGGTCAAGGGTGGTACATTTCATAGTTTGATAGACTCTGGCCAGATGTCCTTCCCTAAAGTTGCAAAGATACCCTCTCCCACCAACAACATGAGATTTCCCCCTATGTAAGCAAAATTTGGTACTGTATTTTTTTTGTATTTTGAAAATTTGGGGGAAAATGACAATCCTTTGTATTTCAATTTTTCAAATACTTGTGAGTAAATTTCATTATTTTGTGAAAATAAAAATGGATTTTCATATTTTGCTTAGTTTTCCTTTGATATATTTTTAGGAGCTATTTTAAATTCTGTAGTTCTTTATGTATGCCCTGGTGTCTTTATCTTATCTTTTTTTTTTTTTTTTTTTTTGCAGTGAAACATAAATCTTTCCTTCATGCTCTCTGTTTTTTGATCTTGTTTTAGAAGGCCTCACCTGAAGTGATTTAAAATTATTGGGTTCCATTTAGTCCTAATCTTTTTTGTTTAAAATTATGTTTATATCTCTTTAATTTGGATTCTTTGTGTATATCTTATGGTAGCCATTTTATTTCATTCATGTTAAAGTTTCACATACACATTAATAGGTTCACATATAGTTGGCAAACCCCTTCATTTTGTTTTTTGATTCAGAGTTATGTTGGCTCTCTTTGGCACAATGGGAACTTTTAATATGAAATCCCACATTTCTTTTGCATTTGAATTGCTCTGAATTTCTAAGTCACTGAGGTGTTTATGTCACCACATCTTCCAGTAAGAATTGGGTTTATCAGTCTTTGATCATGTCTTTATTATGTCCTTCAGGAAAGCTTTATAATTTCTTCACATAGGTCTGGGAATGTCTTATAAATAGGTGTCATGGTAAAATTGCTAATGGGGAATTTGCTTTTCCCTCTTCTGGTCCTGGCTTAGACATCCTGTGCAGTGGTGTGACTGGCCCCCTTGTCTCAGCCTTACCTTTAGTGGAAATGCATCCAGTGCTTATGCCTGATTGTGATGCTTGGTGAAATTGTCTTGCTTAATAACAGTTTTTTAAATTTCCTTTTCTGGGCATGATTTTTAATTATCCAGTATTTCTTGAAGAATGTACTGTGTAAATCTTTTTTCTATTTTAATCTGCTAAATTAATATATAACATTTGTAAACTTCCTCATCTTGAATCATTATTTTATTAGTAGAATAAACTCCATTTGGCTTTTATTAATGGCTAAATATCTAATTTTAAATGGATAAACTTGAATTTATATTTTTGCATATATGTGGACTTTGTCGTGCCTGAAGACACCACTCACGCTCTAGCTCAACTAGGTATTGAATATCACTTGGTGTGTAAAACATTTTATGTAGCACTTCTGTATAAACAGCCCTTTGTTGGGTGGTTTTTATTTGTGTATTTCTTTTATTGTCCACGAAAATGTGAAATTCACATTTCAGTAGTGGATTTCCTATCTGCTAATGTAAAAGTATCATAAAGCAAAATTAGGGTTATATAAATTGCTCAAAATGATCTGTCAGAACACTCACTTCATTAGAATTGATCCTTAACACCTCTCTCCAGCTCACATTTTGTGTTAAGATGAGAACTCTCCCTGTGTCTGCTGGGTGAAATGTATTTTTCTTTTCAGGGTCTGTTGACATTCAGGGATGTGGCCATAGAATTCTCTCAGGAGGAGTGGACGTGCCTGGACCCTGCTCAGAGGGCCTTATACAGGGACGTGATGCTGGAGAACTACAGGAACCTGGTCTCTGTGGGTGAGGATAACTTCCCTCCAGAAGTCAGGATCTACCCCAGTGAGTCTTTTGGGAGCCCCTGCCTTGCTTGACTGAGGTGGAAGCTGTGTGGACTCTGAAATGAGGAGCTTCACAATACAGCATCTGGACTTTAACCTTCCCTTTTCTTCAGATGGTCTGCCCCCTTCACGCTGTATTAGTATTGGTTCCAGAACTTCAATAAGCACAAAACCTTATGGCAAACTTTTAAAAATATCTGATTCTGGATCCAGTTTTATCTCTGTATGCTTTATTTGGTAAATTCTTCAGAAAGAGCTAGATATCTTTATATTTAAAATATGCCTTAAGCACTCAGAAGGAAACAGTCACTGGAAGAATTTGTGAAATATTTTTTCTAGACCCATCTGTAATATCCTCTCTTCTCATCTGAACAAAGGGCTGGGATTGTATTCTGGAAAAGCCACAGCACATCGTGGTCTTTTCTTCTTATAAGCAGGAATCTCTCTTTCTGACCTAAATATTATCTCCATTTTGGAGCAAGGGAAAGAGCCCTGGACTGTGGAGAGCAAGGTGAAAATAGCAAAAAAAACACTAAATGGATGGGAATATATCAAAGTTGTGAACACAGATAATATTTCAGATGGACAGAGAGGAAGTTGCACCATTAAATGTGTGTGAGAAATTGCCCTAATGTGAGAGGTCTGTAAGAAAACAAAAGTTTTACTTCTTGTGAGCCCTCAAAGGAAATTTTTCTTCCTTTCAATTTACTCTCTTCTTCAGACTTGGGAAAGTTCATCCTCCCAACCTCTAGTGGTGCTGCAGCTCATGCAAAGACCAAAGCAAAGTCTTTGTGATGATTTAGGGCACTCCTGTCTGCCCCATGATCTCTTTGGTACCTTGCCCTGCAGGGCCGCTGAGAGTGTGTTTCTAAGGAGTCCTCTTTCTTCCTTGGTCTCTTGTTCCATCTGCAGTTCTCAGTCCACACAGATCAGAGTTGAGGCCTCCCCAGTGCTGGCCCCAGTTTTTTTCCAGGTCCCATTGCCATTGCATATACTTGAGAGACTGTCTTACACTTTCTTACAGGACGGGAAGGCACTGGCGTCTGGGGCCCCGGGAGAGTGAATGGGGCTGTCTGAATCCTTCTCTGCTGCTTCAGGCCTCGCAGCTGCTTTTTTAGCCCTGCTTTTGCCATTTGTCAGAAGTATGTGTAACGGGAATGGGGTGGATCTTTTGAGATTTTTATTCAGCAATACCGTAAAAACAGTGGTGACAGAGGTCTGCTCTCTGATCCTCAGTCTTTCGTGGGGGTCATATCTCAGTGTTTCAGGCACTCACGCTTGGGCTTGGGGTCAGAGCACACAGCCTCTTCTAAAGATCCCCATGTTACCTGACCTCCTTAGTTTACTCTCATAGCTTGTTATTTTTTTTCCTTCTACCTATTCTCAAAATATAGAAAATCCTTGGCTCTTTCTGATTTCATTTTTTCCTAAGTTAATGTGATTTTGCCTCTGAAACTTGATTTAAAACACACATTCCTAGTGTCTGAAATTTCATCCTCTTTTTGTGCTGGCCAACTTCTGATGGACTTATCCCGTGGAGGGGGTTTGCTGGGTAACAGAAAAATCTTGAACATGATTAGTTCGTTCAATATCATCCTCGCGCATACATAAGTGCCCCTTGAAGCCAGATAGTGGTCAGCATGTCCCAAGATGCTGAGATGAGCCAGCAATCAGAGGTATCGGAATTTATTGTAGTGAGAACATTATCCAAGTTCACAACCTTTTATCTGTGTTGCTGTTGCCCAGACTAGTTAATGCCACACTGTTCATCTCCTGTGTGTGCTATTGTTCATTGTCCTTCAACAAATATGATTTTGATGCAGCTTGTTGAGGGAGACTTTGAAGTTGAACAATAGCTAAAATTTTAAACTGTACCAGAATTTTTGTTTAAGCTGCTGTTACTTTCATCTTGCATATTTCCATGATAAGCTGCTGCTACTTTCATCTTGCATATTTCCATGAACTTGTTTTTTATTTATTTAATCATTAGTTTGACTTTCTTGACAGTGTCCTTTAATGTACAAAGTTTTTTTAATTTTGATGTCCAATTTCTCTGTTTTTTCCTTTTTTTATTTGTGCTTTAAATGCCTTGTCTAAGAATCTATTGCCAAATTTAAGGTCATAAAGATTTACCTCTAGATTTTCTTTTAAGAGTTTTATAGTTTCAGCTCTTTTTACAATTTTTATTTTTAATTTTTTAGAAGAATTTTTTTCCTTCTAAATATTTATTTATTTATTTTGAGATGAGGTCTTGCTGTGTTGCTCAGGCTAGTCTTGAACTCCTGGGCTCAAGTAATCCTCCCATCTCAGCCTCCTGAGTAGATGGGACTACAGGCACTTGCCAACGTACTGGGCACTCCTTCTACTTTTAATTGACACATAATACTTGTACATATTTTTGGGATATAGAGTGATATTTTGATACATTTATAAAGTGAGGAGTGATCATATCAGGGTAGTTAACCTAACCATCACCTCAAACATTTATCATTTCTTTGTGTTGTGAACATTCAAAATCCTCTCTTCTAGCTTTTTGAAAATATGCAATAAATTATAATTAACCATATTCACCCTACAGTGCTGCATAACACCAGAACTCATTCTTCCTATCTGGCTGTAATTTTGTATCCATTAACCAACCTCTCCCCATCCTCCCTCTCCTGCACTCTTTCCAGCCTCTAATACCCACAGTTCTGCTCTCTACTTCCATGAGTTCAAAAAATTTTTTGTAGCTCCCACATGTGAGTGAGAACATGTGGTATTTATCTTTCTGTGCCTGACTTACTTTGCTTTACATCATGTCATCCAGGCTCATCCATGTTGCTGTGAATGGCAGGATTTCATTCTTTATTATGACTGAATAGTATTCCACTGTGTATATACCACATTTTCTTTCCATTTTTCTGCTGATGGACATTTAAGTTGATTCCGTATGTTAGCTATTGTGAATAGTGCTGCAAAAAACATGCGGGGTGCAGTATCCCTTTGATACACTGATTTCTTTTCCTTTGGATAAATACCCAGTAGTGGGATTGCTGGATTGTATGGTAGTTCTATTTCTAGTTTTCTCAGAAATCTCCATAATATTTTCTGTACTATACTATACTGGCTGTACTAATTTACATTCCCACCAACAGTGAACTACCATTCCTCTTTCTCTACATCCTGGCCAGCGCCTGTTATTTTTTGTCTTTTTAATAATAGCTATTCTAATTGGGGTGAGATAATATCTCATTGTGGTTTTGATTTGCATTTCCCTTATGATTAGTGATGTTGATCATTTTTTCATATATTCATTGGCAATTTGTATGCCTTCTTTTTGAAATGTATGTTTAATTTCTTTGCCCACATTTTAATTGGGTTATTTGTTTTTCTGCTGTTGAGTTTTCTGAGTTCCTTGTATATTCTGGATATTAGTCCCTTGACAGATGAATAGTTTGCGAAGATTTTCTCCCATTATAAAGGTTGATTGTTTACTCTATATTGGGTACTTCAAACACCTCTGGCAGCAAGGGCATTTGAGCAATTTGGCATAAAGCTGAAAACAGGGCTCTGCAGAAGGACTTCTTACCTATCTTTGTCAGCCTTGGCCAGGCATAGGCAGCAATTAACTTGTATTTCTCCATTAGAAATTGTATTTCTATACATTCTGTATCCATCAACATAGATTTATAATTACTGTTTTATGTTGTCTTTTAAATTATATAGGAAAAAAAGAATTATAAACCAAAAAATACATTAATACTGACCTTATCTTCATCTGTGTAGTACCTTTACTGGTGTTCCTTAATTCTTTGTGTGGATTCTAGTAACTGTCTGTTCTTTCATTTTAACCTGAAGGATTCCTTTTATCATTTTTTATAAGATAGGTTCACTAGCAATGGACTCTGTTTTTTGTTTTCTGGCAGTATCTTAATTTCTCCTTTATTTTTAAAGGTTAGTTTTGACATACAGAATTATTGGTAGATAGTTACTTTACTTAGCACTTTGAAAATGGCATTCCACTGTCTTCTGGCCCCTATGGTTTCTGAAGTGAAATCAGTTGTTAATCTCATTGAGGATCCCTTTTACCTGAGGAATAGTCTCTTGTTTCTTTCAAGATACTCTCTTTGTCTTTGTTTTTTGGTGATTTGATTGTAAGGTGACTCTGTGTGAATGGCTTTGATTTTATCTTACTTGAGGTTTGTTGAGCTCCTTGGATATGTAGAGTCAGGAGTTTCATCAAATAGTCTTTTTTCTCCATTTCTTTATGTTTTCACCATCTGGGACTATCATTATCTGTATGTTGGTATGCTTGTTGGCATCCCATAGGTCTCTTATGCACTATTTATTTTTCTTCATTTTTTTTTTCTTTCTGCTTCTGAGATTGGGTAATTTCAGTTGATCTATCTACAGTTTTGCTGATTCATTCTGTCTGCTCAATACTGCTATTGAACCCCTTTAGTGTTTTTTCATTTAGTTATTATATTTTTCAGCTCCAGAATTTCTGTATGGTTCCTTTTTATATTTTCTATCTCCTTATTGATATTTTCTGTTTTGAGAGACATTGTTCTCATTGTTTCCTCTAGTTCTTTGCACATGGTTTCTTTTAGCTCTTTGAACATATTTAAAATAGTTATTTAAATTCTTTGTCTAGTAAAGTCCAATATCTGGGCCTCCTTAGGGACAATTTTGGTTAATTTCTTTTTATGTTTATGGGCCAAATTTGTAGTTGGTTTGCTGCATTGTAATTTTTTTTTTTTAACAGTTTTAGAAAAGTTCACAGCAAAATTGAGAGGAAGGTACAGAGATATCCCATATATTTCCTGACCCCATGCATGCCCAGCCTACCCCATTATTGAATTCTCCACCAGAGTGGTACATGTGTTACTGTTGATATAGGCTTTACTCTTGGTGTTTGTCTTAGTTCATTTTTTGTTGCTTATAACAGAATACCTGAAACTGGGTAATTTATAAGAAATGAAATTGACTTCTTACATTTCTGGAGGCTGGGAAGTCCAAGGTTGAGGGAGTGCATCTTGTGAGAGCCTTCTTGCTGGTGGTGACTCTCTGCAGAGACCCATGGAGGTGCAGGCATCATATGGCAAGGGGGCTGAGCATGCTAGCCTCAGGTCTCTCTCTCTCTCTTCTTATAATGCCAACAGTCCCACTTCCTTGATGATCTATTAATCCGTGAATGGCTTAATGCATTCATGAAGGCAGATCCTCCCCTTAAGTACTTAAAGTTCCCCCCTCTAAATACTTAAAGGCTCCACCTTTTAATACTACCACATTGGGGATTAAATTTCAACATGAGTTTAGGAGGGGACAGGCATTCACACTATAGCATTTTGCTTCTGGCCCCCCAAAACTCATGTTCTTCTCACATACAGATACATTCATTACAACCCCATAACCCCAAAGTCTTAACTTGTTCTAGCACCAACTCAAAAGTCTGAAGTCCAGAGTCTTATCTGTGAGCCTGTGAAATCAAAAGAAGTTATCTACTTCTAAGATACAATGGTACTACAGACATAAGGCAGATATTTCCATCCAAAAAGGGAGACATAGGCAAAAAGAAAGGAGTAACAGACCTTCAAGCAAGTCTGAAACCCAGCAGGGCAGACATTAAATCTTAAAGCTGGATAATAATCTCTTTTGACTGTACGTACCACCTTGTGGGCACACTGGAGCAGGCATTAGATGCCCAAGGCCTTAGGCAGCCCTCCCCCATGGCTTTGCTGGGTGCTGCCCATATAGGTGCTTGTATGGGATGGAGTCCAGTGCCTGAAGCTTTTCCAGGCAGGTGATACATGCTGCTGGTGACTCCACAGTTATGGGGTTGCAGTGGCAGTCCTGCTCCAGGACTCCACTAGACACTGCCCTGGCTGGGACCCTCTGGCAGTTCCAACTGCACATTTCCATTTGGCGTTGCTCTAGTGAGGGCTGTTTGTGGTGGTTCCACCCTTGCAGCAAGTCTTTGCCTGGGCCCTAGACTTTCAATGACATCCATTGAAATCTGGATGGTGGTTGCTAAGCCTGCACAACTCTTGCTTTGTGCAAGCCTACAAAATTAGCACCGTGTGGACACCACCAAGGATTACAGCTTATATACCTTCTGGAGCTGTGGCACAGACCGCACCTGTGCCACAGCTTGAGCAGTGGCAGGGACAACCGTGGAGCTGTGTGCACTGTGGTGAGGGTAGTGACTCCCAAGGTGGCCCTGGGCAGCCAGCCTGTGGAGAGCACCCCAGGCCTGTCTCCTGAAACCATTCTGCCCTCCTAGGCCTCTGAGTTTTGGTTGGGGGGTGCAGCCTCAGTGGTTTCTGAAATGCCTTAGGGGTCTTTATTCCGTTGTCTGGAGGACTAGTAACTGGATCCTTTCTATGCTAATCTCTTTAGCACATGGTTGCTGGGCTACAACCTTAGTTTCTTCTCCTGAATGTGCTTTTCATCCTTTATGTGGCCAGGCTGAAAGTTTTGCAAATCTTTCTGCTCTGCTTCCCTTTTAATTATAAATTCCGTCCTTAAATTATATTGTTGCTTCTGATTCAGCATAAGTAGCCATGCCACTTCTGTATTTTGCTTAGAAATTTCTTCTGCCAGATAACTGGTACATCACTCCCAAGTTTGGCCTTCCACAGGGCTCATGGGCATGGACACAGTTCAGCCAAGTTCTTTGCCAGTTTAGAGCAAGGATGGCCTTTCTTCCAATTATCAATACCTTGTTCCTCAGTTCCTTCTGAAACCTCATTAAAATGGCCTTTTTTATGCTTATTTCTATCAGCATTCTGGTCAAAACCACCTACCTAATCAATCTCTAAAGAGTTCCAAACTTTCCCTAATTCTCTTGTCTTCTAAGCCTCACCATAATCTAGGCTTTTTCTAGCTTGCTCTTCCAGATTCTTTGAGCCTCTGCCCATTACTCACTTCCAAAGCAGTTTCCACATTTTCAGGTATTCATTTTGGCAACAACCCCACTTCTTGGTACCAATTTTCTGTCTTAGTTTGTTTTCTGTTGCTTATGACAGAATACCTGAAAGTTGGTAACTTATAAAGAAACATTTTTTTCTTATAGTTCTGGGTGCCAGGAAGTCCACCATTGAGGGGGGCACATCTGGTGAGAGCCTTCTTGCTGGTGGGGACTCTCCACAGTGTCCGGAGGTATAATGGGGCATCACATGGCAAGGGTGCTGAGCATGCTAGCTCAGGTCTTTTCTTATTAAAGTCACCAGTCTCACAGTTATTACCTGTGATAACCCATTAATCCATGAATGGACTAATTCACTCATAAGGGCAGAGCCCTTGTGATCCAGTCACCTCTTAAATGCCCCAACTTTTAATACTGCCATATTGGTGATTAAGTTTCAATATGAGTTTTGGAGAGGACAAGCATTCAAACCATAGCAATGTTGTACATTCTGTGGGTTTAGACAAATGTAAAATGACATGTAGCCATCATTATAATAGCAGAGTGTTTTCACTGCCCTAAAATTATGTGCTCTGTCTAGTCATTCCTAATAACCAATGATCTGTTCATATGTCTTAGTTCATTTGGGCTGCTATAACAAAAAATACCATAATCTGGGTGGCCAATAAACAGTAACCATTTATTTTTGACAGTTCTAGGGGCTGGGAAGTTCGAGATCAAAGTGCTAGCAGATTCAGTGTCCTGTGAGGGCCCACTACCTCATAGATAATGCTTCTAGCTGTGTCCTCACATGTTGGGAGGGGCAAGAGGTTTCTTGGGCTTCTTTTATAAGGACACTAATTCATTAGGGTTTATGACCTAATCACCTCCCAGAGGTCTGACCTCCTAATATGACCTTGGAGATTAGGATTTCAACATACGAATTTTGGTGGGACACAGACATTCAGTGTATAGCACCATAGTTTTATCTTTTCCAGAATATCATATGTTATACTGTATGGACACATACAGTATGAAGTCTTTTCAGATTACCTTCTTTCCTTTATTAATATAGATTTGAGTTCCCTGAATGTCTTTTCATAACTTGTATCTCATTTCTTTTTTGCAAATATTTTTTTCCAATATTTTTTGCATGGCTTGTCATTTTCTTGACAGTGTCTTTCACATAGTAGAAAAATTTAATTTTAATGAAGTTTAGCTTATTCTTTCTTTCATGCACTGTGCCTTTTGTATTGTATCTTAAAAGTCATCACCAAACCCGAGGTCATCTAGATATTGTTCCATGACATCATCCAGTAGTTTTATAGTTCTGCAAATTACATTTATGTCTGTGATCCATTTTGAATTAAGCTTTTGAATGGTGTCAGGTCTGTGTCTATATTGATCTTTCTCCATGTGGATGTCCAGTTGTTCCAGCACTGTTTGTTGAAAAGACTGTTTTTTCTTCATTGTGTTGCCTTTGTTCCTTTGACAAAGATCAGTTGGCTATATTTGTGTGGGTCTACTTCTGGGCTTTCTATTCTGTTCCCCTGATCTATCTGTTTATAATTTCACCAAACCACACTGTCTTGATTACTGTACCTTTTATAGTAAGCCTTTAAGTCAGTTATTGTCAGTTCTGTGCTTTTGTTCTTCTCCTTCAATATTGTATTAGCCATTCTGGGTGTTTTGTCTCCCCATTAAAACTACAGAACCACTTTGTCAATATCCACAAAATAACTTTCTGGGATTTTGATTGGGAGTGCATTGAATGTATAGATCAAGTTGGGAAGAACTCACATCTTGACAATATTGAGTCTTCCTATCCATGAACAAGGAGTGTCTCTCCATTTATTTAGTTCCTCTGTGATTTCTCACATCAGAGTTTTGTAGTTTTCCTCATATACATCTTGTAAATTTTTTTAGATTTATAGCCACGTATTCCATTTTTGGAGGTGCTAATGTAAATGGTGTTGTGTTTTTAATTTTAAATTTCACTTGTTCATTGCTGGTATACAGGAAGGCAATTGACTTTTGCATATTAACCTTGTATCCTGCAAGCTTGCTATAATTGCTTATTAGTTCCAGTAGGGTTTTTCTGTTGATTCTTTCAGATTTTCAACATACATGATTCATGTCATCTGTGGACAAAGACAATTTTATTTATTCCTTCCCAATCCATATACTTCTATTTTTATTCTTTGTCTTATTGCATTATCTAGGACTTCCAGGGTGATGTTGAAAAGGAAAAGTGAGAGGGGACATCCTTACCTTGTTTCTTATCTCTGGGAACGCTTATGTTTTCTCATTATTGCATATGATGTTAGGTGAGATTTTTTGGTAGGTATTCTTTATCAGTTGAAGAAGTTCCCCTCTATTCCTCTTGTACTGAGAAGTTTTAGTAATTAACAAAAAACTAGACTTTTTGAATATTGTGAGGCAACTCTGGAAGTCACGTTCTTATACAACCACAGCTGCACCCCAGGACTGGTTGTTGCTGCTTATTGTGGTTCCTGTTGCTTGCTTAGTAATTTTTCTGAGTTGATTTTGTAAGATGTGTATTCTTTTTCGTGTGTGACCACTAAAGTCTCTGTTTGATTAGCTTAATATAGTAAGCTAGTGATTCAACACAGAATTTCTCAAACATCTGCAATGAGAAAAACAACAGAAAACTCCCAGTGTTTGCAGATCAGCCTCTGTGCGTTTGGGACTAGCATGCAAATGCAGCCTGGCAAAATACAATTCTATTTTGGCCTTTACCTCTTGCTTTTTCTGAGCCTGAAGGGTAGCCTGAGGTGAGACGTTAGGGCCTTCTGTGTTTTCTGAGCATTCACCCAGTGCTCGGCATGTGTGTAACTTAGAATCCTAGGAATATGCAAAAGCTTTTTCTTTCTTCTTTTTTTCTGTTTTTAGAGATAGGGTCTTGTTATGTTGCCCGGGCTGGTCTTGAAGTTCTGGGCTCAAGCAATCCTCCTGCCTCAGCCTCCTGAATAGCTGGAACTACAGATGCATGCCCAGCTTGCAACAGTTTTTTAAAGCCCTTATTCCTCAAAGCAATTCACTCTCCAGCCTTTCTTTCCAGGCTGTTCAGCATGTCTTTTCTTTTTTGCTCCACTTGTAATCTCTTCTTCTAAGCATCAATGACTAATACATTTACCTTTATATGTGTTCAACATATTCAACTCCCAGTGCTTCTGTGCTGGGAGAGTTTTCAATTAGGCAAAATAAAGGCAAAGGTCTTTGAGCCAGTTGTTCAGGGAGCATCAGGGAGGTCAGAGCAAAAACTGCAATTCATTGAGAATAAGATCTGTTCTGGCTCTTCTGGTATGAGGGACCTATACTGGGAATATGGGCTGCTGACTTCAAGGCTGCTGCTGTGCTGGGGGGAATGCAGTGGGCCCAGGATAAGTTAAAACACCACAAAGCTCTCCTTCCAAGAATCCTCTGCCTTTTTCTTGATTTAGCATTGGCCTGTTTGTTGCCAACCTTTGTTTAGTTTCCAGAATTTTAGTAAAGTTGATTCTGATAGTTTTTGCCAGTTTATTTGCTGTTTTTGTGAAAGGATGCACATTTGTAGTTCTCTACTCTGCGATTGTCATGATGTCACCTTTGCCCCATTCTTAATCTTTGTAATATTATATAGTACCCTAAAACAGCCGTGTCAAATGTCAGTGACCATGTGTGTTACTTAAATTTTTAAGAATATGTAGGAGCTTTTCTTAACGTATATTTTGATTCTTCTATTGTGTAGTTCTTCTGGAACATAAGTCCTTTCTTTTGTTATTAACACTTCAACTGCAATGTGAGTTGTATTTAACTCACACTGGTTTTGAGCCCAGGGCCTTGTGAAGCGTATATAACTCACACGTCTCTATTCCTTGGGAGCCACGTGAACTATTTTTCAAGTTGCATATAACTCACCACAGAGAGCAATAAAAAATAACAAATTCTTTATTAAATTAGAAAGGATCATTTTGTTTTTGAAGTTTTTATTCTATTTTTGTAATAAAACACCGTGGCCCCAAGGAAATTTTTTTTTCTGGCATGTCAGCTAATGTGTTATGGGAGAAATCATTATAATTCCACACCTGTAATTATTTACCTGTTGGATTTACCTCAGGTTACTAAAAATGTTTTATTTATTTATTTGTGATTTACAGATCATGATTTTCAGTATCTGTTATCGAGTACAACTATGATGCACCAATTGTTAATGTTGTAAAATGCCTATTCTGCATGGATGTAGATAGAAGCAGGTTAAAAGGTATTTTTTTGCTTCCACTAATGTTTTATAAATTCGTTCTGATTTCCCTATTGCCATTTTAGTTTTGCATTTCTGAATTTCCATGTATTTATCTTACTAGGTAACTTTTTGGAGGTTTATTTACCATTGCTTCGTATAATGCTGTACTGTAGCATTTATTTGCATGTAATAATTATGCAGTAAATATGCATTTGTATAATAAGTTTTTCTTTAAATATGGGACACCTATTTGCCCACTGCCAATTGGTGTGTTTTGGTGTGGTGAGCTTTGAGGGTTTGTATGAGTAGTTTGGTTATATAGCGTTTTAAAGTAGAATTTCCTTAAATTAATTTGAAATACACATAATCGTCCTTAATTAAAGAATTCTATTCACTTTGTATTCCTAAACATTTGTAGACTTTAAGAACCTTTATATCTTTTCAATATAACTATTATTTTTAGTGTAATATTTATCTTGGAACTACCTTTAGTGTAATATTTATCTTACAACTTAATACGAAGCCTGCGGTTCTTTATATCTTTCAGATATTTTTGCTAGATTTGTGATCAAGGAATTTTTACCAAAAGAGAACATTAATAAAGGAGAATTATATCATCCGATTCTATTGGAAAGACATGAAAACCATTGCACTGAGGATTTTGACATCAGGGAAGCCTGGGAAAATACGTATGAATTTAAGAGTAAGTGTGGATATGAGGAAAGAAATTCCAAAAGAATGCTCACAACTGATAACATAAATCTTAGTGGTAGAAAAGATCATCAAGACAGGAAATTCTGGATTAATTTACCTTTAAAGCAGAGTGTTTCTGTAAAAAAACCTGCTACTCAATATTATAAGCATGGGAAGTCATTTTTAAGAAATTTGTTAAAAATAAAAAATAACACAGTCTGTGCAAGAAACAAGTATATGAAATGTTTTGAAAATAGGATTGGATTAAGCTTTCAGTCACATCTGCAGACATTTCAAAATGAAGAGAAAATTTATGAGTATAATCAAGTTGAGAAGTTTATTAAAAATTCTTCTTCAGTTTCACCATGTCAAAGATTTCTTCCTAGTGTCAAAACTAACATTTGTCATAAATATGAGATTTTTGTGAATACTTCATTGCTTACATGGCAGCAGAAAACACACAGAGAAAAACCGTATAAATGTAATGAATGTGGGAAGACTTTTAGCCAATATTCAGTTCTCATGAGTCATCAGAGAATTCATTCTGAGCAGAGACCTTACAAATGTAATGAGTGTGGTAAAGCTTTTAAGCAGTTCTCAAACCTCACGAGACATCAAAGAATCCATACTGGAGAGAAACCATATAAATGTAATATGTGTGGGAAGGACTTTAATCAAAATTCTCACCTTGCAAATCATTGGAGAATTCATACTGGAGAGAAACCATACAAATGTATTGAATGTGGCAAGGTCTTTAGGCAGTGGTCTACCCTCAGGATTCACAGAAGGATTCATACAGGGGAGAAACCTTATAAATGTAAAGAATGTGGCAAAGCCTTTAAGCAGTGCTCACACCTTACTAAGCATCAGAATGTACATCCTGGAGAGAAACCATACAAATGTAATGTGTGTGACAAGGCTTTTATTCACATTTCAAGCCTTATGAAACATCAGAGAATTCATACTGGAGAAAAACCACACAAATGTAGTGAATGTGGTAAGGGTTTTATCCAAAGTTCAAGTCTTGTGGAACATCAGAGAATTCATACTGGTGAGAAACCTCATAAATGTAATGAGTGTGGCAAAGCCTTTACTGTGCGTTCAAGCTTAAGTAAACATAAGAGAAACCATACTGGAGAGAAACCTTATAAATGTAATGAATGTGGTAAAGCCTTTACACAATTTGTACATGTTACTAGACACCAGAAAATACATACTGAAAAGAAACACTATGAATCCGGTATATGTGATAATGCTTTTATTCAAAGCTCAAGCCTGAGGGATCATCAGAAAATTCATGGCAGAGAGAAATCTTACAAATGTAATGAATGTGGCAAATCTTTTAACTGGTGTTCACGCCTTACTCGACATCAGAGAATCCATACTGGAGAGAAACCATATAAATGTAACGTATGTGGCAAGGCCTTTAGCCAAAATTCAAATCTTACAATTCATCAAAGAATTCATACTGGAGAGAAACCTTATAAATGTAATGAATGTGGCAAAGCCTTTAAACAGTACTCAAGCCTCACTAGACACCAGAATATACATCCTGGAGAGAAACCACACAAGTGTAATGAATGTGGTAAGGCTTTTATCAAACGTTCACACCTTTGGGGTCATGAGAAAATTCATATTGGAGAGAAGCCATACAAATGCATAGAATGTGGGAAGGTCTTTAGGCAGTGGTCTGATTTCAGGATTCACCAAAAAATTCATACTGGAGAGAAATCTTAGAAATGTAATGAGTTGGGGTAAATCATTTACCCACTTCTCACAATGGACTGTACCTCAGAGAATTTATAGTAGGATAGACTATATAGTCTCTAGTCCTAGAAGACAAATAAACCTCTGATACTAAATTCTTCAAAGTAATTAAATGTCAAAATCATTTGAAAGTCCTGAGATGATGAATGTCAGTGGAGCAAGATTTACGGAAAGTTACCATGCATTTTAAAAATAGGGTAGTGCCCCCTTATCCATGAGGAATATGTTCCAAGAACTCTAGTGGATTCCTGACACCATGGATGCTACTGGACCATATGTATACAGCCATAAGTTTTGCTGTGATGCTAAAACTAGCAAAAAATTCTTTTTTCTTCACAATTTAATGAATAGAAGGTTTGTTTTTATAGACATTAGCAGCCTCAGCATGTGATTATTTTCTTAAGTTAAGAGTTTTTACCTTTTCATTTAAAGGAAGCATGTTACATCTTCTCTTTGGCATGTCCAAATTGACAGCATCACTACTCTTGCTGTTTGGAGCCATTGTTAAGTACAATGAGGTTATTTGAACGCAAGCACTGTGATACTATGAAAGTTGTCTGATAACTGAGATGGCCACTAAGGGACTAATGGGGGTGGGCAGTGTATACAATGTGGATACTCATGACAAGGGGATGATTCGTGTTCCAGATGGATGGAGTGGGATGGCACAAGATTTCATTACAGTACTCAGAATGGTTTGCAGCTTAAAACTTATGGATTGTTTATTTTGGGAATTTTCCATTTGATATTTTTTGACTCCTGTTGACCATGTATAACTGAAACTGCAGAAAGTGAAACTGCAGATAAGGGGGATTACTGTACTTTTATTTTGATGTGGTTTCTTGAACAGCCTACATTACTTTATCTTATTTTATTTTATTTTGAGATAGCAGCTCATTCTGTCAGCCAGGCTGGAGTGCAGTGGTGTCATTGTACCTCACTGCAGCCTCAAATTCCTGGGGTCAAACTATCCTCCTGCCTCAGGCTCCCACTTAGCTGGGACTACAGGTATGCACCATCACACCTGGCTAATTTTTAAATTTTTTGTAGAGACAGGGTTTTACTGTGTTGCCCAGGCTGGTCTCAAGCTCCTGGCCTCAAGCAATCCTCCTGCCTCAGCCTCCCAAAGTGCTAGAATTACCGTTGTGAGCCACCAAGCCGAGCCAGAAAACCTACATTACTTTTAATGCTTTTCATCCCAAAGTTTGAAATTTGTTGATGCCGTGCCTTTGTTATGTGCTTTTTGTGTATCACCATGAACGTCTCTGGGAAAGAATCAGTAAGATGAAAGGGCCTATTTCATTTGATGGGGATCATTCATACCCATGTTTCCTGGAAGAACAAGGACACTGAATTCTAAGATACAATATTTTGTGACTTTGAGAACACAGATGAGGAAAGAATATACGTACAACTGTTGCAAATTATCATAACTAGTGTATTTAGGATCCTCTTCAGCAGGTTTATTGGTACAACTGAGGGCCACTGGATTGACAGAAATAATTGCTGTGCTAGCTGACCATGAAACAAAGAAGGCCATAACATTGAAAGACTGAGATTTTCATGGGAATAGGATGATAGGTTGTTAGGGACTGCTTCTGTGGTTGAAGTAATGGAGATGACCTCATGATCATTCTAACTTTTGAAGGGAAATAGCTGTTGTATATCAAAGAATAGTGACAAATTAGTCTTATTCTTGGTAACTGAATAATACAATTATGAGAGAGAACTTAAAAGAATTCAGTGTGCATGTGTAGGATTCATGTTTAAATTATTGTATCACATGATACCAGTTTACTTAGATTATATCATAGTAATGTCTTAATAAAATTTAGGTTTTTTAAAAACTCTGAATGAATCATGTTTTTCCTATCAATTCAGGCCTATCCCATCTCCTTGTGGCATTTCATAACAAAGAATAACACTGTATCTTTAGCCTCTCGGGATTGAGAGCCATCTGCAATGATTTCTTATCTCACTTACCATGCCAGAATTTCACTTACCCTATACGAATCACTGCTGTAGTGCCACGCATATGCTGTCTTCTTTGATTTTCATAACTATGTGATAGATTAACTGGCATAAATTTTTGAATAAATACAAGAAGATTAGATAAGGACAGGTTACATGATCTGTCTAAATTTACATCTGCTTGGGGGCAGAGTAGAGACTTGAACCTGACTAGGTTTTTTGTAAAGACAATATATTAGTAAGCGTGCCATGTTAACAAACCATGTCAGCTTCAAATAATCCAGGCCTATAATTAGTTTTGTTTACTATGCCATTTTATTCTACATCACTGGTACTTTATTTTATAATTTGATCAAAACAGTTTTCCATTTGTGTTTAAAGATTTACTGTATAGATTAATATCAAATGTGAATAAAGCCTTCAATATCCTAATAAAATGAAGATGCACTAATTACAATATGACCCTAAGGTAAACAGCCTCATATATGAGTTGGATTTACTGAATGCAAGATTGGCTCAATATTATATTGGTAGCAGAAGGACTCATTTGCTGACACAATGGGAGGAAAAATACAAGGGTGTCTGTTAAAAAAAAAGATTGAAAAATATTACTGTACCCCTAAAAACTGATAGAGGAAATATTAATAGGTAACAAAATCATGTCAGATAGAAACTAAATTATTACTAATTGATGATCACTTGCTGGTCAATTTTTAATGCACACGTTAAGTGCATTAAATGGATGTCCTAGGTAATGCAGTAAAACAAAGAATGAAAATAAAAGGCATATGGGTTGGGAAAAATAAATAAAACTGTCTTTTGTCACAGATGAAATGTTCACCTGTGTAGAAAATGTAAAACAATTGATGAAAACTACTGGAACTAATAAGTGATTGTAGGAAGGTTGGAGGATACAAGGTTAATATGCAAAAGTCAATTGCTTTCCTGTATGCCAGCAATAAACAAGTGGAATTTGAAATTATTTATTTACTTATTTATTTAATATTTATTTATTTATTTATTTTAGAGACAGAGTCTCACTCTGTTGCTTAAGCTAGAGTGCAGTGATGCAGTCATAGCTCACTGCAGCCTTGCTCTCCTGGGCTCAAGCTATCCTCCACCTCAGCGTACCAACTTGCTGGGACTACAGGCGTGTGCCTTAATGTCTGGCTGATTTATTTTTATTTTTGTAGAGATGGGGTCTCACTATGTTGTCCAGGCTGGTCTTGGTCTCTGGGCCTCAAGTGATTCTCCCACCTTGGTCTCCCAAAATGCTGGGGTTACAGGCATAAACTGTGCCAAATGAAATTTGAAAGTTTTAAAAAAAACACCATCTACATTAGCAACCTCAAAAATATTTAAGTATAAATGTAACAAACTATGTACAAGATCTATATGAGGAAAACTACAAAACTCTGACAAGAGAAATCAAAGAAGTAAATGAGAATAATTCCATGTTAATGGATAGGAAGACTCAATATTGTCGAGATGTGAGTTCTTCCCAATTTTATCCATACATTCAGTGGACTCCCAATTAAAGATCCAGAAAGTTACTTTGTGGATATTGGCAGAGTGATTCTAAAGTTTTAATGGAGTGGTAAAAGACACAGAATAGCTAACACAATATTGATGGAGAAGAAGAGTCAGAGAACTGACAGTAACTGACTTCAAGGCTTACTATAAAGCTGCAGTAGTCAAGACAGTGTGGAGCTGGTGACAGAATAAACAAATAGATCAATACAGCAAACACTTCAAATGCTTCACCAAAGAAGATACGCAGATTGCAAATAATCATATAAAAATATTCTCATCATATATTATTAGGGAATTACAAATTAAAACAACAATGAGATAATACTACACATCTATCAGAGTAGCCAAATTTCAAAAACACTTGACATCATGAAATGATGGTGAGGATGTGGAGTAACAGACACCCTCATTTCTGTGTCTAGGAGTGCAAAATGGTACAGCCGCTTTGGAAGATAGTTTGGCAGTTTCTTATAAAACTAAACATGCTCTTATCATACCACCGTGCAGTCAGACACCTTGGTATTTACCCAAATGAATTAAAACATTATGCCCACACAAAGACCTGTACACAAATATTTGCAGAAGATTTATCCATAACTGCCAAAGTTGGAAGCCACCAAGCTATCTTCCAGTAGGTGAATGGAAAAACAAGCTGTGGCACATCCATACAGTGGAGCATTATTCAGCACTAAAAAGAAATGAGCTATGAAACCATGAAAAGATACAGAGAAACCTTAAATGCATACTACTAAGTGAAAAAAGCCAAACTGAAAAGGCTGCATACCGTATGATTCTGACTGTATGGCATTCCAGAAAAGGCAAAACTTTGGAGGTGGTGAAAATATCAGTGGTTGCCAGGTGTTGGGAAGGAAAGGATGAATAGGTGGAGCATAGAAGACTTTTAGGGTAGTGAAAATACTCTGTGTGATACTACAATGGTGAATACATTTCACTACACATTTTTCTTTTCTTTTTTCTTTTTTTTGCCTCATCTTCCTTGCAAACATTACACATTTTTCAAAACCAATAGAATGTATAACACTAAGAGTGAACCATAATATAAAGTGTGGACTTTGGGTGGTAACAATGTAGATTCATTGATTGTAAAAAATATCACTCTGATGTGAGATTTTTATAGTGCAGAAGGCTGTGCATATATGAGGACAGGAGAGAGAATAGTGAATCTATTTGTCTCCTGCTCAATTTTGCTGTGAACACAAAACTGCTCTAAGAATAAAGTCTAAGAAAGAATAAAATGCAAAGAACTTTATTACTCATGGCATAGAGGGCAACATGAACGTTCTGATTGCATCAGCTTTACTTGCCTACCACCTTCTCCCCCAATTCCAGTTAGGATGATGCAGAGAGGCACTGGTGGATGCTGTACATGCAGTGGATTTTTATCACAGCTTGAGGTGCCCTCAGTGTAGAAAAGTGAAATCTTGTAACAGGAATTGCTAGCAAACATACCAAACTCTTGGCCAACGATGGAAACATTACCTTTGCTTCTTTGTGCAGGAAACAAAGTCTGTTTATGGATTCCAGAGGGTGGCACTATCCTTATTTTCCAATGTTCTTTTTAACACAAGCATCCATGAAAATTCGGTCCAGAACAGGAGCTGTACCTTCCTCTGTCCATGAGACCTGCACATATGTGAGAGACCCATGGAGAATTGTCTTCCAACGGTATCTGCCAGTATTTTGTTTATTGTAATAGTTTCTGGCAATTTTCCCACTTGGTACAGTACTGAAGTACACCATTTGGTTAACCACTCTCTTAATCTGACAGAGGAGCTAGGATCAAATCCATTTACTTTGCCTCAAGCAACATTTGATTAAGACTACTATTAATAGGACGCTATGCACCAAGATGAGGATACTCTGCTTTATTCATCTCTGTATGCCCATGTAGGTCTCCCATTCAACCAGCTGAGGAAACCAAAACCCCATTAGGGCCTACCTTAGAAAGACATGGCTCCTCCAAGTTTTTATACTGACTTTGTGAGGGTGATGACTGACTAAACATCCGATCACTTGCAAAAACATGGAACTTAATATTTCTGATAACATTAGAAGATTTGTGTTCCTTACCCAGAAAAGGCAGAGCTGGGATACAGTGAAATCATGCCTCCTGAGAACAAAGGGGTTGACAGTTGGAAAATTAGGGCAGGGGTGTTCACCAACCACCAGTTGAGATTATTAAAAAAGAGCAATACAAACATGAACGATGGAGGAGAGGGTGTAAAAAGATACCAAAGTGCTCACCAGGACAAGGATGCCTTGTGTGGCCCTGGACTCAGAAGAGAGTCTGGGGGAAACATGAGTGTTGCAAATATGTTGGATCAACTGTTTGTGCCCATACATCATAAAAATGATGGAGCAGTCACTGACCCAGATTATGAGCCCATAAAGTGAAGCTTCAAGGAATACTATTAATACTGCATATACTAAGACTGGTTTTGCCATGATCTAAGCAGAGCAATGTCCAAAATCCTATTTTGTTGTGATATTTTTGCTGCTTTGTTTGCCAAACACATATGACACATCCATATGAAAAATAAAACTTACCAACATATGCAGGATCCAATAGAGGGAAATAGAGAAGCCCATGTACTATAGAGCTTTTGTTTTAAAATTCTTCCAATAGGAGTTCATGGGACTGATTATAATGGTCTAGAGGATACTCAATAGGCAGATGCTGTTCACTTTCTGAATGTAGAAAAGAAGTTTGCATCCAAAATCACTGAAGAAATGTTTCAACCCCAAAGCTGCCATTGTCTGGAGGATGCCTTCAGCCAGAATGACCGAGGAGTTGGCTATAAGCAGCTGCTTGAATATCAAATCTGTGGACGTAAATCTGCATTCAGCATGGTAAAGGAAGAGAGAGTGGTAAGGAAGTGAGAATTTGCCCGGCATTCCAACTATAGTCTGTAATAAGGAGATTATTCCTGTTGCCAAATCCCCGGAGGCTATTCTGTCGTTCAGTACCTTTTTCTTTACATGATAGCAATAATCATTCCTCTGAGCAAAAAGGCTTGTTGAAAAGTTTTGGTGGTGTGCTCTTCTGGGATTGGCAAAAATTTTAGGAGGCAGGAGGAGATGGAGAGAATTGCCAGTATATTTCACGGAGAATTCAGCGCTAAGGATAAAGTAGTGCTAAATGGTGGAAACAAAGACAAGTCAGAGCAAATGGAAAGAAAGCATAATCCAGCATGTTCAGAACAAATTTGTTAGCCACGTTAGAAAAAAACCTCAGTTGCCACCTATATCATACAAGAAGTCAAGTCTGAATGGATTGCTGATTTAAATTTTAAAGGAAAAATAAAGATCTTATAAAGACAAAAAGAATATGTCTATGATCTTAAAATTTTAAAAATTCCTTAAATAGCACAAAACACATTAATCAAATGGGTAGTGACAAATTAGATAAAATTAAGAGCTGGTTCTTAATTAAAAGAAATGGAACAAGAGAAGGCTTGTATCCAGCACAATGATCTTCTACGGACCACAGAATAGAATTAAGAAATAGGTAAAGCATCCCAGCAGAATCTTAAAAATGAGGTTATTCAATAGATAATAAATACGTGAAAAGTATCAGTGTCCTCAGTAATCTGGAAAATGTAAATAAAACCACTGCCTGGTACCATCATATACCAACTAGAAACCGAAAATGAAATGGCAGAAAATACTAAGCTTTGGAAAGGATGTGGCTACCTCAGGACTCTAATATATGCTTGTGGGTGTTAAAATTTGTGCAAACATTTTGGAAAACTGGTGATGTATCCTTAAGATGAACAGATGTAGAATGATATCCCAGCAATTCCGTTCCTATGAGTACATCCATCAGAAATTTGTACATTTACCACCACCAATTTCAGCACTAACATAAGAGCCCCAAACTGAAAACCACGCACATGCCCATTATAGTGGAATGATTCAATTAATTGTTTGATATTCATACAATGAAATCCTAATCCAATGCTAATAAGTGCCAACAATAACATGCAATGATACACATACATTCATAAAAATAATATGGAATGGAAAAAAGCAAAATATGAAAGTTCATTCTGTATGATTCCATTTGTATAAGGTACAAAACAGGTGAAAGTGATCTAAACTCTTAAAAATGTTAGGATAGATGTAAATCTATCCCAACGATTCCATTTCTACAAATATATGCAAAGAACTATACCCTTGGAGGGCATAGTGGGGGCACGAGGGGGTTTCTGGGGGATTGGCAATATTCTGTTTCTTGATGTAGGTGTTCCATGCACATATGTGTTCAAGTTGTGAAATTCCACTGAGCTGTGAATATGTAGCCTATGTCTTTCAATTTTTAAAAAATACTATTACCAAATAAATTGGAAAAAGCAGCTGGGGTAAATTCTGGTCTTAGGAATATGAGTGACCACCTGCCTATGTTTGTAGAGGATGGACTTTATGGGGTCACAGGTCCAATTATGAGCCCAAAGAAGAAACATCAGGAAACAATAAATGCTGCATATAGTGAGTCTGTGATTTGTCATGAAGTTGGGCAGAATAGAATACTAAATCTTTTTGTCTTTGTGATGTTTTTGCTGCTGTATTTGGCAACCCTAAGCATAGGAAAAAGAGTATTTACTATCACGTCCTGGGTCCAGAAGAGAAAAATGGGAAACCTAATATGCTTGTGAGCTTTTAAGTTCTGTCCACTTGGAGTTCCTGCAGATGATCATGTTGGCTAGAGACACTCAAGAAGCAGCTGGTGCCAATGGACATACCCTGACAATTCTGTGAGGATAGAAAACAAATTTCCATCCCAAATAATGGAGGAAATGTTTCAACCTAAAATCTGCTGTTGTCTTGGTATTCTGTACAGAGGTGTGTCTTGGGGACACCTTTAAAGAGAATGACCGAGAAGTGATTAGAATCCAGTGCTTAAGAATAAAATCTATAGACCTTAAACTGCACTCAGTGAATAAAAGAAGAGATAATGATAAATATGAGAGAAGTTGCCCAGTTCCCAACTATAATCTGAGAAAAGTGGACCATTCCTATTGACAAATCCCTGCCAGTTCTCAGTAACTGATACCCATCTTGAGAACCAGAAGATCCTGCATAGGAAGGTGAGGTGTGGGCTACGTTGATCATATAAACTGAAGTCCAATATTTTCACTGAGAAATACTTAAGGTTTTGTTTTGTTAAGAAACTCCTCAGACTTGAATACCTAACTTTTAAATAGCACTTACAAATATGAATCACTGGTGTAATGCTGTACCTATGATACCTACTTTGATTTTTATAACTGTGTGATGTATTCACTGGTGTTATTTTCCTTGTAAATACAAGAAGAACTCAGATACAGAGAGGTTACGTGATCTGTCTAAATTCACATGTTGATAGGGGGCAGAGTGGAGACTTCAGTTGGCTAGACTGGTTGCAGAATCATTTCTACTAAACAGTATGCTACACTAACAAACCATGTCAGTTGTATTTTCAAATAATCTGGAACCATATTTAGTTTCTTCTTTGTACTTTGCCATTTTATAGTATACAGTTGGCATTTTGTTTCATAATTTTGGTTTTAACAAGTTTTTATTTCTGTATATTCTTATTTATTTATTCTGATATTGTATAGTTCAATATCAAATATGAATGAAGCTTTAGAGCCATTAATAAAATATAGATGTACTTTTTACAGTAAAATCCTAAAGGAAACTACCCCATATACAAGTTGGATTTCATGAATGCAAGATTGGCTCAATATTAGTGCAGGAGCAGGAAGACTCCTTTACTGTCATGCAAGAGGAAAAATACGACAGTATGTATCAAAGAACTTACTGGAAAATATTACTTTGCCCCTGAAGTATGATACATATGACACATATGTAATCAAGTAGTGTAGGGTAGAAAGTAAATTGTTACTAATTTGTGATTGTTTACTCATCAGTTTCTTATTGCATGAGTTAACTGAAACCATTAGCAGTGAAGCAAGATTTGTGAAATATATTAAAATACAAGAGACACATGCAAGATGAAATCTGGAGCACATGAAATCTTGTACCTTGTATAAATTAAAATTATAGGAAAATGAGTAGTCAGCTTGAATTTGATATTATAATATTTTTAAACCAGAGAAAATAACACAAGATATATTTGATTCTGACAACTGTTGTCTAAAACCCATAATTACAAAGTTAACTTTTCCTTAGATGCTGCTTCCCTAACTTCAAGAGGGAAAGCAGTCTTACCATAATTATCAGAGCAGAGATGTTTCCCGTAGAGACATAATTACTGTCTCATTAAGTGCATCATACATGGAGAATTACACTAAAAGGAAATTATTTTAACTCTAGAAACAAATTAAGATACATGGTTTCTGAACAGGATGATGTAATTCTTATAGTTTCAAACTACTCTGCATTATAAGCACATCTATGATAATACTGTAAATTTAGTCTGTGATTCGTGCAAAGTCATAGGAACAGGAGATTGATTTCATTACTATAACCCTTAAACAGCCTAAAAATCAGATTTCATTATCACTGGAATTATTTACCATCTCTCTACTATCATAGCTCCTCATAAACTTATTAAAACTGAAAAAGCTTAAAATAAACGACTATATTTTAAAAATACCACAACACTTTAAGATATCTTCATCATGTCAGTGTTGGGGCATAAAAGTTCTTTGAGGCTTAGAAGTTCTTCCGTAAATATGCAGAAGGAGAAGAGACAGATTCGACACTTCTTCCCAACACTTGCAGTGCAGGATACCAGGAAGCAGCCTCTCGTCCCAGACCCACCAACATCATATCCTGTACCAGGAGTCTCAAAAGAGGAGCAAGAACACTGTTGAATGTTGTTTATCCAACATTTTAGCTGCCACACTCTAGTGTATGTTCAATATAAGGGGTTTTCAGTGGCATTTTATATACCAAGATTGTGCCTCCTGAGCTGAATTTAGAAATTATCCATGACTGTTGGGATTTATCCATAAATCAAGGATTTAATGAAGGAGAAGATCAAACAGCAGCCTCTGATCTTCCCTCTGCCACCTCTGTCATCCCCTGCTGCATCCCGCCTGTCCCTTCACCTTTATCTTTCCCCCATATGCTCCATCCCTTCACCATCATCCTGTAAGATTCAGCCATCTGCTGAACCTCCATCCTAACCTAGACTTCTATATTGTACCCTCTACCTCAGTCCCCTTACCTTTTTGATGCCCATCCCTCTGTGGCCCTATTCCAGGGATCTCAGTATGACCCTTCTGACCTTCCATCACCTCCACAAATCCAATCACCCGTCTCTCCTTGCTCTATGTTTAATCCCAATTTCAATACCTCAGCCCATTCTCTCCACGTCCTCTATGCCCCACACTATCTAGTGTTCCAGCCTCAACTATCAGGTATCCCCAGTCTCCCCATAAACACATCCAATCCTATATCCTGCCTCTTTTTCCTGGGTTCTTAAGCTCACTCATGTTTATTGCCTCCCCAGCTCGCTCATTGCCCTGTGCCTGTTTGCCTTCCTCCTCACATCCATTGTCTCCTGCGAGCTCCACCTCCTGTTCCCACACTCTGCATCTGCCACACGATCTACCTCCGGGATCTGCTTAACCCTTCCTCTTCCCTGCTATGCTTTTTAGTCCTTCATAGACTTTAAGTTTCCTGTGACTTTTACCAAACTCTGACCTTTGCCTTCTTTTCTCTATTACCTCTCTATCCCCGTAATTTCCTTCTTTTGGATGAAAGCCTGTACCCTGGACCCTTAAAATCCTTGTACACTTTACCTCCTTGTACCCTCAAACTGAACGATGAGGGTTGACCCCTCTGGGATGTTTAACACTCTTTTTTCTTTTATCCATCTGTCTTCTCTCCCCTACACTCTCTATTCTCCCCCCCAAGGCTCTCTGCACCCCTGTTTTATCCCCATGCCCTTCCTACCCTGCGTCCTCTTTCTTACCTCCTTCTGTCTCACACCCGTGCGCTGTCTCTGCTCAAAACCCCAGTTTCAATTTCCCCACTTGGCATCTTGATCTAACGTGGTACTGCACACAGCAGTTTTTAAGGCTATATATTGTAAATATTGTCCTTGTGGTTGGTTGCTAGGTTGGAGGGATTAAAAATAATGGGAAAAGTCCCCCTTTTCTGGCATCCTGAGATCTGGAGATACAACAATTCTTCTGTGAGGTGTGTGTGTGGGGGGCGGGTAACAAGGACATCCACACATCATAACTGTAAAGGTTGATCTTACGAATGTGGGTGTGATTGTGTGTTCATATAAGTGTGTGTCATCATGAGTGTTTATGAATATGAGTGTGAATATGCATGTTCAGAGTGCGTGCATGAATGTTTGTGAGTGTTCAACTGAAATTGTGTATGTGAGTGACACTGTGTAATTATGTTAGTGTTTCTGTGTATGTGTGTGTGTACATGCATGCCTTTCCTGCATCTGTGTGCAAATGTGTAAATTAGTTTGTGTATGTGTTTGTATGTGTATAGTATCCATAGTCCACCATTATGGCTCTAATTTCTGACCGAAAATTAGGGGAGATTGGATAGTGAACCTGGATTAAATTGTGAAATTGCTTGTCAAAGAATCAATTTCATCTCCGACTTTATGTTTCTCAATTGCCAAAGCAACAAGTACCCATCACTGAAAATTCATAAAAAATATAGGTGTAGAGAACCGTGGTAACTATTTGGTGCTGTTGATTTAAGTAGGGAGCACTGGCTTATCTGATAGTTCCATGAATGGTAGAATTAGCCTGTTAAACCATCTAATCCTGGTGCTTTTATTTATGAGGGACTCTTTCAGATCCTTCTGTCTTTCTTCTATGGATGTTGCCCTGTGTCTGTGATTTGTGACAAATAAAGGTAAATATGGTAAAGTATATTTCCCCATAAAATTTCCATATTAATTGGCCTTCTATTGTGGAAACAGACAAAATCAATTGGCCTTTAAACGTGCAAATGAATTCAGTGATTTCCAATGTAAATTATTGGCATCATGTTCTTCATTTTGCTTGTATCTCTTTGAACATCCTTCCCAGGAGTAGCTCCATTTTGTTTCTGACAACTTGTGGTAATATCCTTTAGGTTAAAAGCATCTGCTTAGCTCTGAACATAGGCTAGAAGAAAGATGGTAACTGTCCCTTTCCCAAAACTAACTCCCAAGGAGGTAAGAAAAGTATACACACAAGTAACAATGCCATGTTAAAGATTTATAGCAATGTCATGACCTGAGCCCTCCAAAGTTAACTGACCAAGAACAAAGAAGTTTTACAACCTCCTCAGACCCTCAACGACACCCATGTGTCTGTGGTTCTCAGTTACCTCTTGTAAATCCCTTCGCCTCTTAACAAAAAAGGAGCCCAAAGTTCATAGTAACTTAAGATGGTTCTTTAGGACATTAGTCCACCACCTTCTCAGTTTGCTGGCTTTCTGAATAAAGAGGCACTTTCCTTGCCCCAACACCTTGTCTCTTAGCTTATTGGCTGTCCTGCAGCAAGTGGTACAAACTTGGACTTGGTTACACTACTAATAACTTAAGGGATGGTGCCACTCGGTAAAATGAAGATTAGAAAAGAACTAGATTTGGCTAGAAAAACTTTTCAGGGAAGCAAAGAATACAATGGGAATACTTTACTGCCAGTCCCTCACATGACAGACATCAGTAGTTCCTGCTCCCTCCATGTGAGACCTTGCCTGCTCCCAGGGATTGTTAAAAACATAGAGCCTCTTGAAAATACTCCCGTAGTCTCTTAGGAGATGCTAGCTAGACATTTGTAATTGTTTTTAATAATTGGCAATTGGGAAAAAGGTTTTCAGAAATATTCTCAGCTCCCAAGGCTGCACACCCATTGGTGCTACCGGTGAAATGATCATTGCAGTTCTGAGGAGAGGTGAGGCCACAGAGTCACAAACCCATATCTAAGGGTCTGGCTTCCATCCTGCCACACAGGTACTGCCTGGTGGTGACCATCACGCTGAGCTCATCATCCTGGCAAAGAGAAAAGGCTGGGTTAGTATTTTCTATTTCAGTATGAGGGGCAGAGTCTGTAAAGAAAAACCCATCTCAAGAGTCTGTTTAAGTGATCATATCAGAGAAAGGTTTTCTCCTGGATTGAACCTGGTCGAGTGCCTTGAGCCACTCAAGAAGGAGAAAAAATTTTTGCGCAGTGGACTCAGCTGGTAAACAGAAGTGTCGGTCCTAGACCCTACACCAATTCCTGATGGTGCCTAATTTGGTTTAATAAGCCTCACGGACAGGAATTTTTATTGTATAATCAAAGTGATAATGAAATCTGATGTTTAATGTGCTTAAGATGTCTTTCCAAAAGGGTAAAAACTTTCAGTTATAAGAAGAATAAGTTATGGGGTCTCATATATCATGGTGACTATAGTTCATAATGCTATATTGTTTACTTGGAAATTTATAGAGAGAAGATTTTAAATGTCCTTAACTCACTCCCCCCACACAGTAACTATGGGTGATGATAGATGTGTCAATTAATTAGACTCTGGTAATTAGCACACAATGTATATGAATATCAAATCATCATACTGTACACCTTGAATATATACAGTTTTTATTTCTTAAATGTTTTAAAATAATTTTCTTTAAAAAGTAAAACAGGATTATAAAATAAATACATATAGCCACATCTGAACAAATAAAAATTTAAAAAAATCAATCTGCTATTCAGCCTACCTTGAAGGAATGAATCATAGACTAAATGTTCAGGCTTATTAGAGATTTGCATGTAATCCCTTCACGCTTATAATAAAGCATAAGATGTATTCACAGGAATAATATAAGCCTATATGGAAAGCGTTTTTGAATGGTAAGGAATTGAATAGAAAGATTTTTCTCTAACTCTGAGTGTATGATGCAATTAACAGAGACAGTAATTGTGTCTGTGCCGAAAATATTTTTAGTCTGGAGATTATGGTAAGGCTATCTTTTTCTTAAAGTTAGGAAAGGAACATTTAAGAAAAAGTTAACATAATAATTATGAATTTCTGACAGCAGCTGTCAGAATTATATCATCTTGTTGTTACTTGTTTAAAAATATTCTCATTAATTGTAACAGTTGTACCACACTGGTGTAGGAATTTGATAGTGGAGGTTCTGTGCATATGCAGGGGGTATATGGGAAATCTCTGTACCTTCCATTCAATTTTGTTATGAATTTAAAACTGCTCTAGGCAATAAAGTCTATTAAAAATATATATTCTAATAACAACCCAAAACCTACTCTTTAAATTTCTTAAATGCACAAGTTTTTGTGTCTTATGTATTCCTTTTTTGATATGACTTCTACTTTAACATCATTCACATATTTCACTTCACTGCTAATAGTTTTGCTATCTATTTATTATGTAGCTACCTACTGACTAAGGTATTAATAAATAGATAAGTATATGATCTAAAATTAATATTAGCTTTGTTTCTACTCTCCACTATTTTATCATGTATTGTATTTTATATCCCAAATTTAGTGCATGAGAAATGATTATTCAATAATTCCTAATATAGGTGCCGTTGTACTTGTGTTCCTACAACAAAAGCATACGAGTTCTTCTGTAGCTATCCTAATATCGCTCCATTATTGCATTCACTACACATAACTTGTAATGGGACAAGTTCCTGCAGTATTATATGGCCATCAGGGCATCAACATTTATTAAGATATCTAAAAGTTTTCTGGCAATTGATACTGGCCTAAAAAATAAATCTTTATAAATAAATGGAAACTTGTTACAACCAAATGTACAAACTACCATCAGTCTAAAAGAAAATGACAATGTGTTAAAACAAATCTAAGTATACATCTGAATTATTTGGGAAAAAAATCCAAAACTAGCTATTTGGGAGATGCTAGTGGTTCACTGTGCTTTTTTTTTTTTTTTTTTTTTTTTACCATCCAGCTAGTTAAAGAGCCCCCTCTATCCCTAATCAGCACATGAATTTAGGCAAATATTTAACCTCCCTGTGCCTAAGTTCTGCTCTTCTTTATAATTAAAGTTATGGTAGTGCCTGCTTCATACACTGTGAAGAATGTAGAGGTTACATTGTATACTGCCTTCACAGCAGCAATTTAAACATTATTAATGCTCTTTCAAAGTTTTACACTCAAATATTGGAAACCTCTTAGTCAAATGAAAACATAAATACATATTTGTCAGAGGAATTAATGGTAAGTGGGGAATATTGGATTTGAGTTGGTGTCACACCTGTAGCCCATGCTTCATCTTCCCATGCAGGAACCTGTCGCTCAGAAAGCTCGTAACTGGCGGGATGGCTGCCAGTGATGTGGCAATAGGAATCGTCTTCTTATCACAGACTACGGTTGGGATTCTAGGGAATTTCTTTCTCATCTACCATCATCTGCTCCTGTGCTTCTCTGGTTACAGGATAAGGTTCACAGATACGGTCCTCAAGCACTTGATTGTAGCCAACTTATCAATCCTTCTCTGTAAAGGCGTGCCCCAGACAATGGCAGCTTTTGGTTTGAAAGATTTCCTCAGTGGCTTTGGATGCAAACTTCTTTTCTATCTTCACAGAGTGGGCAGAGGAATGTCCATTGGCAGCACCAGCCTGTTGAGTGTCTTCCAGGCCATCACGATCAGCCCCAGGAGCTCCAGGTTGGCAGAGCTTAAAGTAAAAGCTCCCAAGTACATTGGCTTCTCCATATACCTGAGCTGGATCCTGTGCCTGCTTGTAAATAGCATTTTTCCTATGTTTGTGACTGGAAAATGGAACAATACAGGGCAAAAAGATTATGGATACTGTTCTTCTATCCGTCTTGACAAAACCAGCCACATACTGCATGTAGCAATACTGTCGTTCCCTGATTTGTTCTGTGTGGGGCTCATGCTCTGGGCCAGCAGCTCCATGGTCTGGGTCTTGTACAGGCACAAGCAGCAGATGCGACACATTCGTAGGACCAGTGTCTCCTCCAGATCTTCTCCTGAGTCCAAAGCTACTAAAGCCATCCTTCTCTTGGTGAGTACCTTTGTCTGTTTTTACACCCTCTCTTGCATCTTTCAAGTTTGTTTGGGTCTTAGTAATTATCCCAGCTTGCTCTTGGTGAACACCGCTGCAATACTCTCTGGGTGTTTCCCAGCTGTCAGTCCCCTTCTGCTCATGAGCTGTGATTCCAGTGTATCCAGGCGTTCCTTTGCCTGGATAAGGAATAGAATCTCCTAATTGTATAAGAAACATGTAAATGATAAGTTTTTGCTCAATGTTCAGGCATTTATTTACTCTTCCCCACAGAATTGTACATGCCATTATGAAACAGTCATATTATAAGAGAGTGGTTGTATACACACATATATTTGTATGTTGTAAATATTTGCATATGTACATATGTGTGTGTTTGTGTCTGTGTGTGTATACATAACAATCAGATTATGCTTATCTATCAGGCAATAATACTGAAATATTGTACATAAGTATTGTAAATTTTGGATTAAAAATAATACTAATTTCAACAACAGCAAGCTGCTTTAACATCAAATCTCTTTTATTTTATATATTTTTTGTTTTAGTTGATTAACTTGTTAAAATACGTAGACTATTTTTTTACTTCTCTACTCTTATTCTTATGTTTTAGCTTTGTCTCTTGAAAGAAATTCCTGAATGAATATGGTCAATGTTTGACTTTAACAGGACAAATTAATATTATATATTTCATATATAAATGTGAGATATATATATTCATATATATATTTGTGAAGCATTTAGCAACTATTTATGTGCCCATCCTCACATCTGTTCTATTTTATTTTCTTTCTGTGTTGACTTGTTCTGTGTTAACTTATTTCCATAATTCTACATTTTACTCCTTTGTTTGGGTGCTGTATATTTAGCAGCTATTAGGCTTCAACCTAGAAATGACAGCATACTTTATAAAAACTAGTCACAATGTAAAATGATTTAATACCCTTATTCTCCACCTTGACAATATAAGACATTATATACTAATGTATTTACCTTCATACAACTGATTTTTAAATTGCTGATACTTTTTAAAAAAATTTTATGCATGTTAGGTGTGTACTGCTCAATGAATTTTGGCAAATTGAGCACACCTCTTCTTGCAGTTCCTATACCAAAAACGGAATATTTTCAGCCTTGCAGATGCCTCTTTCTGCTCAACCAATCACTATCTGCTGTGGGTTCAGTGTGTCTTCCAAAAAACCTCATGTGTTGGAACCTTAATTTCCGACGTGGCTGTACTGGGAGATGGAGCATAATGGGAGAAGTTTAGGTCATGAGGGCTCCACCCTCATGAATGGAATAATCCTGTTGTCACTGCAGTGAGTTAGTCATTACAGTAGAAGGGTGGTACAAGCAAGCCCAGCCCCTTGTAGGTTTTTTCACACACAGTCGCTTGCTCTTGCACCTCCTGCTACGTCACAACGTGGCACGAAGGCCCTCACCAGATCTGACCTCATGATCTTGCACTTCCCAGCCTCCAGAATCATAACCCAAATACTCTTTTTTCCTTTATAAATTACCCAGTCTCTGGTATTCTGTTATAACAGCAGAAAATGAAATAAGACACTGTCTCTAAGAGTGATCACGATTGTGACATTTAACAATATACACCATTTTACATCTTTTGTACTTTACATAAATGAAACTATATATCATGAACTCTTTATATTTGGCTTTTAAAATTCTATATGTTTTAAAAGTTGTCTGCCTTTTACATGCTGTTAGTGATAAAATTTGATTGTATAAATATCAAACAATTAATTTAAGTATTCCTCTCTTGATGTATATGGTGAGTGTTTTTCAGTTTGGGGCATCATGAATACTGCTAGCATTTAAGTTCTGAAACATGTTTTCATGATACATATATGAATTTCTGTTGGTTTTGTATATATGCATGTATGTATGTGTGGACTTCTTGGGTCATAAGTTTATGCCTATTGAGCATTAGAAGATACTGAGAAACTGTTATCTAAAATATTTGTGTAAGCTTCCACCTGTAGAAGTTCTCAATTTCAATACAATATCATTTGACAGGTATCCCTGTGTACTTAATATTTTCATTCTGTTAAAAACACTATTGCAAGATTTCAGAGATGTTCTCCTTTGTTTTCTTTTAAAATACCATTTTATACATTTAAAATTTACATAAGCAATATATTCAGAATCAACTTGTATGTGTTGGTAGCTATTTAAATCTTATTTTAAAAAATCAGTCAATTTTTCAGTGTATTCTGAAAATCTTGTTTTTGGCTTTTTTTTTTTTTTGGCACCTGTCACTGTCTTACCCAGGTAAAGCTCATTTCCCCTTAGAGCTGACTTTTGTGTCAAGTTTCCTGGTGATTCTATCTCTTCTTGTCTCTTTTAGTTTTTACAACGCCAGTGCGTCACACAATCAAGGGTAGTTTGGTGTCAAAAATTTTCAGTGGGAGGGAATTCAGGAGAAATTGTGGAGTAAGAAGCACGAAAAATCTGTCTTCACTTAGACAACAGTTGCACTGGCAGAATCTGTCTGATGTAAGTATTTTGGAACTCTGGAGTATTTTGAGGGGTTGCAACTTTCAGGAAAACACTTGGATGGTAACTTTTTGTTAATGCACATCAATTTCAGTTTTCAGCACAATAGCATCTCCCCATTCCTCACCCTCCAACTCCATGGCAGGCAGCTGTGTGTGTTCTTTGAACAGCTTGCATGCATCTTGTAGGAGACATGGTAGACGAGAAGAACTCTGTGTTTCAAATATTGTGGAACTGTGTTCTTATTGCTGATTGCTTCTTCTGGTCTTGGGGGTCTGGTCTTGAAACAGAGGCAGAACAGCCATTGTTATAGCCCTGCCCATATCATTTCAAATCCCTCTTTTCTCGTCTTGGATTTAAAGGGCCAATGTCTCTTCCTGGTTTTTTTCTTTTCTGCTCCCTTTTATTTTCTTTTCTTTATTTTGGTAGCCAGCCATTTAAATTCTAAAACGTTCAAAAACAATTGCACATCATGGCAGAATGTGGAGCATCACTGTGCTTGCTCAGGGGAAGTCACAGGCTTACAAAACACCTGAGAAGACAAGTTTATACCTCAGGCTGATATCCAGTACAAATACAGCTTAGTAAAATAAAAAAAAGCATAATCAAAAACCAGCCTCTGGGGAAAGGGAAGTGTATGATGTCCGGATTTGCCACATTATTAGATTCATATGTCCAGTTGTCAACAAAAAATTCACAAGACACATTAATAAACAGGAAAAAATGGCCCATACAAAGGCCAAAAACCCAAAAGAAATCATCCTAGAGAAGGTCAGATGGTGGGCCTAATAGAAAAAAAACTTTTGAAAAAGTATGTGAAAGATTTTTTAAGAACTAACGGAAGACATGCAGAAAGTCATGAAAATGTTGTACATACAACATGTAACTATCAATAAAGAGACAGGAAACCTGAAAAAACACCAAAAAAGAAATTCTGGAGCTGAAAGTAGAATAACAAATAAAAATTCACTAGAGAGAGAGAAAGGCAGATTTAATCAGGCAGAAGAAAGAATTAGCAAATTTTAACGCAGTGCAATTGAAATCTGAGTCTGAGAAAAAGAAAAAGAAAAGACTGAAGGTGAACGAACAGGACCTTTCACTTGGGACCTGTGTAACACCATGAAACAGACCAACATATGCCCTGTAAAAGTCCCGGAAGAAGAAACAGCAAAAGGAGCAGAGAGATTATTTTAAGAAATAATGGCTGTAAACTTCCCAAATTTGATGTAAGACATAAATATAAACATAAACATCCAAGAAGCTCACAAAATTCCACATAGGATGAACTCAAAGACCATCACACTGAGACACATTATAACCAAACTGTTGAATGTCAAAAATTATATTGAAAGTAGCAAGATATAAGCAACTTATCATGTACAAGAGCTCCTCAATAAGATTATGAGCAGATATCTTATCAGAAACATTAGAGACCAGAAAGCTGTGGGCTGATGTAGTCAAAGTGCTGAAGGAAAATAAGTTTCAGACAAGAATTCTATGTAAAGCAAACTGTCTTTCAAAAGTGAAGGGGAAATTGAGACATTCCCATGTCAACTAAAATGAGAGTGTTAACTATTCCTAGTCCTGCCCTGCAAGAAATGCTAAAAGAAATCCTGGAGGTTGAAATGAAAGGACACTAGACAGTACCTTGAAGCTGTATGAAGAAAAAAAATTCAGTGAACACAAATAGAGAATTATAAAAGTTAGCATTATTTTAACTTTGGGTTGCAAGTCTACTTTTTGTTTTCTACATGATTTAAGAGACAGATGTATTAAAAACTATTATTCTAAATGCTAGCATGATTGTAACTTTGTTACTCCACATTTTTTTTCTATGTAATAAGAGACTAATGTGTAAAAATTATTAGGTTTTGAATATATGTTTTTAGACACTGTATAAAATTGTAACTTTGAGATATGATTAATTAGAAGGAGTTGGCACAGAGCTATAATGAAAGAGAATTCTTGTATGTTATTGATGGTAAGTGAGCATAAATTGAAATTAGAATGTTAGAAGTTTAAGATGCTGAATGTATTTCCTATGACATCACAAAAATAGCTATAGAATATACAAAAGAGGAAATGAGAAGGGAATGAAAATATTTCACTGCAAAAAATCAACTAAAGACAGAAGAAGACAGTAATACAGTAAACAAGGAACTAAATCCATACGGCATATAGAAAATAAATAGCAAAATAGCAGTTGTAAGTCCCTCTTTATCCATAATTACTTTAAATGTAAGTGTATTAAACTCCCCAAAGAAAAGAAACAGATTTTCAGAATGGATAAGAGAAACCATGAATTAGGTATAGACTGTGTATAAGAGACTTACCTTAAATCAAAAGACACAACAGGTGTAGGGGATAAAAAGAGATGATTTATGCAAATAGTAAGCAAAAGAGAGCAGGGGTGGCTACATTAAAAAAAGACAAAAGAGACTTTAAATTGAAAAGTTTATAAGAGACTAAAAGGACATTTTATATTAATAAGAATTTCAATACAGATATGTAACAATTATAAACATGTTTATAATTGACCATCAAAATATGTGAAGCAAAAATTGATAGTATTGAAGGGGGAAATAGGCTGTATTACCATATTAGTTGGGACCTTTAAAACCCTGCTCTATATAGTGGATAAAACATCAGACTTATGTCAGAAAACAGAGGATTTGAACAACACAATGAACCAACTAGATCTACAGACATACACAGAACACTGTATCCTTCAACAATAGAATGTACATTCCTCTCAAATGTTCATGGGACATTCTCCAGGATAGGCCATATATTAGGCCACAAATTAAGTCTTAATATACTTAAAGAAACAGATGTCATAAAGTACCTCCTCCAGCTACAACAGAATGAATGAAAAATCAGTAACAAAAGGACAACTAGAAGATTTACAAATTTTTGGAAATTAAAATACATACTCTTAAATAACCATTGGATCAAAGAAGAAGTCTCAAGGAAAATTAGAAAATACATAGATATGAATGAAATTGTAAACACAACATACCAATACTTATGGGAGGTGACCCCCCAAAATGGCAGAGTAGGAGACAGCAACCATTATCTCCAAGAATCAAAACAAACACAGAAAGCTATTGACAGCCATATATCCCTAGGAGTGCTACAGGGCCCATTTACAAATCTGTAGGAGCACCATGTCTTAAATATTGAGAATATCTGTGCAGAAAATATCACTTGTGAAATCAACATATTTAAGATGCTGGAATTTGGCTAGAAACCAAGAAGAAAGGCAGAGGCTATCAGTATTAGCCACATGCCAGTAACCTCCTTGGTCCATAGTGGCCTAATTCACAGAGGACACCAGCAACTTTTGCCACAGAACTATCCAACAGCCATTCCCACTAGAAACCACAGAAAGGGGCACACAGCTGCGTATTTTTCTCCCATACACAAGCAGCCACTATTGACCAACCTGGGACAAGAACCACCACCTCTTTCAACCCGATGCAAACACCTAACCCCTAAATCACAGAAGCTCTAACAGTTCTCACACAACATACCCTGGCACTGTAGCTGCACTTTGCCCACCAGTGTCTCAGACACCAGAGAGCCACCACCATAACATACTAGCTTGCACCGTGGGCTCTGAAGCAAATGTCTATCTGTGCATGCTCACCCTTCAGACACCAGGGGAGTCATAATAGAGAGCTATCCTGTACCCCAGAAATCAAAGCCAAGGTCTCTCTGTGAAATTTTTCAAAATGCAATACCACCTTGCTTCAGACAACAGCTCAGTGGTGATAGAGTGCTAACCCATGCCATAAACTCCAGAGCTACTGCAGCAATTTACACACTTATGCTCTGCACCCCAGCTGTATGGATGCATGTGCCAACAACTCAAGACAGTAGAGCCACCACCATAGCAAGCTAGCTTGTATCTCAGGACCCAGAGCCAAGTTCTTTCTGCACAAGCTCCCAATGCAGATGCCAGCTCAGCTTCATCGAGTACTATACTGTGCCCCAGACTCCAAAGACTTGTAGCTCTGCCAGCTCTTGACCTCTAGTCCTCAGGTCCTTGGCTATTTCACAAACACTAGCAACTAACAAACCATTACAAACATAACAGTGGCGGTACTTGTGCCCCAGGCACCACAGCCATTACTGCCTCACCCAAGATGTAGTCCCTCAATGTGGGCCCATTTTAGGTCTTGGCCCAATGGCTGCTACATGAACCCCATTCAACAGTGCCACTGCCACTGCAAGTGAGCTAAGAAGCCAGACCCAATGCCAAAAGTATTCTCTTTGGCCACAATTTCCCAGCTGAGTAAAAACATCGGGTTGGCCATGACAGTCATTGCCACAGAGGGTTCCAACAGCCCTAGACACCATTCCTGAGGTTTCCTTCAATTGTCTGAAGCTAGAACTGCTCCCCACCCACCCAGTACTTTCACACACTCCTATAGAATAGGTCTGTCCCTACCACAACCAGTTTGTAAGTCTGAAAGAGGTGACTGCTCCACAAAATTTACAGACATTCAATGTAAGGCAATAAGAAACATGATCAAAGAAGAAAAGACATCACCAAGAAAAGAGCACAATAATTTTCCGGTTGCTGACTTTAAGTAGCCGTACTTATATCAGACAAAACAGATATTAAGTCAAACCTGGAAAAGGTCACAAAGAAGGTCGTTACATAATGATAAGGTGTTTATTATAATTAAAGGATGTAACAATTGTAAATGTATATGGACCCAACTTTGGACTACCGAAATATATAAAGCAAATAATAGATCTGAAGGAAAACGTAGGCTGCGATGCAATAATACCAGTAGACTTCAATACCCCACTTTCACCAATGTATGGAATATCCAGACAGAAGATCAATAAGGACACATTGTACTTGAACTACACTTTACACCAAATGGACCTCACAATCCTACACGCCACATTCCATGAAACAGCAGAGAATGCACATTCTTCTCAAGTAAATATGGAACATTCTCCAGGATAGACCATATGGTAGCATACAAAGCAAATCTTTAAAAATTAAAGAACCTTGAAATCATATCCATTATCTTTTTCGACCACAATGGTATGAAAGTATAAATCAACAATCAGAGGAATTTTGGGAAATTGAGAAATATGTGGAATTAAACAACACGCTCCTGGAGAAACAATGGGTGAAACATGAAACCACAAGGTAAATTAAAAAACATCTTGGGACATATTAAAATAGAAACATAACATACTAAATCTGATGGGATGCAGCAAAAGCAGTTCTAAGGGAGAAGTTTATAGCAGTATATGCTTATGTCAAGAAAAGGAAAGAGCTCAAATAAGCAACCTACCATTACACCCTAAGAAATGAAAAAAAAAAAAAAAAAAACCAAGCCCAATGTCAGTAAAACGAAGAAAATAATAAAGATCAGAGCAGAAACAAAGGAGATAGAAAAGATCCACTAATTGAGTCGATTTTTTTAAATTATAAACAAAATTAACAAACGTTAGCTAGATGAACTAAGAAAAAAATACAGAAGACACAATAAAATCAAAAGTAAAAGAGGAGACATCGTAGAGCAATCAGGCAAGGAAAAGAAATCAAAGGCATCCAAATAGGAATGGCAGAAAGGAAATTGTCTCTGTTTGCTAATGACATGATCTTAAAGGTAGAAAACTCTAAATATTTCACCAAACTTTTCTCTCTGTATCTTTTCCATGCGTGCTTAGACAGAAAAAAATCATAGGCAAAATTGATGTAGGGGATCTGAGAGCTGAAGTCAAGATTCAAGGTAACAATGTGATCCTTAATTTCTAAAGAATTGAGTGCTTCACCTTCCAGCTATGACTACATTTACATATATCAGTTTTAGGCCCAGAAGCGGCAAAAAAAAATAGCAAAATCTTACTAAAGATAATTTAAAGTTACAGTGGAACATTCCAAATAAACAACACTGCACTTTAAGAAGTGCATTTAAAATGATGGCTCTTCATGCTGTTTGCCTGGAAGAGGCCCCACCCTCTTGGATCACAGGCCCAAGGTGCCATTTGGGAGTTAAAGCTGGGCAGCCCAGGAAGGGATGTGGAAACTAGAATCTACCCTCCTCCAACTATCCAATGCTGCAGACATAGATGACTCTGCTCCCAAGCATGAGCTGTGAGATGGCCAGTTCTAGGCTTGTAGGGTGGGTGTACACCCCCAATAGTGCCCTGCTCACTGCACCCTGGTTCTACATGGAAGGTGCAGCTCATTTCCTTCCTTTACAAACAGGCAGTACTTTGGCACCTGTTCTGACCCAGGAATCCCAACCCTGGCTTTCTACATTGCTGGATCCACAGCTAATACTCTAGGACACCCACTCAGACCACAGGTGACTTGGGGGACTGGTGGGTCTCAGAGGAAATGTAGGTCTCCCAGAGCTTGGGCATTCAGGGGAGGCTGCTTCCAGCTGAGAGGATAGTACAACATGCCAGAGGACCCCTTAGGACAAAGGGGACCAGAGCACCAGCTCCCCACCATTTAGGGCCTTCTCCTCCTCCTCCCCTCCCTCACCCACCCCAGCTGTGGAAGCTGCAGCTATTTCCATTTGGGAGCAGTGAGGGTTCCACAAGGGATTATTAAGCAAGGACACTGGGGAGTGGCTTCCACATCTCTGACAGAGCACCTACCACACCCAGGACTCCACAGAGCTTGGGGCTCACTCCCCATCTAAAAAGCCACAGCAAGCACTTTTGTGTGCCTGAAGGACAAAAGCTACCATGTCCCTTGAGGGAGGCTGGGGCTAGCAGTCCTCTCCATGAGCTACCTGTCTCTTCTGGGAGGAGACTACCACCCCTACAGGCAACTATCTGGGACAGCCACAACTCCCAGGCAAGAGTATTTCAGCCACATCTCAGCACTTTTTTGCCCCCAAAAGACAGAGACCACTGTCACAGGTGAGAGGGGAGGTGAGAATGGATTGTGCATTCCACAGCTGCCTGCTGGCTGCTTATGTCGTCAGGAGGGGCCCACTCTTCCTCTTGTAGGCTCCCTTGATGACTAGAACACTACCTCACTTCCCAGTATTAACATTGAATGTAAATGATCTAAATGCCCCAATTAAAAGATATAGATGATGGAATGGATTAACAAACACAGCCCAAATAGCTGCTGTCTCCAAGAAACCCAAGGAGTTCATCAAAAGTCATATAGACTCAGGGTAAATGAGTGGAAAAAAATATTCCATGCAAATGGAAACCAAAGGAAAGCTGGAGTAGCTATTCTTACATTGATAAAAAATACATTTAATCAACAACAGTAAAAAAAAGACAAAGATGATCATTATACAATGATAAAGGGATCAATTCAACAAAAAGACATAACAATCATATATATATACAGGAGCACCTAACACCAGAGCTCACAGGTTCATAGAACAAATACTGCTAGGCCTCCGAAATGAAATAAACAGCAACGTCATGATAGTGGGGGAGATCAAAACTCAAGTGACAGAAGTAGACCAATTATCAAGGAAGAAAATCAACAAAGAAACACTGGATTTAAATAAGACACTACAACAAATGGACATAACAGATATTAACAGAGCATCCTGCCTCAAAACTGCGGAATATATATTCTTCTCATTAGTGCCTAGAACATTTTCCAACATACACCACATATTAGGCCACAAAACAGTCTCAGCAAATTTTTAAAAATTGAAATAATATCATGTATCTTCTCATACCACAATAGAATAAAACTAGAAATCAATTCCAAGAAGAACTCTCAGAACTATACAAACATGCTGCTGCTGTATGATCTTTGGGAGAATGACAAAATCAAGATGGAAATAAAAAATTTTTTTGAATTGAATGACAATGGCAATACAAACAAACAAATCTCTGGGATTTGCAAAAGCAGTGGCAAGAGAAAAGTTCATAGCACTAAATGCCTATATCAAAGAGACTGAACAATCACAAGTTAACAGCCTAAAGGAAGACCTCAGGGAAAAGGAAAAACAACAAGAAACAACTGAAAGCTAGCAGAAGACAAGAAATAACAAAGAGCAAAACTAAATGAAATGAAAATTCAAAAACAATACAAAGTATCAATGAAACAAAAAGATGGCTCTTTGAAAAGATAAACAAAATTAACAGACCCATGGCTAGACTAACCAAGAAAAGAGAGTATTCAAATAAGCTCTGGAAAAAATGAAAAGAACACATTACAACTGATACCACAGAAACACAAAAGATCATGTCAGACTACTATGAACATCTTTATGCACACAAACTAGAAAATCTACAGGAAATGGATAAATTTTTGGAAACACACAACCTCCCAAGATTAAATCAGAAAGAAATAGAAATCGGGAGCAGATCAATAATGAATAGTGAGACTGAATTTGTAATAAAAAACTCTTTCAACAACAATTTTAAAAGGCCAGGACCAGATGGATTCACAGCCAATTTTATCAGACCTACAAAGAAGAACTGTTACTGATCCTACTGAAACAGTTTTATAACATTGAGAAGGACAAAATCCTCCCTAAATCATTCTATGGTGCCAGTATCACCTTGATACTGAAGCCAGGAAAGTACACAACAAATAAAGAAAGGTACGGCCCAATATCCCTAATGAATATACAGGCAAAAACCTCAACAAAATACTAGCAAAAAGATTCAACAGCACATCAAAAAGAAAAATCAACCACAATCAAGTGGGTTTCATCCCAGGGATGCAAGGAGGTTCACCACGCACAAATCAATAAATACGATTCACCACATAAATAGAAATATTAATAAAATTGAAAACCATATGATCATCCCAACAGATGTAGAAGCAGCATTCAAAAAATCCAGCACCACTTTATGATGAAATACCCTCAAAAATTCTAGGCATAGAGGGAACATACCTAAAAATAATAAAAGCCACAGATGACAAACCCACAGACAAAATCATATTTAATTGGGTATAGTTGAATACATTCCACTAAGAACAAGAACAAGAAAATGATGCTCACTGTCACCACTTCTATTCGTCGTAGTACTGGAAGTTCTGGCCAGAGCAATCAGGCAAGAGAAAGAAATAAAGGGCATACAAATCAGAAAAAAAACAGATCAAACAATCCTTGTTTGTGGGTTATAGGATCTTCTGTCTAGAAAACTCTAAAGACTCCTCCAAAAGACTCCTAAAATTCATAAACAAGTTAAATCAAATCTCAGGTTATAAAATTAATGTTAAAAAATCAGTACCATTCTATGCACAAATAACAGCCAAGCTGAGAATCAAATCAAGAACTCAATACCATTTACAATACTACAAAAACAAATAAAATACCAAGGAATACACTTAACCAAAAAGGTGAAACATCCCTCTACAGAAAACTACAAAATACTGATGAAAGAAATTGTAGATGACACCAACCATCTACAATATCCCATGATCATAAATTGGAAGAATCAATATTGTGAACATGACTCGACAGAGTCAACAGAATGCAAATTAAAACACCAAAGTCATATTCCAAAAATTAGAAAAAAAATCCTGAATTTCCTATGGAGGTAAAATAGACCCTGAACGCTCAAAGGAACCATAAATACAAAGAACAAATGTACATTTGTACAAAGAACAAAAGAGGCATCACTTTACCTGACTTCAAATTATACTGCAAACTACAGTAACCAAACTAACATGGGACTGGTATAAAAATAAACACATGGATCAATAGAACAGAATAAAGAAACCAGAAAAACAAAAATATATACCTACAAGCAACTGATCTTCCACAAAGCAGTAAAAGATACACACTGTGGGAAAGAATTGCCTATTCCATAAACGGTGCTGGGAAAATAGGACAGCCACGTGCATAAGGATGAAACCGGATCCATATCACTCACCGAATATAAAACTTAACTCAAGATAGACCAGAAGCTTTCACATAAGAAATACACCCATAAAGTTCTACCACAAAAACATAGGAAAAACTCTTCCAGACATTGGCATCGCCCAATGTGCAGACTCTCATCGGGATGGTAACAGGAAGAGCCAAGAAATGAGGGATGGCCAGGCTCAAGAACCGGTGTGCAGAGCACCAGGAACGCCCTGCGTCGTCGGGATCGCGGCCTCGGGCCGGCCTTGTGGGCGTGTATGTGAGTCTCCCTGAACGTTGTGGCCCCTGTGACCCGGAGGGCTGGGCCACCTGTGTACCCGTGGGTGGCTCTGATCCCGGGGGCTCGCTCGTCGCCTCCCCCACCCCGCGACTGTCACAGACCCCAGTGCTGCGTTCCTGAGGTCCCCGGCGACCTCGCACTGCGCACGCGCGCATTTGGCGTGGGCCCGGAGGTCACAGTGGCCCTGGCGGTTGCCTGGGGATGTGCAACGGTGAGGCGTCGGGGAGCAGGAGCTCTCTGTGGCCGTGCGTTGGGGTGGGGCTGGGACTTGTCCTTTTGGCGTCTTTGGAATGGAAGGTCACAGCAACTAGGAGAGGAGGTGTGATTGTCACGATGCCGGGTTTGGGCACCGAAGTTGTCAGGGCAGGCTATGCCCTCGGTTCTTGGTGTGCTCTTGGCCAAAGAATGAACAGACACAACAGAGTGTCAAGTCTAGACTTTCAGGAACCCACGAGGGGAGTTCAGTGTTGCCTGCCACACAGAAAGCCACCTACTGCGACTACTAGGGTTGTTGAGACGGGGAGGATTTATTGCAGAGGGAGCGCAGCTGGGATGGGAGGTTATGAGGCGCCTGACATCCGCCTCCACGACAAACAGGGTCAGGGGTTTTTCTGCAGGTAAAAAGAATAGGGCATGAGGGGCGTGAGCATCATTGCATGTTTGGGACGGAGTGTAGGGTGCAAGCACAGGGAGAGATCATGCTAGTACATATGTCCCATATTCAAAAGAATGGCAGATACCTCCCTCCCAGGGCGGGGACTTTAGTACTATAATGAGCTGGGGGTTGATATTGGTCGCCTGTCAGCCTTGTGCACGGGATCCGTGGTCTTTGGGTGCGGTCTGTGGAGGAGCATCGCTTATCTTGTCTTTTCGGGACAAACAGGTGGGGTGAGGCTTTGTAGGAGGTTCCGTCGTTCCTGAGAAAGAAACTCAAAAGAGAAAGCATCAGTGCGACAGCAGGTTACCAAGTTCTGGTCTGCAAATTGTACTGAAGAGTTCTCTATTATCTGCCTAATTTGAGACTGTAGCTGCTAAGTTACCAGGGCGGAGATAAATCTTGCTGTCAAGGCCACTTAGAGCTGCCAGCCCCAGCCATACCGTGAACATTGAAAACTCATTTGAAATATGAGGAAACTAAAGACATTATTGAGAAAAGATTTTCTTGCTTATAGAACCGGTTACAAGACTATTATCCTGGTCCTCTGACTTCTTTCTTGGAAAAAACACCGGCTAGGCCAATATGACAAAGTAACCTCAAGCAGGGAGCACTTTCACAAGAGCAGCTCTTTATTGTAGAATAAAATGGGTATGTCTGTGCGAGTGGAGAGAGACAGACCAATTCACTCACTCACTGACCCACTCACTTACTCCTGACTTCTTGGATTGTTTCCTTTTATTAGCCAAGTCTGGAGGAGGGCTCTTGGGAGGTGTAGGACGTTATCAAATGATCAACAGGTGTTCTCAAAATTCCATCTGAATATATGAGCTCCCTCTAAGAAAGCCCACCTGGGGGAGGGGGGGTGAACAGCAATGCAGACTCAAGCTAATGGCATAAAAACTACCCGTAGGTTACTCTAAGTCACTTTCTAAATCTCATTATGCATGGGAAGGGGGATTCCTAGATTGATAAAGCATTCCTTCCTTCCCCAGGTGTAGAATTGCTCAGGATAGGATTAAGGGTGGGGCAACACTACAATGGAGGGCCCGCCCTTACCCTTTGGCCCAGGTGGAGCAATTGCTCCAAAAGGCATCAAAACAAAAAAACCTCCCAATAAGAGGCAGAGATCCTAACTATCCACCCAACCGGAAGAAGAGGCTTAAGAACCAGTGGCCCAAGCACCAGGAAGGCTCCCCCGATAGGGGTCGCGACCTCAGGCTGGCCTTCTGGAAATGTATGTAAGTCTCCCTGAATGTTGTAGCTCCTGTCACCTGGAGGGCTGGACCACCTGTGTACCCATGGGTGGCTCTGATCTCGGGTGACTTTCTCGGAAGGAGCAGAACCCCGCGGCCTCAGGAGCTACCTGTGTGGGTGCGTGTGTGCAAATGTGTGCTTGTGTTAGTGTTTCTGTGCAAGCTGTGTGTGTCTGAGTGTTTGTGTCTGTTTGCGCGTGTGTGTGTGTGTCTGTGCTCGTGGGTTGTTTCAGTGTGGCTTCTGGTGGGAGGAGTGTGTGTGGTTCCCTGCACCGGGGCTTCTTCCAAGTCAGCTTTCCTTCTGCTCAGCCCCTCCCTGTGCGTCCTCCTGGGCTGTGCGCCCGGGTGAAATTTGTTCTCTTTGGGGTTGCCTTTGGCTTCGTTCGAGTCTGGGTGAGTTGGGGTTTGCTTCAGACCAGCAAGGGTAGAAATAACCTCCCCAGCCTGAGGGGCCACTGTTCCCAACGGAAGAAGACAACACAACACCCAGCAAGAGAAAGCTCACGAGGAACCCATTCCCGCTGTGCTGGAGAGGTGTGGGCACTTGTTAAGGAAGGTGATTCTAACTGCATTCCCCTTGTCCCCTGGTGGTCACATTGGCCACCAGTGACTGAGAGGCAGACAATATGGTGGGTACAATATCTTTCACTACAACTGTGGGCTTTCTGGCTCCGTCACCAATTTTGCACTATTTCCTGCCCTCAGGTGGCAGTTGCCAGGGGTGGCCCTTGCGTGGGCTGCAGACCATGCTATGTGCTCCATTTTGGGTCGTCCTCCAACTTTCTATGGGCCTAGACATTTCCTTCTCTCGGTCCATATTTCAAACAGAGACCTTCCACAGTTCATCAAGGATCACATTCGTGGGGACCCTTTGCACTAGTGTTTCCCCCTCCATGATTCTTATTTAGTGTTGAAAACGCGTGAATAACCTCCACATCTGGGGCGCCATGCCTTCTGCCAACAAGGGGATGTTTGGCCCCAGTGCCCAATTGGAGGGCTGCATGATTCACGCAGGACGAGGTGCAGGCCACCGTGGCTGGCCTTTGCCTTCCAATACACGAGGTGTCTTGTGCCACCTGCACTTTCCTTCTCCTTCTGGGGGACGTGCACTTGCTGTGGATACCCCCTGGGTTCCTTGTGCAGGGGGATCAGGGGGTGCTGCTTTAAAGCCTGGAATCTTTGGCTGTCACTGTTTTCGCCGAGAAGAAGGGACTAGGTATTGGGCAGGTGCAGGGAGGGTGCTTGGGTCCTGGCCCACCTGGTTGCCCCTGCCCATGGTCGCACTTCTTAGAAACCTCTTTTGTCTTCAGGCAAGACTCCCCGAACTTCCTCAGGCATCCACCAGAGGGCTCTATGGTCCCAGGTGTGCTTAGCTTGTCCTTCCCTCTCTTGGGGTCTTCGGTGCCCATGGCAAGCATGTCCCCGCCGTCGTCATCAGTCTCGGAAGAGGCCAACCGGCTTCACTCCGTCTGCCCTTCTGAAAGCCCACTTCTGGGAGCCGCCCACCTGCGGTCGCTTCAGCTTTTCCTTGGACTGGCCTTGGTCCGTGTCGCCACCTTTCCCAAAAAGCAGTGGAAACAACTGGGAGCCCCTGGGGTTTGAGACCAAGGCAATTGCTCGCAGGCCCAGGTCCAGGAGGGGCAGTGGACACCTTCCCTTGGGGACTCGGGGACCGTCCTGTACACCAGCGGCCCCGACCCCCTCCCCAGATTTCATCTCCACCACGTCACGTGGTTCCCGTCCTCGCTGTGGGCAGCGAGATGGCAGGCGCGGAGGCGTCCCGGTGCTCAGCCCTCGCCAGGAAACTGGCCTCAGGCAGGACCGCCCAGGGCTCTGCTCAAAGCAGTCCTGAGATCAGGCTGGCAGGGCCTGGCCCTGGGTCCCTGTGCACCACCCCCTTCCCCCTTCTGGACCCCTGCACCCCGCCTCTCCCGTCGCCTCCCCCACCCCGCGACTGTCACAGACCCCAGGGCTGCGTTCCTGAGGTCCCCGACGACCTCGCACTGCGCACGCGCGCATTTGGCGTGGGCCCGGAGGTCACAGTGGCCCTGGCAGTTGCCTGGGGATGTGCAACGGTGAGGCGTCGGGGAGCAGGAGCTCTCTGTGGCCATGCGTTGGGGTGGGGCTGGGACTTGGCCTTTTGGCGTCTTTGGAATGGAAGGTCACAGCAACTAGGAGAGGAGGAGGCAGGAGGAGGCTCAAGAACCGGTGTGCAGAGCACCGGGAACGCCCTGCGTCGTCGGGATCGCGGCCTCGGGCCGGCCTTGTGGGCGTGTATGTGAGTCTCCCTGAACGTTGTGGCCCCTGTGACCCGGAGGGCTGGGCCACCTGTGTACCCGTGGGTGGCTCTGATCCCGGGGGCTCCCTCGGAAGGAGCAGAAGCCCGCGGCGTCAGGAGCTGCCTGTGTGTGTGCAAGTGTGTGCTTGTGTTCGTGTTTCTGTGCAAGCTGTGTGTGTGTGAGTGAGTGTGTGTGTGTGTGTGTCTGTGCTCGTGGGTGTGGCTTCTGGTGGGAGGACTGTGTGTGGTTCCCTGCGCTGCCGGCGCTTCCTCCAAGTCAGCTTTCCTGCTGCTCAGCCCCTCCCTGTGCTTCCTCCCGGGCTGTGCAGCCGGTGGACTTTGTTCTCCTTGGGGTTCCCGTTGGCTTCGTTGGGGGCTGCCTGAGACCGGCAGGGGTAGGAATAACCTCCCCAGCCCGAGGGGCCACTGTTCCCGACGGAAGAAGACAACACAACACCCGGCAAGAGAAAGCTCACGAGGAGCCCATTCCCGCCGCGCTGGAGAGGTGCGGGCAGTTGTTAAGGAAGGTGGCTCCAACCGCATTCCCCTTGTCCCCTGGGGGTCACACTGGACCCCACAATGGCCCAATGACTGAGAGGCCGACGATATGGTGGGCACGGTATGTCTCACTGCGGCTGTGGCCTTCTGGCTCCCTCTCCAGTTTTGCACTCTTTCCTGCCCTCAGGTGGCAGTTGCCAGGGGTGGCCCTTGTGTGGGCTGCAGCCCATGCTATGTGCTCCATCTTGGGTCGTCCTCCAACTTTCTATGCGCCTAGACATTTCCTTCTCTCGGGCCATCTTTTAAAGAGAGACCTTCCCCAGTTCGTCAAGGATCACATTCGTTGGGACCCTTTGCACTAGGGTTTTCCCCTCCATGATTCTTATTTAGTGCCGAAAACGCAAGAATAACCTGCACATCTGGGGCGCCATGCCTTCTGCCAACAAGGGGATGTTTGGCCCCAGTGCCCAATCATAGGGCTGCATGATTCTCGCAGGACGAGGTGCAGGCCACCGTGGCTGGCCTTTGCCTTCCAATACACGCGGTGTCTTGTGCCACCTGCACTTTCCTTCTCCTTCTGGGGGACGTGCACTTGCTGTGGATACCCCCGGGGTTCCTTGTGCAGGGGGATCAGGGGGTGCTGCTTTAAAGCCTGGAATCTTTGGCTGCCACTGTTTTCGCCGAGAAGGGACTAGGTATTGGGCAGGTGCAGGGAGGCTGCTTGGGTCCTGGCCCACCTGGTTGCCCCTGCCCATGGTCGCACTTCTTAGAAACCTCTTTTGTCTTCGGGCAAGACTCCCCGAACTTCCTCAGGCATCCACCAGAGGGCTCTGTGGTCCCAGGTGTGCTTTGCTTTTCCTTCCCTCTCTTGGGGTCTTCAGTGCCCATGGCAAGCATGTCCCCGCCGTCCTCGTCAGTCTTGGAAGAGCCCAATCCGGCTTCACTCCGTCTGCCCTTCTGAAAGCCCACTTCTGGGAGTGGCCCACCTGGGGTCACTTCAGCTTTTCCTTGGACTGGTTTTGGTTTGTGTCACCACTTACCCAGTAAGTAGTGGAAACAACTTTGAGCCGGTGAGGTTTGAGAGCAGGGCAGTATCTAGCAGGCCCAGGTCCAAGAGAGGCAGTGGACACCTTCACTTGGGGACTGAGAGATTATCCTGTGCCCCACCTCCCTCACCAGTTTGCATCCCTAGCACAGCATCATGTCCCGCACCCACTGTCCAAGGAGCAATCGGATGCAAGCAGGAAGTGGTTTGAAAAGTGGGCCTCCACTTGGAACCACCCCAGAGCTCTGCTCAAGAAAGTTCTAAGAATAGGTCAGTTTTGCACATCTTCCCTGCCTGTACATGGCAGTTGGGATGGATTGCTCATGGGTGGTGTTCCGTCCCCACTCTGTGCTGGTGTAATCTTTCATGTAGCTATCTGTACTACCTTCACTTATCTGAACGTTGTACAGTGTGGCCAAGAGTATAATGAGGATTGGTAGATCTTACGTATTTCTGGAGGAGCCTGAGCAAGAGGGAGACACTGTCTGTACAATAAATGGCTAAATTAGCAGGGCATCGTCACAGTCTCCTGTAGTGTCAGTCACTCGGGAGTCTGAGGCAGGAGGATCCCTTGCCAGGTTTTTGAGGTTGCAGTCACATATGATGACACCACTGCCGTCTCCTATCCCCAGCAGGAGAGCAAGACCCTGTCTCAAATCTTTTGGGGGAAGAGGACAATGCTATTTGCAGGCTTGAGCTGGAAATTTCTTCATATTTTCACTCAGTACTCGCATCTGTCTAGCCATTAGATGGAATTTTAGCATTCTAAGCTAAAAACATGAAAATTGACTCCCAGCTTGGGTAAATTTTCCACAATTCCTGCCTTCAAGTCAGCTCAACTGTGAATCAGGGTTCAGGGACAGGCACCTTCTTGGAAACAGCTGCCCTTTTTTTGTAATTTAGAAACTGTTATCAGTGTCATATGCAAGTATAACGGGAAAAGCATTGGGTGGAGGTGTGTATCTAGAGTTTTGTTTTGGGGGGTTTTTGGGTTTTTTTCCCCAGAGACAGTGTGTAACTCCGTTGCCTAGGCTGCAGGGCAATGGCAAGGTCATAGTTCATGCAGCCTCGACCACCTGGGCTCAAGGGATCCTCCTGCCTCAGCCTCCCTAGTAGCTGGGACTACAGGTGCGTGCCACCAACCCCTGCTAATCCTTAAAATTTTCTGTAGTGATAGGGGGTCTCTTTACGTTGCCCAAGCTGGTTTTAAACTCATGGTCTTAAGCAATTCTGCCTCCTCAGCCTCCCAGAGTGTTGGGATTATAGGCATGAGCCACAGTGCCTGGTCAATTTGGACATTTTTTATGTGGACCCTTGGAACAGACCAAGGCCCAGAAATATACCCTGCTCTGTTGGAAATAAGATGAACTTCACACATCTCCCTTGTGGTGGGCACCATGGGAAGGAGGCCCTTCCTACGGAGATTACCTGGTGCCTGGCTTGATGGCTTCATTGGGGTGCAAAGGAATCCTGCATTTATGGTGGGAATGTTCCTGGTGTAACCACATATAGCCTCAGGAAGTAGGAGGCAGAGTGTGAGGAAGAGGTTAGCATAGAATGTGTGGGAAATGAGTAAGTAGGGAAAGAATAGCCAGCCCAAAGGGATGAATGGAAATACCCCCCCATCCTCATCTTGACCACCCACACACAAAGACAAACTGACCGAGCCCCCAAGCCATTGTGGCGCAACAGGGAATGGGAACTCTAGGCCACGTTTAGATATGCATCCCCACAGAAGTGTGCATGGGGCTTGACCTTGAGCACAAAGATAACACCTGAGGGGTGTTTTCAGCCCGAGGTCAGCCTTTGGATAAATGAACCTGGTGTCTTCCATCCATGCCTGATGATGATTTACTGATCTTGTCCTTGGTGTGAACAGTTTGTTCCTCAGGGAGGAGGCACCACCTCCGGGTCCTCATTTGCTTGGGGGAGCTGTGGTCATTCTCCTGCACTGCCGCCTGCCGCACATGCACCACAGGTGGTTGTGAGTTGAGGGCACTGTGATTCTAACGCTCTTCTTGAGCCCCTGTTTATTAGCCACATGTGCCAAATGGCTCAGCTTCATCCACATCCAGGCCATGTGATCAAAGCCGTCTAAGGGCTAAGTGAAAAAGCCCTTGGCAAAAAAATCAGCCGAAGTGGGGTCATCACAAAAGGAGACAGAGTTTGGGCATGGGTTCCCGTGACTGGGGTAGTGAAAGGAACCACTATAGACAGCCAGCGCCCCTGCTGGCACTTAGGTGTGGAGGGCAGGAGAAACTAGAGCAGTGTAACTCACCCCGGCTCCACCCAGTCTCTTCACCCAGTCCCAGCTCCAGGAGCAAGGGCTTCAGGGAACGAACTTCATCTCCTCCAGAGAGGGCCAGGGTTGTAGAGCAAACAAAGCTGCAGCCTGCGGGATTAGTAACTGCTCCTAAGAATGTACTTGATCGTATCACACACCCGTCACTTGATTTGATTACCCCAACTTGAAGTTCATAGAAACTGAGTTACCTCAGCCTCTTTTCCTGAGATCATTCCTCAGTAAGACACTTGAACAAGAATCTCCACTCAGCCTCTGCTTCCAGGCAACTCCAGGTCATCTTGTGATTCTGTGGCAGGCATTTCAATGCCTCAACCTACCCTTCAGCCACCTGACTGTCATGCTAACTCCTGCCCCATCTCTGAACCTCCCCTCACCACCCAGCCCATCCTGGGTCTCCCTCACACCTCCAGCTCCATTATGATCCCCGCCCAATCCTGCTGCAGCCTCATCTGCATACTCACACCCAATTCTAGACCCCATCTCTGAGCCCTATCACATCCTCAGCCCTAGCCCCCAGCACCACTCACTTCACTCCAAAGAGAGAGAAAAACTGAGTTCAAGTATTTGAGGCAGGACTTCTCAAACTTCAGTGTGCAGATGAATCACCTGGGGATCTTGTTAAAAATGAAGGCTCTGGTTCCACAGTTTGGGGCCAGAGAGTCTGCATTTCTAATGAGTTCCTAGGGGATACCAAAGGTGCTCGTCCATTGACTACACTCTGAGTATCAAGATTCTAAGGTTCTTGCACTAACCACAAACGGGGACGACTTTGACATGTTTGGTTATACATGTGTTGTCATTTCTGGAGCAGTAGCTCTCAACTGGGAGACAGTTTACCTTCCAGGGCATATATGGGCATGTCTGAATTGTTTTTGGTGTTCTTCATCCTCATCCCCCAAGGCCCAATAGGAGCTAACAAATAGAAGGGACTCAGTAACATGAGGGCTGAGCTGGTAAATTCACCTTGTCACCCAAGGCCACATTTTCCTCCCACTGGCTGAACCAAATTGTACTGAAGCATCACTTCCTCTGTGAAATCCTTCCTTGCACATACCACCATCCCCAAGTCCCTTGTTCCTTTTTTCAGGACTCTTTGGGCCCCTCCCTAACCAGTTAGAATTTGGGTGGCCTTCAAGTGATGAAACCCCAAAGGAACAGCCACTTAAACAGTTTAACTCTCCCAGGTAACAATGCTGGCACAGTTCCTCACAGCATCAGGGATCCAGCTTCCTCCTATCATCATCTTCTGCCTTGCGTGGCTAGACTCCTGAGATCATGTTCTGGCCTGAGATCACTGCTCCCACTCCAGCCATCTGGTCCATACTCTGGAGCACAAGGAGGAAGGAAGGGGATCATGCCTCCCCGCTGCAGAACACTTCCTAGAAGCTGCACATACCACTTCTATTCACATCTTTTGGCCAGAATTTAGTCAAAACACCATTCGAAATTACAGACACTAGGAAAATGCCTTACATATACAGGCAGTCATGTGCCCAGCTAAAAGTCAGAGCTTCTGTATTAAAAAAGGGAGAACAGATATTTAGAAACAACTGGTACTATCTTGCTACAGTCCCCTTTACCGCTCCCTGTTAAGTCCTGATTACTCTGAGACCTCCTTGGGGACGGGGCCCAAGCCCAAGTCTTCTCTCACACAGGGACTGGCCCACAGGGGGTTCTCTGGCAATTTATAGCTAACCCTGGCTAATTGCTTCTCATGTGCCATGCACTATTATGTTAATAATACACACTTCCCAGGTATTAACTCATTTAGTCCTCACCACATTTTACGAAGTACAAAAGTGAATTCAGACAGACTGTGCAACCTACCCCAGGTCACACAACTATTAACTGAAGGAGCCAGGATTTGGACCCAGCCAGTCTGGCTCCAAGGCACCATGCTCTTAACCACGAAATACTCAGCCAACGTCTGTGAAACTGAACTGCATGCATCAGAGGACTCCTCAGGCCAGAGACACCTTGTGGACTCTCTACCCTGTACGCCAGCTGCACTCATGGGGGGGCTCCCCAGAGAATCCTTCTCACTCTTGGGATAGATGGGTGTAACAGGTCCCATACCTAGGTCTTCCCCAGACAGAAGGGCAGAGACCATAGCCCTGAGGTGGTGATGACTAAGACCAGAGGACAGACTATTTCTAGACCTTTATTTCTCTGTGAAAAGGGCAAAAAAAAAAAAAAAAAAGGAATAAAATAAAAATGGCACAGTTGACACAAAAAAACCACTGAGAGGGGAGAAAGGGAGGTGGAGAAGTAGATTGGGGGGGGATCCCATTTACAGCAGCAGGAACCAATGACCTGGGATGCTCACATCTCTCCCCAACGTGGGCAGAGTGGTCCCAGGGTCACTATCCTGTCTGTCCTCATGCTCCCCCAGCCCCTTGGGAGGTGGTCAGCAAGCAGTCTTCCCAGGCTGGGGAGAGGAGGAACCGTGCCGGGGGAAGGTGCCTGGGGGGTCAGACCATGCACAGGGAGAGACAGCCAAAGGCTCCCATTGCATCCCCAAGGGAGGACTTGGGGGCAGTTGAAGGGTGGACACCAGAGTTGGCTCCTCTTCCAGCATCAGGCGAGAGACAGAACTGGGAAAATAGGAATAGGCAGGAATCAGAACCATAGCTCTCCCTCTGCCTACACTGCTGCAGCACCTCCCCCCCGCCGCCCAGGATCTGCTGCCCACAGCCCGCGTGCTATCCTTGCAGACCACCCTTCTGCCTGGGCTCGGAGCTCTATAGGCCTTACCAGTCAGAGCCTCCTGGGCAAAGTACTTGACATCGACATCCTGGTCCTGGGTCAGCTTCTCTAGGATGGGCTTGACTTCACTCTGCAGGGTGCTGGAACAAGAAGAGGACAGGAAAGGAGAGGGTGAGCCGGGCTGGGCTAGGAGCAACAGGCAGGCAGAGGGATCCTGCGCAAGGAGGTATACACAGACATGCACACAAGAACACAAGGTAGGAGGAGTCTCAAGAGTCCAGGAGATACACACACAGATGCATGCGAATTAGAAGTCTCTGACCATTGCATAGTACAGTGGCTAGTTTAACAATATATATTTCAAAATAGCTAGAACAGAGGATTTTGAATGTTATCACCACAAAGAAATGGTAACTGTTTGAGGACATGGATATGCTAATTACCCTAATTTGATCATTATACACTGTATACATGTATCAAAACACTACTGTGCCCCATAAATATGTACAATTATTAGGTGTCAAAAATAAAATGAAACCTAAACTGCAAAAATAAAAAAATGAAGTAATGTCTGAGATCCTGGATATAATTACTTTGAAGGTCAAAAGTCTGACAGACAGATGTCTCTGGGGCCTGGAACAAGTAGGTCAGAGCATCTGGGAAAGTGGAACATAGAATAACAGAACCTACAAGTCTCTGAGACTGAGCAAGTGGATGTCTTTCATTGATGTAATACAAATTTACTGAGGCCTACTGAGTATTAAGTGTGCACACAATGGTAAATCACTGTTGATTCTTGCCCATGTGGCCCTTGGGCCAGGAGGGAGACACACACCAAACTGATAATAGGGGACTGGTAAGTGGCTCAAAGGGAAAGTTCTTTGCCCTGCAGGAGCCAGAGGAGGCATGTACTCTCATCTAAGGGGGCTCAGGGGAATTCACCTGCATTGAAATTCAATTGTTTTGGGCAATAAAGGTAGGCTTTCAGAAAGTATGAAGGTGTGAAGTTGTGTCTTAGAACAATTACTTTGTAATTGTTGATACAGAGAGAAATCAGCAGCTCAGGCTTCGTGTGTCCCTTTTTAGTCGGCAGACAGCTCCCCTTAACCCCCAAATAACCACTGTTCTCACTTCTATCATCTAGATTCATTTTGCCTATTTTTGAACCAAATGTAAATGGTGTGTTTTCTTGGGTTTGGCTTCTCAACATGAGGTCTGTGAGTCACCTGTGTTGCTTATAGCAGGCCATCTGTTTTTTCATTGTGGAATACAGTTTTCCATTGTATGAATAAACAATTTATCTACTCATGTTGACAGGCATTTGGGCTGTTTCCATCTTTATCACTACTATGAATAAAGCTACCATGAACATTCTTTTGACAAATAAGCACTCATTTCTCTTGGATATCGACGCAGGAGTGGAAGGGCTGGTTCACAGGGTGTATGTATAACTAGCTTCACTAAATCCTACCGGTTTTCAGAGAGATTGGACCCCAAACTTATAGCCCCACCTGCAATAGATGAGAGTTCCAGCTGTTCTATGTCTTCAACAACACTTGCACCAGTGAGTCTTTAAGTTTAGCTGTTCTGGGGTATGTGTAATGATATTTCACAGAGTTTTAATTTGCTTTTTCCTGACGGCTAATGACGTTGGGTACCTTGTGATATGCTTACTGGCTATTTGGAGATCCTCTTTTTGAAGTGCCTGTTTAGGTCTTTTTGCCCATCTCTTTTTAGGGGTTTCCTTGTCTTATCGATTTATTGACAAGAATTCTGGATGAGTCCTTTCTCAGAAATATGAGAGGGAATGTATGAAGGACAAAATGTCATTTCAAATACCTTTTACCAGTCAGAGGCTTGCATTTTATTCTTAAAATGATGTCTTTTGGTGAACACTTCCTTCATTTTACTGAAGGCCAAAATATCAATCATTTCCTTTGGTTGCTGTTTAACAAATCTGTGACCTACCCTAAATCATGAAGATATTCTCCTTACACTTTTTTCTAAAAGCTTTAATTTTTTTTTTTATCTTTATGGTTCTGGTCTGCCATCTCAAATTAATGTCTATGCACTGAGATAGGAGTTCTTTCATTCCTACACGGATATCCAATTGACACAGCCATTTCTGGAAAAGATGTACATTTTTCCACTGAACTACAGTGGTACCTGCTGTTATATATGTGTGGGTCTGTTTCTGCACCCACGATTCTGTTACATTGGGCTATTTAAATTTATTCTCATACTAACACTTCACTATTTTAATTGCTGTGGCATCCTAAGTCTAGGTTTCAGTATCTGGTAGTATAAGTCATCCAACTTTGTTCATTAGGATTGCCTTGGCTAATTCAGATCTTTGCATTTCCCTATTATTTCCAGAACCAACTTGTAAATTTTCCACTAATGAACCTGCCGAGATTGAATGGGCTTACACTGAATCTAAAATTGAATTTGGAGAACTATCCCATCCTTGAATATTATGTAGGTCTTCTTTAATTTCTCAGAACAATGTTTTATAGTTTTCACTAGAGGTGCTACACATCTTTCCTTAAATTTATTTCTGGCTATTTTATGGTTTTGGTGCAATTATGTATAAATTACAGATACACTTATATAAAAAGTTTGTTAATTTCATTTTCTAATGATTTATTGCTAGTATATAGAACTGCCATCCCCTCACCCTCTCTTCCATTCCATCCTGTGAATTCTCATTCTACAGTTGGGAAAACAGACCTTGGGGAAGGGACAGGTGAAGGTGACACAGCAAGCAAAGAGCAGTGCTAGGCCTCCAAACCCTGGGCTCTATCCTTAAAGGTCAAAGACTAAGATGCCCAGAACAAGCCCCTGGTGGTGTGTGTGGGAGTGTCCAGGCCTCACCTGTTGTCCAGGATGGGCCCAATCTTCTGCAGGGACTTGGCCACATTGAAGCGGACGTTGGCAACTGGGTCTCCAGCCATACGTAGAACTGTGGGCAGCATATGCTTGGTGGTGATGTCCTGCCCACAGACTTCAGACAGCACCTGGGGGCCGGTGAGTGGCAGAGGGGTGATTCTGCAAAGTTCCTAGCCAACTCCTATTTCCCTCCTTCTCTGATCAGGCCCTCACCCTATGGGCAGTTTAACCTCCTGAATCTCCCAACTCCCCTAACACCCTTCTAACAGCATGTCTCCATTCTGGGATGTCCCAGTCTCTCTGTCTTCAACTTCCCTTCATTGTTCTGGGGATGGGCCTTGATTTCTAACCCCCTGGGATCCCTCCTCAGTGCAGTGGTCTCCAAAGTGTGGCATGGGAAGAAATTATCACAACACTCAGTTATATTTATATTTGTTTTTAAATCCCATCCTTTAATTTCTAGCTATGTGCATGGTTTATAAGTATACAGTAATACATGACATAATTATAATAAAAGCAAATAGATAGGAACACTCCCTATACGTTCCTAGCTGTTCTAAGCCTGCGGTCCCCAATACAGACCAATGCCGGTCTTAGGAACTTAGGAACCGGGCAGGGGTGGGCAAATGAAGCTTCATCTATATTTATAGCCGTTCCCCTCCCCATCGCTTGCATCACCGCCTGAGCTCAGCCTCTCCCTCCCACCGCTCCCCCTCCTGTCCATGGAAAAATTATCTTCCATGAAACCGGTCCCTGGTGCCAAGAAGGTTGGGGCCCACTGTTCTAAGCCCTTTGCATGCATAACCCAACTAATCTTCACAACCTGATGAGTGAGTTACTGTGATTACCAGTATGAATCCTTTACAAATGTGAAAACTAAAGCATTAAGTGGTTGGGTAATTTTTCCAAGGTCCACAGCTAATGTATGGCAGAGCCAAAGTTTAAAACTAGGTATGATCTAGAACCTGCACACTTAACCATTGTATCATAAGTAAATATACACACATATTTTGTGGGGAAGAAGGGTGCTCATAAAGCACTGGAGATCACTGCTCGAACAGGTCAAGTCTCCCTAGCCCAGGGTCTCATACCATGTAAAGTCCCCAACCCCAGGCCCTGTGACCCTGACCCTGGGAGCCCAACCTCCCCCGCATAGTTCCCCCAAGTACTCAAAGATCTCTGTTATTTCTCCATTCCCAAGCCAGTGTCTCCCTTGGGGACCTTCCACCATCCTTCCTCTCCCAGGCACTGCAGTTCCGCAGGATGGGCCAGCAGGCAGGTGGGGGTGCTCACATTGATGCAGAAGAGCGTAGTCATGCGGTGCAGGTAGTTGGGGTCTCCAGACATGGCCAAGACCTTGGGGATGATAGTGGCATGGGCCCACTCCTTCCCAAACTTCTCCACCAGTTTCTTCAGGTTGCTGGTGGCTGCCTCACGGATGGCATAGACTGCAGAAGGGTTAGGGTGAAAGGGGTGGTGATTCTGGAGGTGAAGGACTGATTGTGGGTGGGGAGTAACAGTCACGCTTGCCACTGCTTACTGAGCAGCCCCAGGTGCCAGGCCACATATGAGCCAATAAACTCCAGCTGAAGAGAAAACAGGGTGCACTATGTGCTCTAATAATGGTTTTCTTTTCATAAGGTATCTTCTCAGCAACTCCAAAAGGTAGGTTCCATTACTGGCCTCATCTTACAGATGGGCAAACTGAGGATCCAACAAGTGATTTACCTAAGCAAATTACTTAGTACTGAGTACTTCAATGCTGATAGGGAAAAACATTAACTCTTTTTTTTTTTTTGAGACATAGTCTCACTTTGTGCAGTGGCTTCATCATAGCTCACTGCAGGCTCCAACAACTGGGCTCAAGCGATCCTCCTGCCTCAGTCTCTGAGGAGCTGGGACTACAGGCATGCACCACCACCCCGGCTAATTTTTTCTATTTTTAGTAGAGACGGAGTCTCACTCTTGCTCAGGCTGGTCTCGAACTCCTGAGCTCAAGCGATCCTCCTGCCTTGGCCTCCCAGAGTGCTGGGGTTACAGGTGTGAGCCACTGTGCCCAGCCTGTTTTTTTACCATTCTTACTGAAAACAATGAGGAATTCTCACAATGGCCCTGAGAGACTGGGATGAGAAGCCCCATGTTTCACAGAATGAGCGTGGGGCTAAAAGATGGCAAGCGACTTACTTAAGCTTCAACAGCCAGGAGGGTGTGATCCAAGACTGTCTGCTCAGTGGCCTTCTGACTCTGCTATACCAGGCAGCCCCTGGGTGATCTGCTACATCCTCCTCCTACTCTATCCTTCTCTAGGATTCTAACAAGGAAGGGAGCTAATGTATATGAGCATCTGCAGGAGTGACTCCAGCCTTCCCCACTGCACCCCCCCACGCCCCTGCCTCAGCCAATGCACCCATCCTTATTGGAGTTCCAATCTCCTCCTGCTGTCCTGCTGGAGGTACTCACCATGATCCACCAGCCAGGCCATGCACAAGGAGTTGAGTTTCTCATCAAAGAACTCCACCCCCTGCAGGATAAAAGGAGGTAAGAGCTCAAGGGAGAATGGGCAGGAACAGTTTCTAGCTACACCCCAGAAAAACTACACCCACCCCGCAAAGACCAGACATTTCTCAACTTCACCTGAAATGCTCCCTTCCCTCCTCTCTCTTACTGAATTCTATTCATCTTTTAAGGCCCTATTTCCTGGGTCCCTTCCTCCAACTCCCCAGGCCGTTGTCACAGCCTCCACTGAGTCCTCACGGTTCCCAGATTGCCCATCACAGCCCTGGACACACTGCACTATGACTGGACCCTGGCAATCGACCTTCCCCGGGGCAGCGCTGCCTGGCCCCCATGCCTCCTCACTCACCAGCTGTCCGGCCAGCAGGGGCATGTACTCGATGATGGCCAGCCGCACCCGCCACTTCGCATCCTCAGCCAGCTCCACAATGGCAGGGAGCAGCGACTGGGATAGCTGCCGAATGCCGATCACCTCGTTCACGCAGTCCAGGTTGGAGATGATATTCAGCCGCACCTCAGGGCACTGAGGAGAGAACAGGTAGGTTCTGAGAAAATGTACTGCACACAGCAACCCAGGACAGGGTAAAAAGAGCTCAACTGCATCACCTTTGTATGATGGACGTCTCCTGGGGGCCTACTACTGCCCAAGCCCCACTCCCAGCACTGGGGACACATTAAAGGCACACACAAATCAAGCCGCATGGATCACTAAGTTAAGCTAGCTTTTAAAACCTTCTAACAGCATCACAAGAAATGTTTATTTATTTTGAAAGGACTTGTAGGAATCACAGTAGGAATATGTGGTACCCTGAAAAAAGTCATGCACACATGATTCTAAGCCTGGCTCTGCTGCTTGCTAGCTGGGGGCCCTCTGAGAAGGGTTCCTTTCTGGGTATCAGTCTGTAACATGGAAATATCCATCTAGCCTCAAAAGGTGGCTAAGGCTATTAGAGTGAAGTGTCTGCCACACAAAGGCATAAATGTGTGGGAACTTATTCTTATCATTTCTATTACTTTCATTTTCTCTGCTACTCTTTGAGCTCCCTAAGAAACACGGATCATTCATCCTTATGTGTTCGGTACCCAGCAGAGTCCTGGCCCACAGTAGGTGCTCAGTATATGTCTGCTGAAAGAAAAAAGGAAGGAATAAATATTTTTTGAACTGCTTTTGATCACCAGTATTATGAGCTCTGATTTATAATATGCATATATACACACCTCATCTACTTCCATACAGCATGTGAAGAAATTCATAAGAAAAAGGAGCCCTACTAGACCCTTGTCCTGTATCACATATTCCTGGATGGCAGATGCCATCAGTTACTCCTTTCTACATCTCCCTCAGGAGCTGTGGGGTGAAGGACCAACACTGAAATAAACCAATGAACCAAGGAAGCGAGTATGCAGTAAAGGGTTAACTCAGCAGGTACAGGCTGTTGAAATTCTGCACATTCCAAAGACAGGACTGGCCCTTGACCAGCTCCTAGGAGGTCACTTCCAAGCCCTGAGAACGTCCTGCCCAATAAGAGTGTCTTGGTTTACCTGGGGACTTGGGCCACATCCGATAGTCTATGCTAACACTGTGATTTATGGTAGGGCCTTGGGCCACACGGTATCAACTTGACCTCTGGAAGGGCTAAAGACAGAGTAACTAAAGTCAGCTATGTGTGACCAATCCCCAGTGAACACCCTGGAAACCAAAGCTCAAATGAGCTTCCCTGCTTGGCAATACTCTATGTGTGTTATCACACATCTTGCTGGGAGAATTAAGCACTGTCCATATAACTCCACTGGGAGAAGATAACTGGAAACTTGCAACTGCTCTCTCTCCTATGCACCTGTTTCCTTTGCTGATTTTAATCTGTATCCTTTCACTGTAGTAAGCAGGAACTGTGAATATAACAATTCCACATGTTATTCTAGCAAATCATTGAACCTGAGGGTGGTCTTGGGGACCGAGACACAGCAAGCAATGAATAACAGTACTGGCAATCGCTGGCAGGACAAGATAGCCTCAATGACACCCCCAGAATGAAATTCCCCTAGAGCTCCCCCCATCAACAATTCCTTTATGAAAAACACGTAAGTCTCTCTTTATCAAAATAACAAGATTCTCCTTTAGGAATGGAAGACAGCCAGTATTCTGCTAGCTAGTCTGAAGGCTAAAGAAAATGTCTCAGAACCAACACAATTTCTCTCCTTATGCTGTATTAATTCATTTCTTCCTAAAGCCAAGAATACTCAGGAAGAGGACAGGAACTCCCCTGGTGCTATACTTCGTATCTGTTATATCCCTTTAAACAGTCCACTAGATACAGTTGCTTCAAATGTCTGTGAAACATTGTTCATTTATGTTACATAAACTGAAATAAATGGTTCAACTGTAAGCTTATTCACCTTTTCTTTAAAAGGACGTTATACCCAATGTTTACAAAAGCCTCAGCTGTCACAATGGTATCAGCAAAGCCATCCCAGGGCTCTTTCCCTACTCAGGCAGAACTTTAACAAAATGATCTCCACCAGTAGTTTTGCCCCCAAAACCAAACCTAACAATCCTTTTGCTTTGTTCCACCCTGGCTTCTATAACCGATGGCTCTTTGGGAAGTGAGCCCAACAGAGGTGCTCTGAAGATGGGCTCTCCTTAGGAAAAAACGGTCATAAATACAAGTCTTTTACCCATTCTTTCTTTCTCTAAAGAAAGATTTCTGCAGCAGGAATTGTCTATGTCCACCATCTTAAGCCCCAGTTTGGAAAAATGAGTTAATTTGCAAGTGTATGAGTCAGCATCTATAACTGGGTAATGCAATAAAAGCACTCCATGAGAGTTAAAAGATGACTCAGATAAACTGGGTGGACCGAGACTTGGTCAGATTCAAGGGCCTGGAAGTGTGGAAGGAGGTATGCTTTCTTCCCCCAGCACCACACGAATGCATCTATAATACCCAACAAAGAGGGAGATTTCTTCCTTGAATAATTTGAAAATTAACTGAATTGAGGCATAATTTGATTAAAAACCCATCTTAAGTGTACATACAGCCACTATGATGAACTCTCTGAACTACTTCAAGTTCAGAAGTGGGGCTGACTTCTCAAATATGGGGAAAAATGAAAGGAGTTAGCACATACCCAGGACTATAAGTGCAAATGTTCTCAACCAGGAATGGGCCTCTTTCCTTTCCCTGAAGGAGAAGGCTAGCAAGACATAACTCTAAAGGTGGAAAAATGTTGTGCATGCCCACGTTGGGAGGGGAGGGAGTCTCACCTCTGGATAAGAGGAAGAACTGTGGGCCAGCAAAGCACACTGCCCATTTGGATAGGGCCTCTGAAGCAGCATAAAAGGCAAACTAAGCCTCCTCTGCCAACAGGTGTACTTCCCCGAGCTGCGATGTAATTCACTGCAACATTAATTCACAGAGCAATTGAAGGAACCCTGCAGTCTCAAGAGAAGCCTTCCTCAGATGAGGGCTTTCTCACAAATCTTACCTCAGGGATAGTGAGAGGAGAAAGAAGAAAATTATTTCCTTGACAAAACTATTCTAGTCTTTAAGGGGGGGGGGGAAAGCACTGAAATGAAGCAATGAATCAAATAAGCAAGTGTGTGCAATAAGGTATTAACTCAGAAGGCCTAGGTTGTTCAAATCCTGCACATTCCAAAGATAGGACCAGCCCATGCCCAGCTCCAGGGAGATCACCCCTCAACCCTTGGTGTGTAAGCCTCAGTGTGCTGAACACGAGGAAAAGGCTCAAAGAATATGCCTTACCCATTTAAAGACTTCTCTTTTGGTGTACCAAGAAAATGGCAGGCCCCTTTTATTTAGACAAGTTTGTAACTCTTGGTGAGAGTCAAAATGTGAAATATAAAGATTATAAATCGAAAATTCAAGTTCCAAATATAAGCCGGATGAATATCTCACACCAAGAAAACCATCCTGGTTCTTTTCTTTTCTTCTTTGCAAGAGAAGCTGTCTGGGAGCCCGTGGCTATAGGCATGTGATTACCATGTAGTATTTGCTGAAGGTGAAACTGGAGCAGGAAATACTCCAGTCCTAGCACACTTTCAGCACATACGGCTTGCCCTCACACTCAAGCTGAACTTAGATGCTTTCTTGATGCCAGAAGGCAAAATGCTCTCCAAGACCCTGGAGAGGTGTTAAAAAGACATAGAAGACAACCTGAAGGGCTCTCACCAGCCAAGTTATGCCCATTAAAGCATCAAAAGCAAATAAAAATTATATTTATAACAAGTTATATCTACAAAAGCATGAGTATAAAAGAAATTATGTGCATGTGAAGCATAGCTCAAATAAATTACTTAGGTCAAAAAATTTTGGTCATTATGAACATTAATTATGGTTTAAAATGTTAGCAACTGATATAAATAAATGATCAAAAATAAGATTACTGGCAGGGCACTGTGGCTCATGCCTGTAATCCTAGTATTTTGAGAGGCTGAGGTGGGAGGATCCCTTGAGGTCAGGAGTTTGAGACCAGCCTGAGCAAAAGCAAGACCCCATCTCTACTAAAAATATAAAAATTAGCCAGGCATGGTGGCACATGCCTGTAGTCCCAGCTCCTCGGGAGGCTGAGGCAGAAGGATCACTTGAGCCCAGGAGTTTCAGGTTGCAGTGAGCTATGAAGACACCACTGCACTCTACCCAGGTCGACAGAGCGAGACTGTGTCTCAAAAAAAAAAAAAAAAAAAAAAAAAGATTACTAAGCTTTTCTTTTAAAAGTGCACTGTTTTCAATGCATTTAAAAAAAAAAAAAACCCTTGATTGTTCATTCTGGGGCTAAGAGATCAAGCCACTGTAGCAGATTTCGGTAGGCTGGGGTGGGGTGGACTCAAACGTGTTTCAATGCTGTGTGTGCAACAAAAAAAGAAAGAAGAGGAGATGAGGAAAAGGGAGGGACATTGAGGCCTTTGGGAGCAAAGAAGTCACACTAACTGGTCACACACCAGCAAATGGTCCCACCATCTGCCTAGTCACCACCAAGGCAAAAACCAGGGAGCCTGCAAACCATCCCCACATAGTCCCTTCTGCCTCCTGAACGATTTTGAACCCTTCCACATCTCTGCAGCCTCATCTATACCACTCAGTCCAACCTTACTCGCTCTCCCAAACTCCCACAGCAGCCTCCAGTTTGGTCTTCCTGCACCTCTTCTAGCCACCCCACTTCAACCTTTGCTTCACATAAGCCTCAGGGTACCTTTCTAACACCTAGATCTGTTCCAGCTCCTCCACTTGCCCCAAAGTCAAGTCCCAACTCTTTCCCCAATGGCAGCCCCAATGACCTCTCATCACCCAGTACCCTCTCTCATCCTCTGTACTCGAGGCAACCTGAATAGCTAGTAATAGTATGGTCCTGTGACCAGCCCTGGCTGGTGTATGGGGTGTGAGCAGATGTGATGGATCTTGTCCTTGAGGACTAGGCCTGCTGTTGTCTGGTGCCTTCCCTCTTCATGCTGGCTGGGAAATGGTAAAAACTGGAACAGTTGCCTGAGACCCAGAGAGTTGAGGTTGGCAGGGCTAACCCACCAGCGTAGGGCTACCTGGACCATTGTGAGAAAAATAATCCTCTATCTTATTTAAGCCATACTATATTTTGGGGGTCTCTACTATAGCACTTTAGCCTGAACCCTAAAAACATAAACCTATAACATCTTAATGAAAGACTGCCCAACTGTCTCTCTCCACTGCCAGTTTCTGAAGGTCTTTGAGGATCAAAACTGCCTTATTCTTTTCTTCGTATCCCTAATGCCCAGGAAAGGACTAACAATTGCCCAGTGAATGGATGTGTGAACAGACAGTTGTGCTTACAGACATTCAACTCAGTGGAGATCTGGGTGTCTGCTGAGATTCTAGGAGATTCCTGGCCAATCCGGGTAAGCAGCCGACCCACCTATCACCTCTGCAAACCCAGAGCCGAGGTCCCTCCCGGCACCCTTACCTCATCCTTCAGCTGAGCCAGGAAGAGGGGCAAGAGGTGCTCGATGGTGTTGTCTTTGCCCAAGATGGGAGAGAGGCCCATGATGACTGAGGCCAGGGCTGACTTGACGTGTTGGTTAGCGTCTGATACCAGCTCCTGGGAGGGAGAAGGAAGGGGGCAGGGACCAGGGTCAGGGCAGCCCCTGTAGTGGCAAGTGGCCAAGCAGATGCCAACTCCTACGAAGCTGTGAAACAACAGCCTGCTTTTGCCCCTGTCACTCATGGAGTACGGGATGGCTTAGGGTGTGGGGGAAATTGTCATTCCTCACATGTCCCACCTACTCAGAGTTCGTTAAATGACCCCTGATCCCAGCAACCCTCACCCCAATCCCAAAGCTCTGTGAATGAGGGGACGCAGGGACCTGTGAGTTTCCAGGAAGCATTCCCACCTCCAAGGTCAGCCCTAAGCCTCAGGACTCCTAATTGCTTCAAACCCAAGAGCTGCCTGGGCTCAGACAGCTGGGAACCTAGTTTACATCTGGCGATCTCCAAAGCCCAGTCTCCACGCCCTCTTTTTGGCAGACTCAGATCTGCTCTGTTCCTCCCACCAAACTCCCCGTTACCTTGATGCAGGGCAAGATCTGGGTCATGATCACATTCTCCCGACAGTCAGCTGAGAGATTTTCACAGAACTCTGTGGGAGGGTAGAGGGACGCAGGGGGAGGTAAGACCTGACGTCCTGGTTCCACCTCCAGCCCCTCGGACGGCCCCCGCCAGCTTGCTGCGTTATGGTTGCCAGCACCAACCTTTGACCTTGTGGGAGGCTGCGGCCCTCACCTCGGCCTCACAGTCCTTCATCAGGTTCTGGAAGGCAGGGACCAGGTCTGTCTTGGTGATCTCAGGCCCCACTGCTTTCTGGAGCTGCAGACAGGAAGAAGGGAGATGGGGAGGGGAGACTGACAGTGTCCAGCAGGTATCTGGCTAATGAGGCCAAAATCAAAGTCAAGGCACCAGAATTAGGGGCCATAGTATGGGCCTTGGAATCACTGCTAAGATCTAGTTCCAGTGCCCTGGCATGACCTTGGGCAAGACTCTTCACCTCTCTGAGCCTCAAATTTCTCAGAAGCAAAATGAGTACCACAAGGGTACTGCATAACGTTGTTTGCATTAAAAATAACAATCGATCTCCATATTGTTCAGGCTGTTTGGGGTTGGATTTTCTGTTACCCGATCCAAAATATTCTACTGATAACAGTAGCTCCCACTTTTTGATTTATATTCATCTGTATATTTTAAAGATTTGTCACCAGAAGCATGCTTTTTTTTTAAATTTTTACTTTTATTGAGACAGAGCCTTGCTCTGTCACCCCGGCTAGAGTGCAGTACATCATCATAGCTCACTGCAACCTGAAATTCCTGGGCTCAAGTGATCCTCCTGACTCAGCCTCCTGAGTAGATGGGACTACAGACGCGCACCACCAAGACAAGCTAATTTTTCTATTTGAGACGGGGTCTCGCTCTTGCTCAGGCTGGTTTCGAACTCCTGAGCTTAAGCAATTCTCCCACCTCGGCCTCCCAGAGTGCTAGGATTAGAGGCGTGAGCCACTGTGCCCGGCCACAAGCATGTATTATTTTTGTAATTAAAATAAAATAATAAAGACTGATGGGGATGAAGGCATACTAGGCCTTGCCTGATTCATGGAACCAGACAAGAAAAAGGGCATGAGTCCTGCTGCAAAGCTGATTCCTGAAAATCTAGTAGAAAGCAAGATTGTTCATTACTAAGAAGGGAATAAACAAGTAAAAACCTTGAAGGGCCTCATGTTCTCTTGGTCTAACATTGCCTTTTATTCACATTGCAAACAAGGTCTTCAAAGGTTCATGGCAAATGTGCATTATGAAAAAATTATGCATGGATTTCAAAATTTTTTTGCACCAAAATAAACTTGTACAAACTTGTTATAACCTGTCTGAACAGGATCTAGTTTGAGGCCCTAGAAGGATAAGACATCAGTTTGAAAAGATCCCCTACCAGAGCAATATAAATTCTGCTAAAATTGAAGAAAGAACGAACATCAAATTTATGGTGAAGTTTGGGTGGATAAAAGGTGAAATCACTGATGCTTTACAGAAAGTCTATGGGGACCAGGCCCCAAAGAAACCGGCAGTTTATAAACAGGTAACTTGTTATTAATAGAGACAAAATGATGTTGAAAAAGCAGCCCACAGTGGCAGACCATCCACATAAATTTCCAAGGAAAAAAGTAGTGTTGTTTGTGCCCTAATTGAAGAAGACCAACGATCAATAGCAGAAACAATAGCTACCATCACAGACAACTCAACTGGTTCAGTTTATGCAATTATGACTAAAAAATTAAAGTTCAGCCAGCTTTCCACTCGATGGGCGCCAAAACCATTGCACCCAGATCAGCTGGAGACAACAGCAGAGCTTTCAATGGATATTTTAAACAAGTAGGATCAAGATCCTGAAGCATTTTTTCAAAGAATTGGAACAGGGGATGAAACATGGCTTTACCAGTGTGATCCTGAAGACAAAGCACAACCAAAGCAATGGCTACCGAGAGATGGACGTGGTCCCATCAAAGCAAAAGCACATCAGTCAAGAGCAAAGGTCACGCAACAGTTTTGTGGGATGCTGGAGACATTTTTCTTGTTGATTTTCTGGAGGGCCACAGAATGATAACATCTGCTTATTATGAGAGTGGTTTGAGAAAGTTAGCCAAAGTTTTAGCAGAAAAACGCCAGGGAAAGCTTCATCAGAGAAAGCTTCACCAGAGAGTCCTTCTACACCACAACAATGCATCCGCTCATTCCTCTCATCAAACGCGGGCAATTCTGGGAAAGTTTTGATGGGAAATCTTTAGGCATCCACCATACAGTCCTGCTTTGGCACCTTCTGGCCTCTTTTTGTTTCCCAATCTTAAAAAATCTTTAAAGGGCACCCATTTTTCTTCAGGTAATAATATAAAAAAGACTGCAGTGACATGGTTAAATTCGCAGGATCTGCAATTCTTTACGGATGGACTAGATGGCTAGTATCATTGCTTACAAAAGTATCTTAAACTTGATGGAGCTTAGGTTGAGAAATAAAGTTTATCTTTTTTATTTTTATCTCTTAATTCCATTTTTCCATGAACTTTCTGAAGTCCCCTTGTATTTACTGAATATCTACTGTGTGCCAGGAACTGTTTTAACATCCTAAAATCCCTTCCCTCATGGAGCTTTTATTCTAAGACCCAGTATGATCCGGTTTATGCTGTTCAGGAGACAAGGACAGGAAGAACTCTCCCTAACTGTGGTGCTGAGCCTCCTAAACATGTCCATGTCCACACAGCCACGCTACTCTAACAGCTTCACGGTGCAAACAGATTGTCCACGGAAATGGTATTCTGAGGATCTGAGTCCTTCCAGCAAACATCAGTTAAAATAAGTATAACTATAGAAAAAGGACCACATGGCGGGGCAGCATGAGGACTCTCTGATCTGGCCCTGCCTATCTCTCCCGCCTGCTCTCTTGCTGGGCCCCCAAGATCCACACCTGCATGTTCCTGCTAGCACTTGCTCTCACCTCCCAGGGGTCTTCATCCTTTTGCTGGAACACAGTTCCTATCCTAGCTCTCACCCATTCATCTTCTAGAACCAGCCATAGCAGCATCTCCTCTCCTCAATGCTTCTAGGCCCCACATACGTCTGGTCTGCCCTCACACCTGTGACCTCTTATTACCATATTACCCTCTAAGTTGACATCCCCCTTCAGACTGACTTTCTCCTTGAAGGCCAGGAATGTGCCAAAGTCACTGTATCCCCAGTGCCCAGCAGATAGCTGGTGCTCAACAAACATGTTTGTGGGATGAGGAAATTTGAGTCCCTGTGGAAAGAGCACTGTCCTGGGGCCTTGTCCCCATTCTGCCTGGCCAGTGGTGTCACTCTGACCAGTCAATTAAACTTTTTAGACTGTGTCTTCCCTTTTGCAAAAGGAAGGAGATTACATCAGAACACTCCACATGTGCTACACTTTCTGCTCCTGTGGTACCTTCCTCCATGAAGTCTGAACTTGGCCTCAGAATCCTTCTCAACACAGGACTTTAAGTTGCGACATCAATCAACCAGGATTGGCACACGAAGTAAGATCCAATTGGATTATCACAGGATCTTACTGCTCAAACACCCGATGATTCTGCTGGCCTAATGAAAAAGCTCAGCTCCTATACGTGGCCCTGCCCCTGAGGGCCTTGGTGTCCCCACCTGTGGGCCAGTGTCAACGGTCCCGCACCTACCTCTGTGAACTTGTCAGCTACCATGTAACGGACACGCCAGGACTTGTCTTCAGCAGCCTGGCGCAGGGTGGGCATCACCAAGGCCTCGAGATCCTCCTGGGGCAGGAGCTGGGCAATGTTCACGCACGCCTCCACTGCCAGCAGCCGCACCGAGTCCTGGGGAGAGGATTGGAGCAGGGAGAGGGCAGCAGAGTCCCCACTGGGCTCTGGGATTCTCTTTCAGGGGCAGGATCCACCAGAGGGAGGAGAGAGCAGAGAGGGCTGGGCGGCAGAACCCACCTACCTGCTCGTCAGAGGCTAGGTTGGAGAACATGGGGATGATCTCACTCTTGACATTGTCCAGCTCCAGCACCTTGGCGAACTCCCCCAGCTTGGAGGCTGCGGCCCGCCGCACCATGGGGGTGTCATCTGAGCACAGGTTCCGGAAATACCTGGTAGTCATGGACGGGGCTCAGGAGAAGGAACCCCTGGGACCCTGGGCAGCAGGCAAAGCAGTGGAGAGGAACAGGTGCAGACTCTGCAGTCATGTGGTCCTGGCTTTGGATTGGTAACCTTGGGCAAGTGATCACCCCTCTCTAAGTCTTGCCAGTCCTATGAAATGGAGCTGATAGTAACAGTACCTACCCCACAGGGTCTTGTGAGGCTTAAATGAGACGTGTGAGACAGCTGGCAGCCTGTCTGCCTGTAATGAATCTACAGGCAGTGGTAGGTGCTGATGATTATATTATTGTGACCATATAAAACTGCTTAACTAAGATGGTGGTCTAGGGCCACTGAAAGGTTTTGTTTTTCAGCAATGATTGCTTCAGTTAGAGATGTGAGGGGCTGGCACAGACACATAAGCACGCGCGTACAGCTGTAAACCAGAGTTCTGGAACGAGTGATAGCGCAGCGCCTGGGCTTGGTGCTCCGTAGTCTGGGAGTGGTGGAGGAGGAGGCTGACAACTGAGACGGTGCATCTGCCCAGGGTTCTGGACCTGCGGCAGGCCTGAGGCAACATCAGGCATCATTTGTTGAATGTCTCCATGTGCCGAATTTTGCTCTAGGCACTTGACATGTGATAATTCTTTTAAATCCTCACAGTAACAAATAGGAGAAAGGAACTATCATCATCTCATGTCCTATGTGAACAAGAGGCAGAGCCAGGTGAGCTTACACCTGGCCATGTCCAGAGACCACATTCTCAAGGACACGGCCTAACAGGCAGTACGGCGGCAGCTGGGAGAGCTCAGGGGCCCTGAGCCCAGGTAGACCTAAAGGGGGCTGAGGTTTTAGAGAAGGGGACTGAGCGGAGGGGAAAGGTTGGGGTACCCCAGCGGGGCAAAGACTCACTGTCGAAGTTCCGCCTTGACAGCACTGGATACTCTGGGGTAGCAGACAGAGAAGAGGCCACAGGCCGAGGTGCGGGAGGTGAACCAGTCGCCGCCCGCCAGCCGCTTCACCAGTGGTACAAAGTGGGCCTCCAGGTCAGAGGGCGAGTGCTCATGCGAGATGGCCCGCAAGGACTCCACTGCCTTGTCCCGTACCACCGTCTCCTCCACCGTGGCTAGCGACTCCAGGGGCGGCTGTGGCAAGAACACAAGGTCACCTTGCAGCTCCCTCTCCACCGACCCAGCCCTGGGCCCCACTCTGCATCCCCTCGAGGGCTCATCTCCTCAGAAAAATCTCTGATCACCTCATCCCAGCCTTCAGTGTGCCTTCCACAAAGATTCTTATTTAGGGGTCCCTGAATCTTAGAACACATGTCACTTTCTGAGGAGAGGGCTCCACCTGTCCTTAGCTTCTCAAAGTATAACAATCATCACTGAGATTGACTGGAACATCTATTTACTATGTGTTCCAAGCAGAGCCACTGCATCACGCAACTCCAGGGGTGCTTATTCCACCTCACTGAATCCTATGAGTTAGATCCTGTAACTGTCCCATTTTAAAAAGAAAACAGGCACAGACAGGTCAAGGAATTTGCCCAAGCTAGTAATAGGTACAAGTCAGGATCTAAAACCAGGACACTTGGCTCCAGAGCCTCCAAATGAAAAGTACAGCCGTGGTTTCTGACACAGTTCTTGTGACTGTTATCAGGATCTCACATTTCTGGGGGCCCCTGGGGCTCATGACTGCTCACTGGGGTGTTACTGTGGGGCCTGGAATGGTTGTACCCCTTCAGGGACATCTGACTGGATCTCCATTGTGTCCCAGAGCCCAGCAGCACTCCCAGCATAGGGGAAGAACTCAGTAATTATTGACCTAGTGAAGGAAGACTCAATTTATCCCAATATATTTGGTTCATATAAAGGTGTGGAGGTCTCTGACTGAAATCCAACTTGGCCTGACAGGTACTTAGGGCAGAAAGAAATCATGAGTGGAAATGCCTCCAGGGCCCAGGAAAGCAACAGAATGAAGCCATCAGCAAAGGTGATGGTAGGGGTAGGGGGGTAGACAGAAAGAGGCAAGAATTGCGGCAAACTGGAAACCATGTGGCCCAGGGAGGACAGCTGCTTCCCAGCTCCATCAACTGTCACTATGGGAGAATGCAGCTGGTAAAAACCAAATCTGACTTTCCAAAAGCAGCTAAAAAGACCCAGAGTCTTATATGGGACCTGCCACCAGTCAGGTAAGTGCTGAGTGAATGGTAAGGATGACAACTGCATTTACGGTATGACTACATTAAATGCCACTACTGACTTGTTGAATTAAAGTGAATGTCTAAGGCCCATCTGTTCCAAAGTGATTGCCAAACTCCGCTACATTCTCCCCTCCCTGCCCTGAGCTGGCAGGACCACATGTCTGACCCCAAGAGGCTATCAAGGGGACTTCCCTGCCTTCTACTCACCAGCAGGCAGTGCACGTACTCTGGACCTCCAACCAGAGTAGTGAAGGTTCCCAGCTGTTCTGCCAGGGCCAAGAGGACCTCATCTTCATCGTAGATGGTGTCTGTGGAACCAAGACGGACTCCGTTACAGCTCCACCCCAAATCTGACCCCAGTCCGTTGGTAACCCAAGCTGAGAACAAGTGGGTTCGACTCAGCGCCCCAGGCTGTCAGCACTGAGTCTCCCCATCTGCCCATTCCCTCCCACTTTCTACCTGGGTTGGCACAGAGATTAAGGCACAGCCTTGGGTTGAATGACAGAGCCCCCAAGTCCTGCTTTTGCCCTTTAGTAGGTTAGGGGAACTGGGTGAGTGATTCTACCTCTCCAAGCCGCAGTTCCTGCACCTGTAAAACGGTGCTAATCATCTCTCCCTGTCAGTGAGGGTTACAGTGAGGAACAAGTAAGATCAGGTATATAACGTACAGAGCACAGTAGACAGGAGCTTTTTTGTTTTGGTACAGGTTCTACCCTTGGCACTGTTCCCTTTGTGAGGAATTTCTTTCTCTTCTGCCTGAAAATTCCTTTTATCCTTGAAGATATGGTTCAGCTACTGCTTCTTGGAAAATTTCTAGGATGCCCCCCAGAAAACCCTCTCTGGGCTCCTTCTCCCTCTCCGCCCATGCCACCTTTACTAGAGTCCTTATATAGGCTATGATCACCTGAGCCCAGGACTGGCTCCTATCCATGCTCCAGTTCCTGCCAGAGATGAGCACAGTAGATCAATTCAGGTTTGCTGAAAGAATGAATGATGTGAAGGGAGAACTGCTCTGCTCCTAATGCCTAAATCCAAAGCTTTTCACCTCAACCTCCCTCTCTCCTCCCTGAGGCAACGGTAACTGCTGATCTCTGCAGCAGAAGATGCTAACGTCCCTGGATCTCTTAGCATTTAAACCTGTGAGTTCAAGCTGGGTAGATGGCAATCCAGCAAAAGACTACACTTCCCAGGCTCTCTTGCAGCTGGCATGGCCATGTGACCTCGTTCTGGCCAATGGGATGTGAGTAGAAGTGGTGGCTTCAACTTCTGCGTTACTTCCTTGCAAAAAGCCTCTCTTAAGTCGTCATTATCCTCACCTCCATCTTACGGAGGGTTCAAACCTTGCTCTACTGTTGGCTGGTTGTATAGCAACTCATCACTTCACCTCTCTGAATGTTTTCTCATCCCCCAAATCACAACAAGGTTGTTCTGAGACTGAAGGGAAATAAATGCTTTCTGTGAAGAGCTCAGCACAGGCCTGGCACAAGGGTTAGCACCTCTGCCTCTTCCTTCAGTAAATTCTCGCCAGTGTGACCCTGGACACACCATGTTCTTGGGCTCCTTCCCAGCCTCAGTTTCCCTAGCTCCCTCTTGCACACAGTTAGGACCACCCCGCCAGTTTTCTCTATCTCCTGAAGACCTTACGCGTATCCACAGCCTCAACTCTTATTCATCTACATCTTCAGTTTAGACATCATGGCCAAGCCATGCTGCTGAAAACCAAACACATGTGAACTGCCAGCATCTTGTACTTCCACCATTCCAGCCCACACAGAACTGTCTCTCCAGCCTCCCAAGTCTGAAGGCCCCTGCCCCTCTGAGCCAGGCCTGCCACCCCTGCCATCCTAACAGCACCCTGAGCATCACTAGCTCTCGCCTGGGTGACTGCAACAGCTTCCTAACTGGTTTTCCTGCCTCCACCCTTGCCCCCACACCATCCATTCTCCTCCCAAACCCAGAATGACATTTCCAGGTGTAGAAGAAATCCTGACACTCCCCCACCACAATCCACCAATGGTTTCTGAGAAACTTGATCTCACATGATGTGGCCACTATACTCCTCCAACCTTCTGTCCTAACCTTGCTGTCCCTCACCAACTGTGCTTAACCCGCAGCTGCCTCACTGCTGCTCTCCCAACACGCTGAGCACACACCTGCCTCTCCCCTGGCCTGAAATGCTCTTCCCAGAGAGTCCCACATGGCTGGTAGCTTCACTTCATTCAGGGCCTTCTGCCAAAGGTCACGCCCCCAAGAAGACCTGCTCTGACTCCTTCATTCCCATTCTGGCCTCATCACTCACTACCTGTTACACTGTTGGTCTCCCCCACTGGAATGGAAGCTCTGCAAGGACAGAAACTTTGTTTAGCTTGACTAACACACAACTCATAATGGACTAATCGAGACTTATGGAATAAATATACATTAATATTTATACCTTACTAATACCCTACTAAAAAGAATGTTATTGACTGTACTGTGAATTAGTTTAAATGAACCCAGATCCTTTAAACAGGAAATGCTCCCATTGCTTCAAGTCTTCCTAACTTGAAGACACGTCATGGCCAGATTAGACATAGACCTCAAACCACTCTCCTCTGGCTCAGGGAACCTGCATTCATAGAACTCTGGAATGAAACCACAAGGACAAACCTGGAAATTCTGAGGCCACTTTTCATCAGTGTTTACCAGAGTCTTTAAATGGCAGGCTACTTTCCAGTCTGAGTGTAGACACACAGGTGACTTGACTTGCTGCGGAACCTACTCATATCCCAGAAATTACAACTAAAAATTACCAACACTGGTCTTTTTAACTAGGTGGGGATATTCCATTTGCTATGTGCTGAATTGTGTTCCCCCCTCCAATTCACATGCTGAACTCCTAATCCCTAGTACCTTAGAATGTAACTATATTTAGAGATAGGGCCTTTAAACAGGTAATTAAGTTAACATAAGATCATTGGGGCGGGCCCTAATCCAATCTGACTAGTATCCTTATAAGAGGGAGACAGTAAGATACACAGAGAAACACCAGGGATGCACATTCAGAGATGCGACCATGGCAAAATAAGGCAGTGAGAAGGGGCCTTCTACAAGCCATGGAGAGAGGACTGGAACAGATTCTTCCATGATGGCCCACAGAGGACACCAACTCTGCCAGCACCTTGATCTTGCACTTCTGCCATTTGTAAACCCAGAAGAGACTTCAGGACAAACCAAACTTACTGACATCTTGATCTTGGACTTCTAGCCTCCAGAACTGTGAGAAAATAAATTTCTACTGTTTAAGCCACCCAGTCTGTGGTATTTTGTCCCTAGTGAACTAATATAACATGGTCATTTTCCCCTCATAAAACCAATTCTGAATGTTCTGAAGGTGTGAGCTCAGAGAGGGCTTTTAGCTTATTCTGTCTGAAACAATGTCATCTTTTCTGAAAGACACAGTGTATCAGCCACTTGCTATTTTGAACATTTTACAATGGATTGAAGCCCAAAACAGAGAAAATCTCACATTGCTTGGGACTCCAACAGTGCTAAGAAATCTTTCTCTGAATCACTGGCTCCTTTTCAATCTATGGTTCCCACACTACTCTGGCCCACCTGGATTAGTAATATTGTAACATTGTATGTGACTCTATAACATAATAAAGCTAACACTTATGTATTCAATTCATTGACTCTTCACAATGACCCTATCATGTATTACATGATTATCCCCATTTTACAAAAGAGGAAAGAAGCACACCAAGGCGGGACTGAACCCAGGGTCACAGCTCTTAGCCACTGTCTCCCAAGTAGACTTCCTGCCCCTGCTCTTCTCTCCTTCGCCCACCCTCTCAACACACATTCTGCATGCACAAAGGTTTCTTTTTCTACATCTCATCCCCCCCATCCTCCAGCAGCTATCCACAAGGGCTACCCTGCACTCAACTATTGGATTAAACCTAAACTGCTCCATTTGGTACTTAACGCCAGCAAAATCCAACCCATCATCACCCACCTCCCCCACAACTCTCCTTGCATCCCTCATCCTGGCAAATCACCATGATCACCCCTGCCTCCGCTTGCTGTTTTCTCATGTCAGTCCTGCTCAAGAGGCTGCCCTCCCCACTACTTTACAAGTAGCATGTACCAAGCGTTTTCTACAGACCAGGCTCTATCTGGAGCACTTAATCCTCCCAACACACCTGTGAGTTAGGTACTACTCTTATTTATACACCTTTACAGAAAAAGAAACTGAGGCTAAGAGAGGTGGAGTGGCCTACCCAGGTTTTCCCAACAGGTTGGTGGCACAGCTACTTGTTTCAAACCCAGGTCCTGCAACATTTTTTCTCTACAACTTTTTAACCACTTCATGATCCTGCCATGCCTCAGCATTCTATAGCTTTCAAGTCCCTACAACAGTTCACCACTGGAAGCCACTTGGTTTGGGGTCATCTGTTCTGCAGACACCTATTCTTCATGTGGCGTTCAGAGCCAGACACACCTGTGCCCCTCAGGCATTAGCTGTGTCGCTATGGGAGGTCACTGTATCTCTTTAGGCTTCAATTTCTCCATGTGTCAAATGGGGAGGGGGTAATAATCTTGGCCTCCTTCCTCCCCAGGATCATCACTAAGTCCAAGTAGGATGATCAGATAAAGAGTTTCATTAGTGAAAAAGCACTCTAAACCTTCAGTTGTGATTTTTAACTAGTATTAAGCATAAAGCATGAAGTAGTAATGAGAATAATGATAACAGAGGATTAATTATTAACTAGTGGTCCAGTCTGTATCAGACATTGTACTAAGTGCTTTACATATATCTTCACAGACAGCTGTGCTTAGTAACAGCCTAATAACTAACACTTAGGCAGCAAGCACTGGCCAGTGTTACAAGCACTTTACAGGTCATATTATTATGCCCATTTTACCATGAAGAATCTGAGGCAGGTAGATGTGAAATATCTTACCCAAAGTCACACAATAGAAAGTGGAAGAGCCCAGATTTGAAATCAGGTAGTCAGGACCCCAAGTATGTGCTATTAGTCATTAACCAATGCTGCCAAATGTGAAGCCAGGATGACTAGAATAAATATCCCTTCTCCATCACCTCCCGTTATGACCTTGGGCAAATGAATTACTTCACCTCTCTGCACCTCAGTTTCCTCATCTATAAAATGGGGACAGTAGTATCACCTGCCTTGAGGTGCTGCTGTGAGATTAACTCAGTGATGATGGTGACGTACATTAACAGAGTACAGGCACCATTCTAAACACTTTATGTGAACTAACTCAGTCCTCAAAAGAAATGGATTAGAACACTGCCTGGCACGTAGTAAGCATATAATAAGTGTTAGCTATTATTATTAATATTTAATGCTCAGATTAACACTACACAGCATGGATGATTATCCCCATTTTACAGAAGAAAAACGTAAGTAAAGTAACTTGTCTAAAGTTGCCAACTCTAACTCACGGAGCGGCAGGTCCAAGTCGGTTCTATCTGTTTCCAGACTCCTTTCACCAATGCCTGCCCCCATCACTCCAGACCACTCTCCCAGAGAGGACGGCACTTCTCTTCTGAATCCCTCTTCCCAGCCCACAGTGCCTAGGCACAGGGCAGACAACTACAAACAATTTGTTAAAGCCACAACAAGGCCTCTCTTATCTAGCAGGAACCACCCCCCAACAGTCCCACTCGATCTGGACCCTGGAGTCCACCTTGTTACCTGTAAGAAAGGGCAGAAGCTCACTTCGGGTCCTTTCGACCCCAAGGGCCAAGGCAATGGTGGACAGCTTCTTGATGCTGTTAAGGCGAAGCTAATGAGAGAACAAGACAAGGAGGGGAGAGTGTTAGAAATCCCAGACACACAGGAGTTCTGACAGTTCTTAACCCAGTCAGTTCCAGAGGTCTTGGAAGCCTCGGCTAGGTTACGTGTGAAGGTGCTCAACAGTAATTTGGCAAACACCTACCTTTGACCTTGTGTGAATCATCAAATAACAACAATAGTAGTAGCAGGAGTAACATATATAAAAGCAGCCTTTGGGTCTTACAGAGCCAACACCTACTCAGTGGCACTTTCTAAGACCACCGTTTCTCAAATTGTACCACACATCCCCAACAGTCCCCCTTCCTCTCTGCTTTATCCTCTTCTCTTGTGCTTTGCCCCATCTAGCACACTGTGCTGTACTTTCATAGCACACACTCGTACCACACTTACCCTGTGCCAGGTCATAGGCTAAACAGACATATCCATGATCTCATTTAATCCTCACAAGAACCCTCTGAGGTCAGAGCTATTACAAGTCCCATTTTACAGAGAGGGAAACAGGTTCAGGGAGCCAAAGTACCGTCTCAGGGTCAGAGAGCTAAGATGGATTTAAACCCAGTGATGATAAAAGAACCAACTGTATTATACTAACATTACTTTAACAAGAGTAGCATTAGCAATAGTAATAATACCACTAGTAGTAGTAGTAAATATCACTGATATCATGGGTTGAATAGCAGCCCCAAAAAGATATGTCCCAGTCCTACTGCTCAGTACTTGTAATTGTGAGGGTATGAGAATAGAGTCTTTGCAGATATATTTAAGTTAAATGTCTCACGATGACATCATCCTGAACTGAGGGTTAGCCTCAAATCCAGTAATAGTGCCCTTATAAGAGACAGAATAAGAGAAGACAGAGAGACACACAAAGGAGAAGGAAGCCACGTGAAGACGGAGGGAGAGACCAGGTGATACATCCACAAGCCAAGGAACACCAGGAATTGCTGGCAGCCACCGAGAGTTAGGAGAGAGAGGCACATAGTGGACCTCCCTCAGAGCCTCTAGAGGACCCAACCTTTCAGACACCTTGATTTCAGACTTCTGGTCCCCAGAACTGTGAGAGAATATAATTCTGTTGGTTAAGCCATCGAGGTTATAGTGATTTGTTGCAGCAGCCCTAAAGAACGAATGTATTTGATTTACACACATCACAGGTCTCACACTAAGCATTTATGTGTTGGGACCTCATTTGATCCTCTCGATCTCAGGGAGAAAAGCGTAACTAACATCCTCTTTTCACCCCTGTGGAAACGGAGGCTCAGAGAGGTCAAGACACCCACCAAAGTGAGGACTGAGGGAGCCTGAGATCCAACCCCAGCTGTTCCGATTGCAGGGCAGACTGTAAACTCTCCCCTCTTGTTTCTTTGTCTCCACAAAGGGGCCTCTCCTGCCTAGCTCCCAGGGCTGTCTCAAGAATGTAATGGGTTCACGCGCGTGACGGTGGGAGGAAACACCCTCTCGAGAGTCGGAGAGCAACTGATGGTCACACAGGGAAATCCTCCTCCTGGACAGAGAGGCAGAACAGGTGAAAAGGCATTTGAGGAGAAAAAAAAAAAAAAAAAGAGGCAGAATAGGTAGGGACTGGGGCGAAGTGAAAAGCAGGAGCTCCCTCAGCCTGTTCTTTCCCGAGGCCCCACGTTAACTAAGAAGAGGTCTGCGAGTTACTGAGATCCTGCATGAGTTGGGTTCTCTGGTCCAGGGTTTTAAGAATCTCTTTGGGATCACAGATAACGGTGAGAATCCGATGAAATGCTATGGTGGTCTCTCCTTAGAAAACACACACACACCAAATTTTTCATACAATGGTCATGTGGGCTTCAAGCAATCCAAAACTCACCTTCCTGGCAGTAAATGGAGCTCAGGATAAAGTACTGCAAGGCCTACACCTTATTTTCAGCTAAAGGATAAAATGTATCTATAGAGAGCCCTACAGAAAAATAAAAACACTAATATGGCAAACATTAACAATTACTGACTCTGGGCTGTAAGTATATAGGTGCTCACTGCACTAGTCTAGAGGTCAGCAAAACTTATTCCTATAAATTGCCACACAGTATTTTCAGCTTTGCAGACCACACAGTCTCTGTCCTAACTACTAAACTCTGCCCTTGCAGCACCAGAAGCAGCTACATAACCAGACAATATATAAACAAATGGGTATAGCCGTGTTCCAATAAAACTTTATTTGCAAAAGCAGACAGTGGGCTGCATTTGGCCCATGGGCTGTAGGCTGCTGACCCTAGTACTGGTCTTTCAATGTCCTGGATGTCTGAAACTTCATAATAAAATATTACAGGGAGTATTGACCTAGTTGCCTAGTTCTTTCCTCTTTGTTTTCTCCAAATTGGATCTTTTTTTTTTCCTTTTAGCCTACAGCACCCGGTATTCCCAGGCAGACTCCCATCCAAGTATTAACCAGGCCCAACCCGCTTAGCTTCCGAGATCAGAAGAGATCAGGCACATTCAGGATGGTACGGCTGTAGATTGGATCTTTATGTTCTTCTTTCAGCTGGGCTATGGGAAAATGGGCTAGGGCCACAATATGTGAGTAGCAGCCCTGAGGACAATGAGACGGTGCAGGGAGTAATCACAATAATAATCATAATGCCAGTAACAATAGCAACTAACACTTACTGATTGTTTACTATGTGCTTGGCAGCATTCCAAGTTCTTGACATGGATAACTAACACATTTAGTGCACAAAACTGCTGTGAGGTAAGTATTGTTACTAGAATCCCTATTTCACAGATGAGGATTCTGACGCACAGAGAAGCTGTCATTTGCTGGAAAGCAAAAAAGCCACAAGAACTCAGGCAGTCTGACTCAATTTCAACATCACACTGTCATTTAGGAAAGATGTCCAAGGGGTGGGCCCATGAGAATCAGGCCACCTCTCCCATGGTAGAGAGCCCCCTTCTGTCCTTGGGGATTCTAGTTTTGGTTTCATTAAAAAGGTCCACTGGTTTCTTCAGGCAGGTGGCACGTGAATGCTCGAGAAAGATGGCCTGGGGTGGTGCTTTAGCATCTCACAGTCTAGGTTCAAGGCTAAGCTGTCTACATATTAGCTGTGGGATCTTGGGCAATCTTTAAATGTTTCCGACCCTCAATTTTGTCATCTGTGCATGGGGATGATGATAATACCTACCCTCACAGAGTTATTGTGAGTACAAAGTGACATACTACAGGGACACCCTAGAACAAGAGTAAGATTAATAATGGCAGCTGTGGCAACCTCACCCTGTGACAGCATCCTGGTTTTGTTCAGGTTATCAAGAAGGGCACATGTGACAGCTGGCTAGCTGTCCACCGATGTCTCTCTTCCCTTCTTTCACAGTGACAGAATAATAATAGCAAATATTTTCACAGTACTTTCCATGCTCTAGGCACTAAGTGCTTTAATGTTTCAAACCCTCATTTGACCCTCACAACCGCATGAGGGAAACACAGGATCGCTCATCTTATGACAGAGAAAACAAAGTTACAGGGAGGTTAAGTAACATCATACAGCTCATAGGTGGCAAAACCCAGATTTGAACCCCAGCCACCAGGCTCTTAACCAATACCAGGGATTCACATTTGGTCTTTTTTTCTTTTTTTTAGGGGGTGGGGGGTGGTGAAGCCATGGTACCCCCCCCCAGGCCTAATAATGACCACAATTCTGAAATAGAGGTGAACATAAACAGCACTAGAAGATACGCACAACAGCTGAAATGAGAGATGAACACACTCATGATTTCCACTGGTGACAGTCATGGGTTTTGCTGACACTACTTATAATATGCTCTTAAATGTTAAAAGCTAGAGGTTAGTAAAAATAAAGATGTTATTTTTCCCATTCAAATTCATGAACCTGCCTGGGAATTACAGATGAGCCCCAGGTTAAGAGCTTCTGCACGGCTATACTGCCACTCATAAGCCTTGGTTTTCAGTTGTACACATGACCCTGGAAAAGACATTTCCAAATTGCCTCTGCATCTGGATGTGACTATGAGACTAATGTCTGGCCGGTGAAATCCAAATGGAAATGGTATGTGCAACTTGTAGGAAGTATGTTTATGGTGGGATGGCATCACACTTGTCTTCCCTCCTTCCTGTCTGGAATGCAACTATAATGGCTGGGGCTTCAGCAGCCATCTTGGGGCATTGAGGTAACCTGTAGGGTGGAGAGGGGAGGAGGGAGGACATGCAAGTAGAGCACAATGGTAAGAGCCTGGGACCCTAACACCACAGAGTGCCATAGGAGCTTAGCTTGCCACCAGACTTTCTGATCATCATCAAACTCATTTTACTAAACCCCTGTTACTTAGAATTTTCCTGTTACTTACAGCCAAATTTAATCTCAACTAACTCAGGACATGACCTAGTGCTGGGCAAAGAGACAAAAGGTCAAGTCTGCTGAGGAGCTTCCAGGAATGATTTTCCTCCTTGTTAAAAGGGAGGAAGACAAGAAGAACCTCTCTGTCCTGGGCTGGCCCCTGCTTTATTGCAGTTCCATGCGGACAGCAGATGCTGTAGCAATTTTGTGACCAAACGAGGCAGGTCAAAAAAATGGCATACTCTGACCCAATTCTGCAATATCCTTGAGCTGCTGAACTTGTTATATGAGGGGGAAAAAAAGAACCCCTACTTGTTTAAACAACTCTTGACTGGGTTCTCCGTAACATACTGCTAGAACAGCTATTAAATATCACCAATAAAGGCCAGGCACAGTGGCTCATACCTGTAATCCTAGCACTCCGGGAGGACGACGCAGGAGGGTTGCTTGAGACCAGGAGTTTGAGATCAGCCTGAACAAGAGCAAGACCCCATCTCTGCTAAAAACAGAAAAATCAGCCGAGCATTGTAGCCTGAGCCTGTAGTCCCAGCTACTCCGGAGGCTGAGGCAGAAGGATCACTTCAGCCCAGCAGCTGGAAGTTTCAGTGAGCTATCATGACAAGACTGCATTCTACCTGGGGCAATGGAGTGAGACACTGTCTCAAAAAAAAAATTAAAAATTAAAAAAATAAACCTTTAAACCTTGATTATGTAATATCCTGAGAAGACTTCCCTGTGCACTGTCTCCCAGGAATGCTCCCACCAAGCACCTATTACAGTCCACACAGATGGTTCCATGACAGCTCTTACCACCCTGGAGTGGCACTTCCTGTGACCCCAGCAGGCCTCAGCACAGAACCCAGTACATGGAGACTTAATAGATAAAATCTCTCTTCCCACTACTTGCACCCGTAGAAATGTGACCCACTTTTGAAGACCTACCTCACATTCAATCTACGGAGCCTTCTTGAACATGAACATGTACAGTATGATACCACACATAGTATGTCTTCCCTTCACAGTCAGAATAAAAGACAAGGCCATATTCTGGCCTACAAGGCCACTGCCCATCACTCTACACATCTTAACTCTTATCACTCCCCAACATGTACATCCCTAAGCCCAAAAATCTGAAATCCAAAATGCTCCAAAATCCAAAACATTTTGAGTTCCAACATGACACCACAAGTGAAAAATTCCACACCTGACCTCACGTGATGGGCTGCAGTCAAAATGCAGGTGCACAACACATAGTTTATCATCTCCCCAAGGTGAAAAAAAAAGACTCTCCCAGCCCCCTTCAGCTGCTGTTGTTTATCAGCTGATACAGGTCTTCTGGTGATGCTACTGTGCTGCTTAGTTACCCTGAATACATTATTTCTTCACTGTATTAATAGTATGTCATATTTTTTTCTGTTAAGTACTTATGTATGAATAAATGTAAAAAAATCATTACTTATAAGTAGCATATAAATTCAGAGTCAGGAAAGATGGTGATGCCAAACAACCACAGATTATCCACATGGGTGGCTGAGATGGTGCCACCTTTGCTTTCCGGTGGTTCATACACGAATTTTGTTTCATGCATAAAATTATTTAAAATATTGTATAAAATTACCTTTAGGCTATGTGTTAAGGTATATATGAAACATAAATGAATTTTGTGTTTAAACTTGGGTCCCCTCCCCAAGATATCTCCTTATGTATACAGTATGCAATAATCCAAAATCTGAAAAAATCCCAAATCCAAAACACTTCTGGTTCCAAGCATTTCAGATAAGGGACACTCAACCTGTGTTTATTCGTTTATTGTTTCCCCTTCTCCACTAGAATATGCTTCAGAAGGGCAAGGGACTTTGTCTTCTTCACTCCATGCCCTAAGAACCTGGGACAATGCCTGGCAGAGTAAATGCCCAATAAATATTTGCCGGATTAATTTGCATAGAATAAAGATAATATAGATGTTAGTATATGCAGAGGAAAAAAAAGTATCTGGAGGAACAAGCTACAAACTGTTACCATTTGATACAGCTGGTGGCTGATAATGGGGTGTGGGAGGGATCTTTAACATGTGTGCTTTGACTCCTGAAGCTGGGATTTAAAAAATACTTCAGGAAAAAAAAAGGGGGTGGAAGTTGCGGAGTGAGTAATAGGTGAACAAATGTGGCAACATTTGGAAAAAACTGCTGAATCTGGGTGTTTGGTACTATTTTCTCTACTTAGGTATATGTTTGAAATGTAACAAAAAAATTAAAAGGGAAAGAAAATTAGCACCCATCTCAGAAGCCTTTTGAGGATTCAATTAACACATACAAAGTACTGAGCACACTGTTCAGCACACAGCAGGGTTTCTCAGTCTCAGCACTATTGACATTTGGGGCTGGATAATCCTCCACTGTGGGGTGCTACCCTGTGCAATGTAGGCCACTGCACAGTGTCACTAGCCTCCACCCACTAGATGTCAGCAGCACTCCTCACCAAATGTCCCCTGGGGGACAAAATACCCCTGAAGTGAGAACCACTGCTCAAGTAACCATTAAAATAGTTTTAAAAAACGCCAAGCACTTTTGATAGATGAAGCCCCCATTACTTCACCACCACCATCACTACCACAACTGCTACAAGCACACATTTATTGAACACTTAGAATAAGTGCTGTTCTAAGCACTTCACATGTACTAAACCCATTTAATCCTCACAAAAACCCGAGGAGCTGCTAAATTACAAAATTATCCCCATTTTACAGATGAGAAATCTGTGGCTCAGAATATAACTAACACAGAAACCTGGCCTCTCAACCAGTGGACCACAATTTAAGAAACACAGGGTCCCAAACACCCCTGGGATACTGCAATCTGGCCTCTGCCTCTTACTGGCTTGGGGGTGTGGAGGGTAGGCAAGGGATGGAAACCTAGTGAATTTGTGGCAGTGTGTGGAGAACTGAACCCATGTTCATCACCACTGTCCTGTACTACACCTTCCCAAGCATAAAACCATCAGCTCTCACGACCACTGAATGAGGTCATCACTTACTGAACGCCTGCTCTGAGACAGTCACTTAACATGCCAATTTCACTGCATCTTCACAACCAGGTACACGCTGATTCTTCATCATTGTCCCCAATTTGCAGATGAAGAATGTGGACCCAAAGAGGGGAAGGTACTGCTCCAAGGGCACACAGAAATCAAACTGGCAGAGCAGGGGCTCAAACCTCAATCATCCTCACCTCTTCCTTCTACATCACCCACCAGCAAACCTCATCAACCCTCCTTCTCAACATATGACTCCAACCACCCTTCCCCACCTACATGCTAACACTGGTCCTGGGTGTTCCACAATGGCATCTCAACAGGATCTGTCCCTGCCCAACCCCTACTCAACAGCCAGAGGGATCATTTAGAATTAAGTCAGAACCTGTCATTCCTCTGCTCAAACCCTTGAAATGACCCCCCTCCCCAACTTGCCAAAGCCTTCACCCTGGCCCACAGGCCTCACTTGATCTAGTCGCCCCCCAGTCCTCACCGCCCACCACTTTGTCATTCACTCTGCTTCAGCCACACTGGCCTTTTGTTGTTCTTTGAACACATCAAGCATGCTCCCTCCCACTCATGGCCTTTGTACCAACTGTTCCCTCTACTTGGACTGCTCTTCTCCTACCTGTTCATTCTCCCTCATTTCATTCAAGTCCTTGCTCAATACCACTTCCTCAGAGAAGCCTTCCCTAACCTTCCTATCTAAAACAGCAGCCATGGGCTCCTCTATTCCCTGTTCCTGCCTTATTTTTCTTCTTAGCAATTACTTCCAGTGACATCACATTACAGATCATCTGTCTCCCCTACAATGAATGTACCCCACAAGGGCAGCAGCTTCACTGCTCCCTACTGTATCTCTAGTACCTAAAACAGAGTTTGGCACATGGGAGGTGTTGAATAAATATGTGCTGAACAAATGAATCAAGACTACAGGATTTCATATTCTGTACCTTTCTAGTATCTTGAACTATCTCATCAAAGACACAATTAAAATATCTAGCACATGGATATAACTGGCAACTCTTTGTCCCACCCCAAATTCTATCTCACCCTCAGGTCCTACTTCCTTTGGTATTCTTTCCTGGCTCCTCCACTTCTCAGCTGCAAGGTTTTGGCCAAGTTATTTACTGTGCTTCAGTTTCCTCATCTGGAAAATGTGGATAAGGACAGAACCTACTTCAAAGGATGGTTGTGAGAATTCATTAAGATCATAAATGTGATACCTTTATACAGCACCTAATATAGATAGAGTAAGCACCCAATAATTTGATACAGAGATGGTTTAAGTTAGAGATTGGCATTTTTTTTCTGCAAAGGGCCACACAGAAAACACTTTAGGCTGTGAGGGCCAGATCCTGTTACAACTACTCAACTCAGCTGTTGTAGCACAAAAGCAGCCAATCACCATCTGCTGAATACCAATGCCTAGAAGAGTGCCTTGCACAGAATAGGGCCTCAATAAACATGGATTCACTATCACAGCACCCAGTTTGTTTCCTTCCCACCACTTCTTACGCAAGTTAATAATATATTTAGCTCTGTTTACCTACTTCACACCTGGCTCCCATATAGCAACTGGTGTCACCACTACATCCCCAGCATCACACCTGATACATGGCAGGTATTTACTGAACAAAAGAATTTATACAACAGCCCTATGAACTAGATAATTATCCCCATTTGAGAGAAGAGGAAACCAAGGCTTAGAGAGATTAACTAACTTGCCCATGTCAGTGAGCAAGAAGTGGAAGAGTCAGTACAACCATAGCCTGACACCAGAAACAGAGTGCTCTACCAGAAACCCAGGAGGCCAGGCCCAGGTTGGGCAGGTTTCCCAGAGCACCTCATTCAATTTTATAAATGGCGAAATTGAGGCCTAAAGGGAGGATGGGACCTCTTCAATCACCACTCCCAATAATTATAGCTAAAATTTATTGGGCCCCTACAATAGGCCAGATACCATTCTATTTTACTTGTATTATTAACACGTTCAGTTGCTCACAACTACGCAGCGAGACTATGACGATTATTGGCCTATATATTATGGAATACAAAGGCCCAGAGCGGTGAAGTAATTTGCACAAGGTCACACAGCGGGTGGAAGGTCGACCTGCAGTCCTAACTGTTGCAATCCCAAGCCAGCCTGGCTCAGGCCCCTGGGACACCCCATCCCACAAGCAGAAATATGTTAGTCTGCTTAGTAAACTGCCTACCCCCACCTCCCGGTCAACGGGAGGATGGACGGAGGAGGAGGGTTTCCACAACGTAATTCGCTCCTTAATTTGGCTAGTTCCCCCCTTTTGGGTGAGGGGTTGTTTTTGCGTCCCCTTCCTCTTAGGGGATCTAAACCAAAATTAGACGTGAAGGGAGGGCAGGATTTAGGATGGCAACCTTCGCCTCTCAGTCCCCATTTGGCCCAGAAAAGAGAAAACGAACCCAGATCCCGAACACTCAGGCGACCCCTCCCCCACTCGAAGCAAGTCACGGGCCCTCCCCATCCCCAAGGGGCCATTCAGAAGCCACCGCCAATCACGAAGCCCTCTCCACTCCCCCACCCAGCCCGCCGACCACCACCACGGCCGCGGCCTCCCAGGACCTAGGCCACCGCGCGCACCGGGCAGGCCCGGGCCCCTCGGGGCTTGCCTTGGCCCCCGCCCTCCGCCGGACCGACACCCAATCCGGGACGCCGTCTCAACGAGTCCGAGGGCCCGGGAAGAAAAGAGCTGCACGCTGATTGGCCGCAGTCCCCGTCCGCCACTCCCAGCGAACGCTGAGCCTTCTCCGCAAGGGCCGCCCGTGCCCCCATGTCGCCCTCCCTATCTTCCCCAAGTCCCCTGTAGCCTCCAGACCTGAACATCCTCGTTGCGGAGTTCGTCTATGAGCACCGCGATGGGGTACAGCGAGTCGTCGCCGTCGGCCGCCGCCATCTTGGCTCCGTCCCGTTCCTGTCAGTCTGCGACCAGCGCTGTGCTGAAACGGGAGTAGGGAGGGGCAGGGCTGGGAGAAGGAAAGGCGGGCGTGGGGGCGCCCAACCCACTTTACAGGGGCTGCCCCACGGTCATTGGTCGCGCTACGCCAAGCTAAGTCCGTGTTTCTTTGGTCCGGACACGTGAAGTCCCGCCCACTGCCCACTTGCCATTGGTCGAATGAAGGAGTGACTTGCCGGAGCCTAGGAAAGGGGGCAAGAAAGCGGAAATACGGGATGTCTTAGCGACCAAGATTGTGCCCGCCTACGTCGCCGCTAACAACGGCCAAGACGAGCAGTTGCTTCTAGCCAATGAGGGGCGGCACTGGGAGGAGGCGAAGCCTGCCCTTAAGCGAGTTCCGGAGAGGGCTTCTGCGCGTGCGTCGCTAGTCATACGTGACGTCAGGTGGGGACCTGCTGTGTGCGGTTTTTGGCTCGCCTGGGTTAGTTTCCGCTGGCGGCTTCTCGGCTCCTTTGTGCGGGAGGAGGGAGTGAGTCCTGATTTGTGCTTGATTTATGCTGAGGCCCAGAGAAGGGGGCGGCTTGCTTTGCTCCCTGGATAAAACCCGCCCTCTCGGGCTGGTGTTCAGGGCCCTTTTTCACCCTTCGTCAGTCCCGGGCCCGACCGCTGCCTGAGCACGTCTCGCTTTCTCACGGCAGCAGGCCTCTTGGCCCACGCCCTGCCTTCAATGTCTCCTTTTCCCTCCTCTCCTCAGGCTCCGTCCTCCAGAGCCAGAGAACCTCTCTCTCTCTCTGTCTCTCGCCATTCCCATCCCTGGGGCCGAGGCCGTGGCTATGAATTCGAGTCTCTCCTCCACTGAGTGGAGCAGGGTTAGATCTGACTTACCTCTGTTCTTGGCCTCACTCAGCACAGCCCCCCACCCGCAATCGTAGGACCCCCTAACTGAGGGCGTTGGAGATTGGGGATGGGAGGGCCTGGGATGCTCCTTCCTCCTCTATTGCCCACTTGAAGGGCTGGGCTGAGCTTGAACTCCGAGGTGGGTATGAATATCACAGGCATCTATTCCAAACACCCTGACCCGCTCCAGGTAGGAAACCGCTGCCCATAAAAGTGGGGACGGGGTTGGATATTTCAGTCCTTGGATTCCCGCCACCCCCCAGCCCACTGAGGTTACGGATCTTCTTAGCTAAGGGTTCCTGTGCTGGTGTCAGGCTGCTTGGGATCTTGGGCTGGGGTCCTTTTAAGTGCCCAGGGCCTCGGAATTTTCAAAGGCCTATGAGGCTTTGTTAAATCTCAGAAACAAAAAGGCCAAATTATTGGCTCCTAAATGCCAAAACAAAACTGCAGACTTTAATAAGCATTTAACAAATATCTATGCATATCTATACAAGTATAACCTCAATGCCAATGATGATAGCTATGGTAAAGTGTACTCAATAAATTAATTCTCATTTAACCCTCACAACAGCTCTATGAGACTGGTAAAATACTGTTACCATCCTCATCTTATAGGTGAAGAAACTGAGGCACACAGAAGTTAAGGAATTTGTCCAAGGTCTCACAGATGGTAATAGCAGTGCTGGACTTTGAACTAGGGCAGTCTGACTCCAAAGTCCTGTGTGACTAAAACTCAACATCTATACAATGATATAAAAAATTATATTTAATATGGGACTTGGCATGATTTTTACTGTGCCTGAGTTCATATGTGTGTGTGTGCGAGGAGGGGAGTTGGTGTACAAAAGCAAGAGATTCTAGGACTAGGAAACATCCCTGACTTTAGGTCTCGGGCTTTCCTTTCCTTTTTTTCTTCTTTTTTTTTTCATGTGCTGAGTCACACTTGTGGGCTTTCCTTTCCTAACCCTCAGTTTCTACATGTGTAAAATGGGCAAGTCCACTGTTCGAGGGATGGTTGAATAAAATGTGAGGCATGCCAACTATGTATTATTAAACTACTATTTATAAGAACCAGTTAGATCTATACGTATGGAATAAGAGGAATGACAAAGATATATGTTAAATGAAAAAAGGAGGTGTGGAGTGTGTTAGTTCAGGCTGCTGTAACAAAATACCATAAACTGGGTGTCTTGTTAACAACAGAAATTTATTTCCCACAGCTCTGGAGGGTGAGAAGTCTGAGATCAAGGCACCAGCAATTCCGTGTCTAGTGAGGTCCACTCTCTGGTTCATAGATGGCATCTTCCAGCTGTGTCCTCACGTGGTAGAAGGGAGAAACAAATTCTCTCAGGACTCTTAAAAGGACACTAACCCCATTCATAAGGACTCCACCATCAGGACCTAATCACCTACCAAAGGCCTCACCACCTAAGACCATCACATTGGTGATTAGGGTTCAACATATGAACTTTGAGGGGACACAAACATTCAGTCTATATCACAGAGTAATATGTTTGGTATGAAGGATTAGGTGTATGTACATGTGTATATCTGTATAATAATGGAAACAACTCCAGAAGAATATGAATCAAGATATCATGACATTGCTTACCTTGAGGGTAATGGTAGTGGAACTGAAAAGGTTCAGGGGAAAAGCCTGGTGCAGTGGCGCTTGCCTGTAGTCCCAGCTACTCCAGAGGCTGAGGCTGACACAGGAGGGTCACTTGAGCCCAGGAGTTCCTGTCTCAAAAAAAAGAAGAAGAAGGAAGAAGAAGAAAGAGTTAAGGGAAAAACTGGTTTTTTTAAACCTCATCTTGTTTTCACTTTATCTGAACATGTACAATGACACATAATGCTTTTGTAATTCAGTAAAGTAAAAAGAATCTCCATGAATTCATGCTACACATTAAAAACATTAACTACCCTTTTGCTGCAGATATGCTGTTTTCAGTTGAATGTTGGGTGTTTTTGTTACTGTCCTCCATATAAATCTTTTTTCCCCATTTTTATCCCTTTCACTCTCCCTTATATTCTTTGTTCCTTAGGAATTCCTCCCTCATCTAAAGTTTGATAAATATTTTTTCTATCTTCTACTTTCACTATAATTTTTTTTTACTTTCATCTCTTTAATACATTTCATTTATTTGGGGCTACAGTGTAGAGGGGCGTTGAAACAAATCCCAGCAACACCCCCTATTACATATAATTTCATATGTAAAGAATCACTAATGAATGGGAGAGAACAGGGTTATTCATGCAGCGGATCTAGACTGATGGGTTAACTTCGGGGGTGAGGAGGAGTCTATTTAGAGCCTACTTCCATCCTTTAGCTATCACAGTTCCTGATACCTCCTCCCTCTGTCACAGTCTGTCTATCTACACCACCAGCACAGGCTCCTAAAGGTCAGTCTTCTGCTCTAACTCATCCCAAGGTCTCCACTGCCCAGAGCAGGCCTAGCACTGAGAGTCAGGCTCAAAAAATATTTGTTGAATGAATGAACAAATTTGGGGGAATAGACTATCTCTGATAAAGGAGTCCAATTATAATGAGCTCTTTATGACATTTCTCACATCTGGCATGTAGCAATCTAAGGGGTCGGCAAAGTTTCTATAAATGGCCAAATGGTAAAAAAAAGAAAAAAAATGTTCAGCTTCATGGGCCATACAGTCTCTGTCACTATTACTCAACTCTATCCTTGCAGTGTGAAAGCAGCCATATACAATTAGTAAACAACCAGGAGTGCCTGTCTTCCAATAAAACTTTATTGACACTGAATTCATTGTCAACTTTATTGGCATTTTGAGTTTTATATAATTTGTGTGTTATGAAACATTATCCTTCTTTTGATTTTTGGTCCAGCACTTGCAAAATTTGAAAATCACCCCTAATATGTGAGCCATACAAAAGAGGCATCAGGGACATCAGCAAAGATAATAAAGGCCTCCAGAACTTCCCTCACCATAAGAACAAGAACACTGGCAGAAATTCTCAGAATCAAAATTTTTGATCTTTGGAAGTTAACCAAAGGCTTGCAGCAATTGGGAATTATTTTCCTCCCCTCCAAGGAAAACAGCTGAATCTTGGCAAGAACAGTAAACATTGCAGTGTTTTAACTTGCCCTATTCCGATCCCCGTCCACTGATCCACAGTAGATTTGAAAGCCATCAGTCTATAATCACAGTGAAAAATGGCACTCTGGCAACCACTGGAAGGAGCAGAACAAGGTTGAGTTTCTTCAAAGTCCCAGTCCCACAGACTTGTCATTATTTGACCTGTCTGGTGGTCAAATAATGACCCTGGAAATGCCCACTTGCAAAGCTCTCTTTGTTTGACCTGTCTAGAAACTCAACCAGTGTGAACATCCTTTCCCCCAGGAGCATTTGTTGAAAATAATCAGAGACAACTGTTGAACATCACACCTGCTTGAGGCAGTAATAACAGTTGGTGTAACACAATAGACTAACCAAAAAGCTTTAAAGGAAAAGCTGGGAAATGATATGTCCATTGAAGGCTGTGTCCAACATCCAAAAGCCACCTTTGAGAGCCAGAGATTTCCCTTCCCTATAGATTCTCCCTCCCTCTTTGATATGTCAACAAGTCCCAAGGCTTCATTAGGGACCTGGAATTGTACACGCCAGTCTAGGAATAGAGAGACAGGAAAGAGAGAAAAAGGTGAAGTCTTTTTGAAAAAGAGAAAGAAGGTCCCATGGTAGCTCAGTTTTTTTTCTGACAGTTTCCAAGCTGGGAAATAGGATCCTGGTTTAGATGTTGTAAAATTAGGACTATAGGGATTTTTTTAGGAGGGTGAGAAAAATGCCCTTTGTGGGTAGAGTCTTGTAATACTAGATTCAGAGAGTACCAAGAATTAGGATAAAGAGTCAAAAGGTCTACGACTATAATATGAAGGCTCACACATGTGCTGTTACCAAGTGCTTTCACATGCAGTGTTCCCTGTGGGATTCACAATATTCCTGTGAAGAATGTAGGCAATGTGCCATCTTGCCAGAGGATCTGAGACTTAGGGAAATTAACAATTTGTCCAAAGTCAGGACCCAGGAGCTGTGCTCCCAAAACCAACCAATGGTCCTCCTACTACATCTCAACAACTGCCCCCCCACCCCCAATGGAGAAGACACTTTTCTGACTCCATTCTCCATTTGATTACTGTGGTTGGGCAAAGCACACAATGGGAGAAGGAAGTCAGGTTCTGCTTCCCTCTTATCTCCTCCCTCTGAGGGCTCTGCTTTCTGAGAGGGTCAGGCTCCAAAAGTTGACATCCTCACAGACTTGGGGGGGAGGGTTGGGACTCCATGGAAAGGAGAGATCAGGGGTAACCCTTGGACAACTCAGATTTGAACAAGCAGATCTTACCTTCTGTATTAGTTCGATAGGGCTGCTATAACAAAATACTACAGCCTAGGTGGCTTCAACAACAGAAATTTATTTTTGCAAAGTGCTGGAGACTGGAAGTCTGAGATCGAGGTATTGAAGGTTTGGTTTCTTCCTCAGTCTCTCTCCTTGGTGTGCAGATGGCCAGCCTTCGTACTGTGTACTCATGTGGTCTTCCCTCTGTGCATTCATAGGATTATCATCTCTTCTTACAACCAAATTTCCTGTTCTTATAAGGGTAACAGTTAGGTTGGATCAGGACCCACAATGACCACTTCATTTTATTTTAATCACCTCTTTTAATGTCCTATCTGCAAATACAGTCATATTCTGAGGTACTGGGGGTTAGGACTTCAAGGGATGAATTTTGGGGGACACAATTCAGTCCATAACAATCTGCCTTCTGGACCGCCAAAATTCATGCCCTTATCACATGCAAAATACCTTTACCTCCATCCCAATACCTGAAAAGTCTTAATCCATTCCAGTATCAACTGTAAGGCCTGAATCTCATCTAAATATTATCTAAACCACATATGGGTGAGACTCAAGGTATGATTCATCCTGAGGCAAAATTCCCCCTTCAGCTGGGAACCTTTGAAACCAGAGAAGTTATCTGCTTCCAAAATACAACGATGGGACAGGCATGGGATAGATAGTCCCATTCCAAAAGGGAGAAATCAAAAAAAAAAAAAAAAAAAAAAAACAAGGTCACAGATCTCAAGCAAGTACAAAACCTAGTAGAGCAAATTCCATTAGATTTTAAGGCTTGAGAATTATACTTTTCGGCTGAATGTTCTGTCCTCTGGAACCACAGGGTGAAGGCCATGCCTTCTGGGCCCACTGGAGAGGCAGTGATGCCTCCTAGACCCTGGGCAGCAGCCTTGAACTCGGGGGTCATGGCCTAGACTATGGTAGCAGTTGCAGCCCTGCTGATACTGAATTATTTTCAAGGTCATTCTTCCTCTTCTTGAAGGATAAGCACATTTGTACCCAGATAGTTCAATTCCCCCATCCTGTATCATCCCAGAACCCCAACAGCATCCCTTCATTTTGCCGTGTCTCTCTCTCCTTCAGTCTAAGCTGGTGGCATTTTTGTTGGTTTAACTTCACCTGTTGTGGGATTCTGCTCACATTGTTGCTTGAATCCACAAGTCATATTTATAATCTATCAAATTTGATAGATGAGAACACTGTAACCTTGGTGTTCTTTCTGGAACACACTTTTTGATTTTTTACAATATGGGTAGGCTGAGATTCTTACAAAATTTCAAGTTCTGATTCCTTTCTGATTAACAAAAATTCAATTAATCTCTCTCCTCTCACATTTTACTATAAACAGTAAAGAGAAACCAGGCTGCACCTTTAACATTTTGCTTAGAAATATCATCCACTAAGTATCTGAGTTTATCACTCACAAATTCTACCTTCCACAAAACACTAGAATACAATTTAGCCAAGTTTTTTGTCATTCTACAACAAGAATCACCCTTACTCCAGTGTTTAATAATACGTTCTTCATTTCCATCTGAGGTCCCAGCAGAAGGGCCTTTATATTCATATTTTCACCAACAGTCTAAAGTAATTTAGAATTATTCTAGCATGTCCCTCAAAACTCTTCCAGCCTCTACCCGTTACCTAGTTCCGAATCCACCTCCACATTTTTGGGTATTTGTTACAGCAGCACCTCACTGCACGGTAACAAAATACCACAACCTGATTGGCTTAGACAACAGAAATTTATTTTATCATTTCTGGAGGCTAGGTCCAAGATCAAGGTGTCAGCAGGTTTGGTTTCTTCTGAGACCTCTCTCCTTGGCTTACAGATAACTCCTTGTTTTCACCCTATGCTTTACAAAGCAGGTCTTTCATCTGTGCATGCTCATGTCTGGTGTCTCTCTGTGTATCCAAATTTCCTCTTCCTTCAGGGACACCAGTCATATTGTATCAGGGTTTACCGTAATGGCTTCATTTTAAATTAATCACCTTTTAAAAGTCACATCCTGAGGTACTGGGGATTAGGACTTCAATATACAAGTTTTGAGTGGACACAATTCGGGTCATGACACCTTCCTTCTCACTCTGTTGCCCAGGCTGGAGTGCAGTAGTGCAGTGCTGTGATCGTAGCTCACTGTAACCTTGAACTCCTGAGCTCAAGTGATCCACCCACATCAGCGTCCTGAGTATCTGGGACTGCAGGCACTTACCACCATCCCTGGCTGATTTTATTTTATTTTTTGTAGAGATGGGGTCTTGCTGTGTTGCCCAGGCTGGTCTTGAACTCCTGGTCTCAAGTGACCCTCCTGCTTTGGCCTCCCAAAGTTCTGGGATTTACAGGCATGTGCCACCACACCAGCATCATACCTTTCAATGCTCTACCTTTGTCGTTCTTTTTGCCTCTGATTGGCAATGAAAGACACAAAAAGAAAAAACAAGAGTGAAGCTCAATTCTCACTACCTTATCTTTAGGCAAGTTGCAGACATTTATTACTTGTAAATACTCTGGCTTTCTCCAATAAATTAATGGAGGTCTGTGTTCCTTTCCTACTATTCATTTACAAAATGGATAAAAATATTTTATATCTTTCTGTCCTTGAGAAACTCAAATAAAGAAGATCAATCTGTATGGATCATCAATTAATTTATTTTAAAAGACTTTTTTTTAGAGCAGTTTTAGGTTCACAGCAAAATTGAGAGGAACGTACAGAGATTTCCCTGTCTCCACATGTGCACAGCCTCCCCTGGTATTAACATCTCCCTTAAGAGTGGTACACTTGTCAAAACTGATGAACCTACATTGACACATCATAATCACCCAAAGCCCATAGTTTACATTATAGTTCACTCTTAGTGTTGTACATTCTATGGGTTTGGACAAATGCATAATGATATGTATCTATCATTATAGTATTATTCATAGTATTTTCACTGCCCTAAAAGTCCTCTGTGCTCTGCCAACCCCTGGCAACCATAGATTGTTTTATTGTCTCCATAGTTTTGGCTTTTCCAGAATGTCATATAGTTGGAATCACACCGTATGTAGCCTTTTCAGATTGGCTTCTTTCACCAGATTTAGCATTCTTCCATGACTTTTCATGGCTTGATAGCTCATTTCTTTTTAGCACTGAATAATATCCCACTGTTTGAGTATACTACAGTTTATTTATCCATTCATCGCCTACTAAAGGAGATCTTGGTTGCTCTCAAATATTGGCAATTATGAATAAAGCTGCTACAAACATTCCTGTGCACGTTTTTGTGTGGTCGTAACCTTCCACCTCCTCTGGATAAATACCGAAGAGGCCAGGGCTTCATCTTACACATGACCATAGCCTTTTAGAGGTTCCGTAGTGCTCTTCAGATCAGCCCTATCACAAAGCGTGGCCCAGAGACCTCTCACGTGGGAGGCTAACTTGTTAACAAGTGTTTTTGGACTCTCTTTCCTGCAGCCATCCTGCACTCTCTTAATCTGAAAACAGTGAAACACTCTTTAGGATTTTCCTGGAACCACCTACCACAAACAAATAAATTGAAAGTTTTGGACAAAAGCTCTGTTCGTCACTCTGACCTTGGCTCTGCCCAACCTGCTTCTCTAGAAGGATGCTGTTCTGATACCTGTGAGACTGCTCATCTCACAGTGTGATTCAGCATTAACATAACCCATTTAGTGAAGTGGGAAGAGAAGGCAAGGGTCAGAACACTGTGGGGGATAAGATCTAGGTTTTGTTCACCTGATTTATGTCTCTGATTTTATCAAATATTGATAAAAATGGCTTCCCCTCAAGGTGGTCCAGAAGCAGGAGGAAGAGCACCACCAGCTCGCACAGGAAGTAGAAAACAAAATCAGTGCCCCGTGGAATCCAGCTCGAGTTAGCTGACGGTGCACTAAGTGTCCTCAGAACAATAACAGCTGTTTTTTCATTATTTGAAGGGTATCATTGCTGGGAGAGCCTAACACGGAAAGTAAACACTCCAGAGCCGGGCTCAAGGTCTATGTCACAGAGTGACAGCGCAGACTTGAAGGCTGTTTAGAATTGAGGAGACAACAAAATGGAGGTGAGTCCACTACTGCCCCTCCTACCAACCCCCACCAATCCTGTGCCAATTTAATCCCCCACTCTTCCCTGACCTCCATCTTCTTCTTCTTCTTTTTTAAGTGACAGCTGTGTCACCCAGACCGGAGTGCAGTGCCTCCATTATAGCTCACCATAACCTTGACCTCCTGGGCTGAAGCGATCCTCCCACCTAAGCCTACCAAAGCACTGGGACCACAGGCACATGCCACCACGTCCACCCGCACCTCCATCTTCTTATCATGTACACATACTGGGGAACACTCCCTAGTTATTACACACATAATCCAGATATCAGCTGTGTCTTTCTTCACCCCTCATAGATTTCAGCTTTCACCCCATCAATTCCAGAGCCCTCAAATTTTGAACATTTTCTAGTCATTTTCAGTAATTTCCAGGGACTTACACTCTCAGGATCTTCTCTGTCCTCACTTCAAGTTTCCCTGTAGAGTCTGTCTTTCCTTTACATCAACACTGACTTAGAACTTGGCTCCTCTATCAGGTATCCTTACAGGAAAGAATTTTCACAAAAAAGCCCCAACAAGCAATGTAGCCTTTATTGAAAACAATAGGGTGACACAGAGGGAGAGATATGCCAGTATACCCATGGCAAACAATTGACAGCCTCCTAGTAATTTTCTTTTTCTGAGTTCTTTCTGCACTGCTCTGCCTGTAAGTGCTCTTGGCTCTTCCTCCTTCACCTACGGTGTGGTCCACTCTGTTCATCCTCCTCAGCTTTCTCCTAGGTCCCCTCGGTGCCCCAACCTTTCCTATGCTTCTCCCATTTTTTCCATTATTTTTCATTGTCATAAAATACACATAACATAAAATTTAACTGTCTTAACCATTTTGAAGTGTACAGTTCATTGGCATGATGTACATCCACATTGTTGTACAATCATCACCTCCATCCATCTCTAGAACTCTTTTCATCTTGCAAAACTGAAACTCTTATGACTGTTAAACAATAATTTCTCATTCCCCAATTCCCCCAGCCCCTGAAAACCACCATTCTCTTTTCTGTCTCTATGATTTTGAATAGTCTAAGTATCTCATGTAAGTAGAATCATACAGTATTTTACCTTTTAATTGAAGAATTTAATCCATTTACATCTAAAGTAATTACTGATAAAAAGCAACTTACTTCTACCTTTTGTTATTGAGTATTTTTACCATAAAAGAGTGTCAAATTTTGTCAAATTTTTTGGTATCAATTGAGATAATCATGGCTTTTTTTCCTTCATCATGTTAATGTGGTATATTACATTGATTGATTTTCATATGTTGAATGATCATTGCATTCAAGGAATGAATGTCATTTGATCATGGTATATCATCGTTTTAATATGCTGCCGAATTAATTTGCTAGTATTTTGTTTGAGGTGTTTGCATCAATGTTCATGAGTGAAAAAAAAAAAACACGAACGGTGGAAAAAACAAACTGTCTTTACTCTGCTTTCACACCACAACAATCAAGATAGAAGACTTCTGTGACCAAATGTATGTGGATTTCTCCACATCAACAAGCAAGCTATCAACTCTGCAGAGATACCAGCTGGGTATCCTCCAATTCAATTCTGACACTATCTACCTAGAGATAGCATTAGATCCCACAGATTGAGGGTTCAATCCCACAAGACTGTCCCCCTGCCAATGCCAATTGCAAGTCCCAGGTTATTTTACCTGTGCTTCTGACCAACTGGCTGTAAATCGGGGTTCTTATCACCCTCTCCTCAGGTTTGATTAATTTGCTAGAGCAGCTCACAGAACTCAGGGAAACACACACTTATATTTACCAGTTTATTATAAAGGCTATTACAAAGAATACAGATGAAGAGATGCATAGGAAAAGGTATTGGGGTGGGAGTGAGGAGCTTTCATGCCTTCTCTGGATGTGCCACCCTCCAGGAACCTCCACATGTTCAGCTATCCAGAAGCTCTCCAAACCCTTTTGGGTTTTATGGAGGCTTCACTACATATGGGTGATTGATTAAACCACTGGCCATTGGTGATTAACTTAACCTTCAGTCCCTTTCCTGTTAGGATTTTGATAGGGCTTGCATTGAATCTTTGTATCACTTTGGGGAGTATTGCCAATCCACAAACACGGGATGTTTTGATATTTGTTTAGGCTTTAATTTCTTTCAGCAATGCTTGTCATATCTAGTGTATAAATCTTCCATTTTCTTGGTTGAATTTATTCCTATTTTATTCTTTCCAATGCTATTGTAAATGGAATTGTTTATGTAACTTCCCTTTAAATTTGTTCATTGCTTTTGTCCAGAAATACAACTGATTTTTGAGTGTCAATATTATATTCTGCTTTTTTTTAACTATAGTCTTTATGACATTCTTCACATTTTTTTAAAATACAAGATCATGTATTCTGTAAATAGAGATAGTTTTACTTGTCCTTTTCCAATTGGACACCTTTTATTTCTTTTTCTTGTCTAACTACTTTGGCTAGAACTTCCAGTATAATGTTGATATGTAGCGGCAAAAGGGGGCATCTTTGTCTTTTTCCTAATAATAGCAGAAAGTTTTCAGTCCCTCACCAATGAATATGATGTTAACTGGGTTTTTAATAAATGCCCTCCTTAGGATGCCCTTTCTATTCACAGTTTTGAGTGTTGTTATCATAAATGGGTGTTGGTGTTTCCCAAATGCTTTTTTTCATCAATTGAAAGGATCTGGTGTTTTTATTCCTTCATCCTATAAATGTGGTGCATTTCAGAAACTGATTTTTGTATGTTGAACCAACCTTGCATTTCCAAAATAAATCCCACTTGGTAATGGTGTATAATTCTTATAATATGCTTTAAGTTTCAGTTTTCTAGTATTTTTTAGAGGATTTTTGCATCTATATTTACAAGACATATTGTAGTTTTCTTTCTTTCTCTTTTCTTTTCTTTTTTCTTTTTTTCTTCTTAAGACAGAGTCTTGCTCTGTTGCCCTGACTAGAGTGAGTGCAGTGGCATTATCACAGCTCACTGCAACCTCAAACTCTTGGGCTTAAGCAATCCTCCTGCCTCAGCCTGCTGAATAGCTGGGATTACAGGCGTGAGCCACCACACCCAGCTAATTTTTTCTGTTTTTGGTAGAGATGGGGTTTTGCTTTTGCTCGGGCTGGTCTGTAACTCCTGACCTCAAGCCCTCCTGCCTCAGCCTCCCGGAGTGCTAGGATTACAGATGTGAGCCACCATATCTGGCCCAGTTTTTTTTTTAATTTTAAATTTTTAATTATTATGGGTATATAATAATTATATATCTTTTGTAGTTTTCTTTACTTGTGATATCTTTGGCTTTCTTTCAGAATGATATAGGGAGTATTCCCTTCTCTTCTATTTTTTGTAATAGTTTGAGAAGAATTGGTGTTAATTCTTTAAATATTTCGTAGAATTCACCAGTGAAGCCTTCTGGTCCTGGGTGTTTTTTTGGGCGGTTTTTGATTATTGATTTAATTTCTTTACTTACTATAAGTCTGTTCAGATTTTCTACTTATTCCTGAGGCCATTTTTGCAGTATGTGTTTGTAGGAAATTGTCCATTTCATTGAGGTTATATAATATTTAATTCCTTGGTATACAATTGTTCATGGTAGCCTCTTAAAATAATTTTTATTTCTGTAAGGTTGGTAGTAAAATCCTAACTTTCATTTTAGGTTATTATAATTTGAGTCTTCTCTGTGTGTTTGTTAGTCTAGAGGACTGTTAATTTTGTTGATCTTTTCTAAGAATAAAGTTTTGGTATCACTGATTTTCTCTATTTTTAGAAAAATTTATTTTCATTTATTATTGATCTAAGCTTTCTTATTTCCTTCCTTCTGCTAGCTTTTGGTTTAGTTTACTCTACTTTTTCCAGTTTCTTAAGTTGTAAAGTCAGGTTACTGATATGAAATGTTCTTTTTTTCAACTTTAGTGAGATATAATTCTATATATTCAAGGTGTACAATATGATGTTTTGATATAAGTACACATTGCAAAATGATTACAAACATGAAGCTAATCAACATATCCATCACTTCACATAGTACGTTTCTTTTTTTGTGCGGTTAGAATATGTAAGACATATACTGTTAGCAAATTTCACGTATACAATACATTATTGTTAATTATAGTCACCATGCTGTACATTAAGTCTCCAGAACTTATTCACCTTAAAACTGCAAGTTTACACCCTTTGACCAACCCTTCCTCATTCTCCCCACCCCCACCCCTGGTGACCACCCTTCTACCCTCTGTTGCTGTGAGTTTGACTTTTTTAGATTGCACACGTAAGTGAGATCATGCAGCATTTGTCTTTCTGTCTCTTGCATATTTCCCTTGGCATAATGTTTTCCAGGTTTCTGGATCCAGCCACCGCCCCACATGGCATCCCCACAGAGATCCCAGTTCCCTGACCACTGAGTAGCTTCAGCCTCACTGGCAGGACTCCAGTTCAACAGGCTCGCAAAAACAGCTTTCGACTTAAAATGTTCCAACTTAAGAAGAAAACATCTTAGTTTCCAATATAAGTGAACCACAACTTTAAGCTTTTACCTTAAATTTTGAAATATTAACTTAAAATAGGCAAGAAGCAACGCTGCTCTACAGAACAGGAAGTAGACACAAATATAACCAAACACAAAAAACAAGGACGTGGCGGGCGAGAGGTAGAGGGAAGCACAGGCCCGGTGCCAGTCCGCCCCCTCCGCCCCAGCCCGCAGCGGGCCCTCCCCAGATCTGGCCTCTCTTCCCGCCCCGCCCCTCGCCGGCCGCGCCCCGCCCATGTCCCGCCCACAAGTCTCCCTGTCTTTTCCCTCCGCCCGCGGAGTTTCCTGCATACCCGGAAGCGGATCGCCGGAAAGGTCACGCCGCTGCGCGTGAGTTTCCCTCTATCTACATACCTTTGCTTCGCAGTCCTTGGTTCGTCGTACCCGGGATCTGGGGATCTCTACTGACCTCAAAATACCCGCAACAGCCCCTTCACCCCAAGTAAGTCTGGGAATTGCTTCCCTTTAGGTTTGAAATCTGAATCTGGTCCCTGCTCCCAGCTTTTCTGCCTAAGGACCGTGTAGATACTGGCTTTCAGGTCGTTTTCTTGCTTAAAACCCTTACTGACCTTTCCTCCCGCCTCGCGCATGTCAAGTCCTCACCCGCGAGGTGGATTCACGCTCTTCGCGACCCCCAAGCTTCGCCCTTCCTGGTCCCTGGACGGCAGCTGTCCCCGCCCTGCTCCAGGAGCAGCCACTTCCTGTCTCCGGTTCTGGGATTCTGCAGACCCTCCCTCTCCTGACACACCATCTCCCCACCACCTCGTGTCCTCCTCTGGCTGGGTCCTTTCTCTCTCCAGGCTTCCCCTTCCCAGTCCCCGCTTTCCCTGACCCTGCGTTGGGGGAGGTGACCTGAGTCTGTCTTGTGATACCCCGCGTTCTTCCGTCCCAAACTCAACCCCACTGGAAAATGTGCTTTTCAGGGAAATGGGCATCTTATTCTGTCTCCCTCCTTCTGAATGTGCGAGTGAGAGGTGTTAGGTCGGAGCCGAGAGGAAGGCACGCAAGCCTGGGAACATGGTAAAATGCTGTTTATTTTGGGCACCTGGGTGCAGGTGGGTGCAGGCCAAAAAGGGCGTCCACCCAGCGGAGGGGAAGAGTGGCGAGTTTTATAGAAGGTTTGAATGAAAATTTGGGGAGGGGGAGTTCTTTTTTGGAACAGCCGCCAGTTTCTGACGGCTCCATCCCAGCCTTTGTAATTCAAAGTTATCTTTACAACCTCCGGAGCCTCCGAGGGTCCTTATCTGACTTCTTCATCTACCCCATTCCTTTCCGTACATTTTTTGAGTTCCTACCCTGAGCAAGCCCAACAAGAGGGATCAGGAGAAAGAAAGACGGAGAGCGACGGAGCAGAAATAGAAAAGCTGAGGCGAAAAGAATGAGGGAGAACCATAAATATATGACAAAGTGGATGATGATTTAGGGACTTGCAAAGAGACAGCAAGAGTGAGAGAAAAGGGGAATCTCCAGGGAGATGAAAGGGAGCAAAATAGGAAGAGGAGCACTTGATGGGCTGCAGGAGAGGGGGCAAGAAAGTGGGAGGCACTGCAGACAGTGAGGGGAAAAGGTAAAAGAATTAGAGCCATGGCAGACCAGCAGCGTCGTGCTGGGATTGAAAGAGGGGGCAGTGGGTGACTTGGTGAGCAGAGTGAGAAACAGCAGGGAGGAAGCATAGGAAGCTGGGAGTGCTAGAGAGTGGGGACAAGGGAGATTTAAGAAGGAAGGGGGAAACATAACAGGGAGAGCAGAGAGGGAGCAGAGATGGGGGAAGAAAGAGACAGACATACATGGAGATTGGGGACAATCATAAAGATTGGGGAGAAAGAACAGTGGAGGTGAAACCAGTCACCAGCAAATATATGTTCTGTTCCATAAGTTGCTTTTTCATTTAGTTGATTGTTTCCTTTGCTGTGCAGAAGCTTTTTAGTTTGATATAGTCCCACTTGTTCATTTTTACTTTTGTTGCCTGTGCTTTGGTGTCATATCCAAAAAATCATTGTCAAGACCAATGTCAAGGAGTTTTTTCCCTATGTTTTCTTCTAGGAGTTTTATGGTTTCAGGTCATACATTTAAGTCTTTATCCATTTTGAGTTGATTTTTATATATAGTGTGAGATAAGGGTCCAGTTTCATTCTTTTGAATGTGAATATGCAACTTTCCCAGCAGGATGTATTGATCAGACTGCCCTTTCCCCATTGTATATTATTGGTGCCCTTGTCAAAGGTTAGTTGTCTGTATAAGAATTTGTTTATTTCTGGGGCATCCATTGTGTTTGATTGGTCTATGTGTGTTTTTAGTCAGTATCATACTATTATGATTGTTATGATTGCCATACCTTTATAATATAGTTTGTAATCAGGAAGTGTGATGTCTCTAGCTTTCTTCTTTCTCAAGATTGCTTTGGCTATTTGGGGTTTTTTTTGTGGTTCTGTGAAAGTTTTAGGGATTTTTTTTCTATTTCTGTGAAAAATGGCATTGGAGTTTTGATAGGGATTACGCTGAATCTGTAGATCGCTTTTGGTAGTATAGGCATTTTGATAATAATTTTGAAACATTTTTCTCTTTTTTTAAATAAGGTCCACATACTTCATTTGACAATTTTAACAATATTCTTTCAACCAATGAACATGGGAAAGCTTTCCATTTATTTGTATGTTCTTCAATTTCTTCATCAGTATGTTGTAGCTTTCAGTGTGCAGATCTTTCACTTCATTGGTTAAATCTATTCCTAAGTATTTTATTCCTGTTGATGCTATTGTAAATGAGACTTTTTTCTTAATTTCTTTTTTCAGATATTTTGTCTTTAGTGCATAAGATCTGGAACTTCTCTTTCTCTGTGATGTGCTCATTGAACTCAATCCAACCGATCCCCAACTGCCTTTAAACAGGACTCCATTGTCCCCAGTTGCTGGCAAGTTTTCCCAACAGGGCCAACTTTGTGGTCTCTATACTGAAGGCCCAGGGTTCTTCAGTTTGCAGTTTGTGTCCATTCCTGTTTTGTTCCCAGAGGTCCAATTTGTTCATGTATACATGGAGGAGAGGTAGAAAAATGGGGAAAAGTGGAGGAGATGAGCCTTTAAATGAGCCCAAGGAATGATGTGTGCACCTATCCCAAGCGTGGTTGTGGGATCAAGGAGTGTGTGGAACTCTTGGAAAGGAATGTCTCAGGTCTGGCTTGAACACCTGGAAGTCGGTTTATGGGTGGTTGTGTAGTTGTATGGATTGTTTTGAAATGCCATAGTGCCTTAGCTCAGGTTCTCTGGGACATAGATGCTGAGACTGAGATTTGCATGCAGGGGTTTAATTGGGAAACTCGTAATCACTCTTGAGGAGCACTGAAGGCAGTGGAATCAGACAGAGAGAAAAGTTATCCTGCAATGTACAGCTGACCCTTGAACAACTCAGGAGTTAGAGGTACTGGCCTGTGCGGTCAAAAATCCACATATAACTTTTGACTCCCCCAAAACTTAACTAATAGCCTTCTGTTGACCTGAAGCCTTAGCGATAACATTAGATTAACACATATTTTGTACATTATATCTATTATGTACAGTATTCTTATAATAGAGTAAGCTAGGAAAAAGAAAACTTTATTAATAAAATCATAGGGGAGCGAAAATATATTTACAGTTCATTAAATGGAAGTGGATTATCATAAAGGTCTTCATCTTCACCATCTTCACATTGAATAAGCTGAAGAAGAGGGGTCTTGCTGTCTCAGGGGTGGCAGAGGTGGAAGAGATGGAGGAGGTGGAAGGGGAGGCAGACACACTCAGTGTAGCTTTATAGAAATACATCATAATTTCTGTGTGACTTTTTTGTTTTTTCTTTTCTCTAAAAATGTTTCTATATGGCACCAATCCTTTTTCCACCATTTGCTTTAGTTTCAGTGCCTATATCATAAAAGGGTCCATGTCATTAAAGAAGTCAAAAACAGCCTTGAGTAATTGAAACTCTTCTGCCAGATTGTCTAATATCAGTTTGTTTTCTGGCTTCTTCTACATCTTCTTCCTTCTGTCACTGGTTTGGAAGCACTCATCTTCATCATGTTGTCTTCTGTTAATTCCTCTGGTGTGGTGTCTATTAGCTCCAGAATCTCTCCACGATCCATATCTTGACACCCTTCACTTCCCACCTTTTTTGCAATATCTGCAATCTCTTTTATGGTTCCCTTAATTGATTCTGTCATAAATTTTGTGAAGTCACATATGTCTGGACAGAGTTTTCTCCAATAGGAGTTTATTGTTTTGAGCTTGATGGCTTTCATGGCTTTTTCTGTAATAATGATGGCATCTTCAATGGTGTAATCCTTCCAGACTTTCATGATATTCTCTTTGTTCAGGTTCTCTTCCATAGCATTGACAATCCTTTCCATAGAGTACCATGTCTGATGAATCTTAAAGGTCCTTATGACTCCCTGATCTAGAGGCTGAATTATAGGGATGTGTTTAGAGGCAAGCAGACCACTTCGACATCTTAGATGTTAAACTCACAGGGTTCTGGGTGGCCAAGGCCATTGTCCAACATCAAAAGAGCTTTATTATTTTTTTCTTTTTCTTTTTCTTTTATTTATTTATTTATTTATTTTTATTTATTTATTTTTTTAAGACGAGGTCTCACTCTTGCTTGAGCTGGTCTCGGACCAGTCTCGGACCCCTGAGCTCAAGCAGTCCACCTACCTCGGCCTCCCAGAGAAGCTAGGATTACAGACGTGAGCCACCACGCCTGGCCCTCTTTTTCTTTTTTTTAGATCTTTGCAGTGACTTGGAATAAAAGAACTTTGAAAGGCAGTCCCTTACTGGCAGTTTACTCTCTGACTTCAGGGACAAAGCATTGATGGAAACAGTCCAGGCCAAAGGTTTCTCATCCCGGCCTTCTGGTGGTAATACCAAAAGCTGGTATTTGTCTTTTCCCTTCATGGCTAGGAGGTTAGCAGCTTTATAGATAAGGGCAGTCCTGATCGTGAACCCATCTGCGTTGGCACAAAACAGTAGAGTCAGCCTGTCCCTTTTTGCATTAAATCCTGGTGCTTGCTTCTCTTCCTTATTAATAAATGTTCTTTGTGGCTTTTTTTTTTTTTTTTGCCAGAATAGGGTATTTTGCCTGCATTAAAAATCTGTTCAGACAGATGTTCTTTCTTTCTTCTCAGTGGTTTTTTTTAATGACATCTGAGACCTCATTTGCTGCCTCTTGGTTGGAAGAAGCTTCTTCTCCAGTTATCTTGACATTTTTTTAAGCTAAGCATCTCTCTAAACTTATCAAACCATCCTTTGCTGGCATTACATTTTCCAGCTTTAGATCTTTCACCTTCCTTTTGCTTTACGTTGTGCTAAAATGACTTCACTTTTTCTCAAATCATATTTGAGTTTATAGGTATGCCTTTTTTTTTTTTCCACTCTTGAGACAGGATTTTGCTCTGTTGCCTGGGCTAGAGTGCAGTGGTGTTATCATAGCTCACTGCAACCTCAAACTTTGGACTCAACCTCCCAAGTAGCTGGGACTACAGGCATGTGCCGCCACACCTGGTTAATTTTTTCTTTTTTGTAGACAGGGTCTCACTCTTGTATATTTTTGACCTTCAGGATTGACTTCCAAAGAGTCCTATTACGTGAGGAAGAAGCCCGGGAGAGGAAAGGAGAGGATTCGGGAATGGCTCTTACTCAGGTAAAGTGATATTCTCAGTGGATTGTTCTGTGTCTCCCTCCTTTCTGAAATGCCAGGCCCTGGAGTTTCCAATCTTCTCTGACTCTGAAGTGTCCTGCCTATTAAACCATAGTGACTTTTTGGTTGTCTATGCCATAATATGATATTAAATACCTTAAAAATACACAATAAAATTTATTTAGAAACAAATAAAAAAGAAGGTGCATCAAGGAAACATTTCAGTTTTACACTCAAAAAATTCATAACCTAAAAAAAGAACATTAAGGAATATATAAAAATGAAACTACAGACTATAAAATAGCTCCTATAATACATTAAAAGAAAATTGGGCAAAGAATGAGAATCTATTTTATATGTACACTTTCACAAAATAATGAAACTTACTTACACTCCCAAGGAATTGGAAAATGGAAGTACAGAGGGTTATCATTTTCCACAGATTCTCAAAATGTAAAAAGAACATAGTAGGAAGTTTTGTTAAATGAGGGGGTAATCTCGTGTGATATTGTTAGGAGAGGGTACCTTTGTAGCTGAGGGTTGTGGGGGACTCTTGCCAGCTCTAGCAAAATAGGGAATGCCCCATCCTAGAAGAAGCAATCACTCTTCAATTGCCCAGCCTGGAGGAATACAGGTTCCCCTTCCCTGTGGCATCCTTCACCATCCCTCGTGTCTCAATGGGGAGCTACTGTTGTCAGTTCTGTGGCAAGAGTCAGTGCAAGGTGTCAGAGTGTATTTACACGTCATTATGAGATTTTAGAAAAAATTTTTCAGTGAATGTTCTGCTGTGATATTTTATTTTGCAAATTTTTGAAATTTGCATCTTTGCATGTTAATAAATGTGTAGCTTGCTCTTTTGCATCCTTTTTGGAGCAATCTCTGAATGAAGACACACAGCTCTTTACAATTTTTTAGTGTTATAAAGAATGTCACAGTGGCTGTCTCTGTCAACACCGTCTTCACTACAGGTGTCTGAGTGTTCTTCCAGGTTGGGCAGTTGAAAGAGTTATTGCTTTTTTTAGGATGGTATACTACCAGAGCAAAAATAAATAAATGTTTGTCTTTCTTCAGAAGGCCTGGCTCACTGCATGATTATAAAGTACTGTTTCCTTTAGATCTAATGTCTTCTTGTTTAAATTTTCTTTACATGTCTCTCTAATTTGGATTTTTGTGCATATCTAGTAGGTATTAAATTTGATTGGTTTTAAAGTTTCAGATGGGTTCATATGTAGTTTGGCAAACCTCTCCATATTATTTTCAAAATTATGTTGGTTCTCCTTCAACATGACACAGTCAGATTTTTATTGAAATCTTACATACTTATTTTACGTTTGAATGGCTCTGAAGTTTTACAGTTACAGTTACAGAGGTCATTATGTCACCACATCTTCCAATAAGAATTGGGTTTGTCAGTCTTTGATCATGTCTTTGTTGCATCTTTCAGTAAAGTTTGTTGGTTTACAGTTCACTAAATGTTAGGTATATTCACATTATTGTGCAGCAGATCTCTAGAACCTTTTCATCTTGCAAAACTGAAATTCTATACTCACTAAGAACTAATTCCCTCTCCTCTCCACAGCCTTTGCCAACCATCTTTCTAAGTTGTGTTTGTGTGATTTTGACTACTTTAGATATTTAGATGAGTGGAATCACACAGTATTTGGGTTTTTTGGTTTGTTTGTTTTTGTGACTGGCTTATTGCTCTTAGCATAGTGTCCATGAGATTCATCCATGTTATAGCATGTGATGGGATTTTCTTCTTTTTTAAGACTGGATAATATCTTTTCATATGTATATATGACATTTTATTTATCTGTTCATCTGTTGATGGACATTTTGGTTGCTTCCAATTCTTGACTTTTGTGAATAATGCTGCAATGAACATAGGTTTGCAAATATCTCTTTGAAATCCTGCTTTCAGTTCTTTTAGATATATACCCAGAGGGGCAACTACAGGATCGTCTGATAATTCTATTTTTAATTTTTTAGGAACTTCCATCCTATTTTACATAATGGCTGCAGCATTTTTCATTCCCGCCAACATTGCATACATGGTAGTGGGCCATTGAAGTCTCCTACTGTTATTGGGCTGTTGTCCATTTCTCTCTTCAGTTCTGTTAATTTTGTTTTACATATTGGGGAGCTCTAATATTAGGTCCACATATATTTATAATTTTTTTATCTTACTGGTGAATTGACTGTTTTATCATTATATAATGTCCTTCTTTGTGTCTTGTAACAGTTTTTGTCTTAAAGTTATTTTGTCTGATGTAAGGATAGCCACTGTTGTTCTCTGTAGGTTTCCATTTGCATGGAATCTCTTTTTTTCCCCTTCCTTCACTTGTAGCCTATGTGTGTCCTTAGGTCTAAGTGAGACTCGACCGGGTGCAGTAGCTCAAGCCTGTAATCCTAGCACTCTGGGAGGCCGAGGCAGGAGGATTGCTTGAGCTCAGGAGTTTGAGACCAGCGTGAGCAAGAGCAAGATCCTGTCTCTACAAAAAATAGAAAATTAGCTGTGTGTGATGGCGCACGCCTGTAGGCCCAGCTGCTTGGGAGGCTGAGGCAGGAGGATCGCTTGAGCCCGGGAGTTTGAGGTTGCAGTGAGCTGTGGTGATACCACTGCACTTTAGCCTGGGCAACAGAGCTTGACTCTATCTCTGAATGAATGAATAAATAAATAAATGTGAGAGTCTTGTTGACAAAATGTAGTTGGATCTTGTTTGTTTATCTGGGAAAGTCTTCATTTCTTCTTTTATGAAGGAATGTTTTGCTGGATATAGTATTTTTAATTGCTTGTTTTTTTCTTTTAGCTCTTTGAATATATCATCCCACCTTTTACCCTGTACAGTTTCTGCTGTGAAATCTGATAATCTCATAGGAGCTCCTTTTTACACAACAGGTCACTATTCTCTTGCTACTATCAGAGTTCTTTGTTTTTCTCTAACTTTTGACAATTTGATTTAATGTTGGCAGTTAGTGATTAAACGTCTCAGTGTAGATCTCTTAAGTTTATCTAGTTGGGTTTATTTGAGCTCCTTGAATTTGTATGTCCCTTTCTTTCCTCAGATTTGGGACATTTCTGGCCATTATTTCTGGAAATAGGCTCTCTGTCCCTTTCTCTCTCTTTTTGCCTTCTGGGACTCCCAGAATGTGTAAGTTCTTGGCACTTGAAGGTTTCTCATGAGTCCCTTAGGCTCTCTTTATTTTTCTTTATTTTACATAGTTTTTGCTCCTCTGCCTTGTTGAGTATGCTGATTCTTTATTTTGTCTGATCAAGCCTGCTGTTGAACTTGTCTAGTGAATTTTCAACTCAGTTACTGTATTTTTAGCTCCATTATTTCTCTTGATTCTTCTTCATAGTTTGTATCTCTTTGTTGATATTCTCTTTTCATGCATACTCCATGCCTAGTTTTCCTGATTTCTTGAACTTGTCTATGTGTGCTGTCTTTTAACTCATTCAACGTCCTTATTCTGTTATTTTGAAATCTTTGGTAATTCAGATGCAGTCGGCCTTCTGTATCCATGAGTTCTGCATCTGCAGATTCAACCAACTGCAGATCGAAAATAGTCAGAAATAAAAAATGGATAGTTGCATCTGTACTGAATATCTACAGTCCTTTTTTTCTTGTCATTATTTCCTAAATAATACAGTATGAATGATTTACATAACATTTACATTATATTAAATATTATTATAAGTAATCTAAAAAATATTTAAAGCATATGGGATGATATGTTTAGGTTATAAACAAATACCATGCCTTTTTATATAAGGGACTTGAGTATCCACAGATTTTGGTATCCACAGGGGGCCTAGAACCAATCCTCTACAGATACTCAGGGACGAAAGTATCCTTGTTTCTTTAGGGTAGGTTTGTAGAGATTTAATTTTTTTTTTAATGGACCAGGTTTTCCTGTCTCTTTGTATGTCTTTTTTGGGGACTTTACCCTTTGAAAAATCAGCTACCCGCCCCTGTTTTTGGTGCCTGGCTTTGTTCAGGGGTGACACTCTTTAATCAACTGGACTAGAGATTCTGGAGACCTCAAACCTTTTCTGGCTGAGGATGTCTTTTCTCTGGGCTTTTTGCTTGTAATTTCCCAATTGAAGAGGTTTGCTCATTTCTACTTAGGAGCCCCCCTGTTGTCTCTCTGCGTTATTGCAGACTGTGATGCTGCAGTCAGCTGTGGTCCTAGATCTCCACCTAGTGCTTGTCTGTGTTACTACAGACACTCGTTTATGTCAATCATTTCTTTCTCAGTATCCCCTAACCTTTCATCCTGTTCCTTTCAGTGCTTATATTCAGGAAAGAAAGAAACCAGTCCCTCAGGCAGTCCTCTGAAAAGTTATGCTGGACAGACGTTCTGCTCCTTTCCCTCTTCCAGGAGATGTTGGGATTTGCAGGTTTCATCTCTGTCACACCACCGCAAGCCATGAGCAGGGTCTCTGTCAAGTGGATGTGTCAAGCTTTCTTGTAGAGCTTTCATACTGTTCACTTTGCACTTGCCTGAGGTATAAGAACCTCGTAACTGCTTTATGGATTTCTCACAAAGGCAATTGGTCTGTGAATTGTTGTTAAATCCATTTCATCATTGTGAACGGAGAGTTTGGGGCTTTCTATTCCTCTATCTCGCTGACGTCACTCCTTCAGCACAGTTTTATAATTTGTTCACATACTTCTGGAAATGTTTTGTAATTAGGTGCCATGGTATATTTGCCAATAAAAATTTAGGGTATTTTTCGTGTGTGTGTTATTTTTTAATTAGTGTTACTAAAGTAGGAAGATCGTTTTCAGTATGTTATTATTAGTTTGTATACTTAAATAACATTCTTTTTCTGGGTTGCAGTCCTGTCATCTGTAAATTTTAATGGTCCAGTTCTTCCACTCTATCCCTCCTTCCTCCCCTCCCCCACCCCGACCTTTTCCCTCTGCTGCTGGTTCCTGTTCAGTCATCCCTTGCAGTGGTGAATGGCAGGAGCCCTGGCCAACCCCCTTTTCAACTATTTAGTTCAGAGGAAATGCATCCAGTGTGTCCTACTGACCATGATGTTTAGTGAAATATTTTTGCTTAATAACAGGTTGGGCATTTTTGTTTGCTTTTTTTTTTTTTTTCCAAATTTCCTTTTTGACATGATTTTTTAATTCTCCAATAATTTCTTCAAGCAACTGCTGCGATACATATTTTTCTATCTTAATATGTTAAATTAACGTATAACATTAATAAGTTACCTAATCTTGAGTCATTGTTTTATTAGTAGGAAAATCTAATAAACTCCATTTCACTTTTGTTAATGCATAAATATCTAAATTTAAATGGATAAAATTGTACTTATGTTTTTAAATAGAGGTGTGTAATAGAGATTATAGTCAAAGTTCTATATTTTTAAATTTTGTACATTTTTTTACTAGCCAATGTATAGAATAATGTTTACAAACAAAATGAAGTATAATTTATACATTTTCATTGTCCTAAACATGATGAGACACATATGCCTGAAAATAATGATTTTAAAAAATTATGCAAAAACTATATTATTGAGAGACAGTTCCTTTTATTTCAGTTGATTTAAATGTGCATATACATTAGTGCATGGATGTACAAGTTCATGGTTTTTATAAAAGATACATCATTTCATAAATAAGCTTCATATTTTTTAAACAGTTGAAATTATATCTTAAATAATTTTCCATGGCCTTAAATTTTTTCTACACTATCACATGAATGAGTTAAATAGTTCTATGAATAATAACATGTGCATGATAATTATGTGTATGCATGTGTGTGCACATATATAACGAACATTAATACAGTTCCATATTGTTATCTTGTTTCAAGTTTTCTCAGGTAGCTCTCTGTCAATGTACTTTTGGTGCTATGCTATGGTTTGAATGATGATGTCCTCTCCAACATTCATGTAGAAATTTAATCCTCGATGCAACAGTATTAAGAGGTGTGGCCTTTGGGCAGTGATTAAGTCGTGAGGGCTCTGCCCTCGTGAATGGGATTAGCACCCTTATAAAAGAGCCCTGGGTTGAAGGGAGTGCTTTCTTGCCCCCCTGCCTTCTGTGATGTGAGGATACAGCATCATCCCTGCCGCCAGAGGGCTCAGCGGCAAGGTGCCATCTTGGAACCAGGGAATGGGGTCCTCATGAGACAACAGACCAACTGCCGCCTTCATCTTGGACTTCCCAGTCTCCAGAACTGTGAGAAATAAATTTCTGTTGTCTACAAATTACCCAATCTAAAGTATTTTATTATAGCAGCACAAACAGACTGAGATAGAATTTGGTACCAGAAGTGGATGTTGCTATAACAAATATCTAAAGATGTGGAAATAGCTTTGGAATCGGGTACTGGGTAGATGCTGGAATACTTTTGGAGTGAATGCTGGGAAAAGCCTGTTTTTCCATGAATGGAACATTAAGGACAATTCTGGTGAGGGCTCAGAAGAAGAGAGCTGTAGAGAAAGCCTCAGTCTTAGAGATGGTCTAAGTGGTCATCATCAGAATATTGGTAGAAATATGGACAGTAAAGGCAATTCAGATGAGATCTTATATGGAAATGAGGAATATCTTATTTGAAAACTGAAGGAAAAGCCATCCTTGTTATAGAGTGACAAATAATTTGGATGAATTATGTCTACATCCTAGTACTTTGTGGAAAACAGAATTTAAGAGTGATGAACAAGGATGTTTGGCAGAAGAAATCTCTAAGCAAATTGTTCAGGTTTCTGCATGTCTTCTCTTAACTTCTTATAGTAAAATATGAGAAGATAGAAATGAGTTAAAGACAGTTTATAATCAAAGGGGAAGCAGAATGTAAAGATTTGGAAAATTCTCAGACTGGCCATGTAAAGAGTAAAAACTAGTGTTTGAGAGAGAAAACCAAGGGTAGAGCCAAGTGACCCTTTGAAAAGGAGATTAATATGAATAGAAGTAAGCAAGATGCTCTTCATCAAGATAGTGGGAGAATGACCCCAAAGGCATTTTGGAGATGTTTAAAGCTGCTATGCCCGTCATAGGCCCATAGTGCCAGGGCCTTGAGGGCACAACAGTTTCAAGGGAGGGGCCTAGGATGCTCTTTGGACCTCAAGTCTGTGCTCCCTGTATCTTGGAGCACTGCTCCAGAGGTCACAACCCATAAACTGTGGTGGAATTGATATAGTGCTAACTCTGCAAGTGCGTAGAAAGCATAAACTGTGCAGGCATGGCTACCTCCACCTAGATTTCAAAGGATGCCTCAGAGAGTCTCGGGGCCAAGTCAGAGAAGTGCCACAGGGGCAGGGCTGCCACAGAGTCCCCACTAGGGCAATTCCCAGTGGAGCCATGGGATTGGGGCCAGCTCAGAGGGTCCCCGTCAGGGTGATGCATAGTGAAGCCATGAAGGCAGGGCCACCCCTGAGACCCCGGGACTGTAGAGCCAACAATATGTGATCCCAGTTTGGGAGAGCTGCAGACACTCGACCACAACCTGTGAGAACTTCCCTGTGGGTGATACCAGCAAAACTGTGGGGCAGGAACTCCCAGGACCCTGGGGGCTTAGCCCCCACTCCAGGATGTCTAGAAGGTGGGACGTGGAGTCAAAGAAGATTATTCTCAAGTCTTACTCGTGTGGAACCCATCTGGTCCAGCTTCTTTACCTTGCCCATTTGTTTCAAATGGTCCAATATTGTTGGAATAGTGACGTCAAACCTTGCTGCTAATTCATGAGTAGGTTGAGATGGATTCGCTTCCACTACAGCTTTCAGCTCATTATTATCCACCATGGTGTCAGTTTGCCCATGTGGCTCATTTTCAAAATTAAAATCACCAGAACAGAACTTCTCAAACCATTGACATAACGTGCATTAGCCACATCCTTCCCAAACACTTCGTTGATATTTTGAGCTGTCTGGGCTGCATTGGTTCCATGATGGAACTCATATTCAAAAATAACATGAATTTTTGACTTATCCATGGTTTCACAAAAATTGCTCTAAAAAAAAAATGGGAAAGGTAATCACAAGCCAAAACATACATTTGAACGACTGAGGATGTACCTTCACAATTAAAAAAAAAAAAGTGTCAAAGGGAAATGTCAGAGATATCAACTGCCAAACTTAGTACTTAAGGAAATCGGACATTTCATACTCAATAATGTAATATTTTTGGAAGCACATAACTTGTTTAATTTCACAGGTTTATAGCTGGAAAGCAATTTGCCTTTGATGAAACATACCTTTGAGTTTTTGATTTAGATTATATTCAGATGCAACTCTAAACTCTAAACTGTAGACTTCTGGATTGGTAGTAGAACAAATCAAGACTTTGGGGTCTATTGGGATGGAATTAATGTATTTTGTATGCGAGAAGTACATTAACCTTGAGGGGCTGGGGTGGAATGCTGTGGTTTGAATTTTTCTCTCCTCCAAAATTCATATTGAAACTTAATCCCCACTGCAACAGTATTACAAGGTGTGGTCTCCAGGAGGAGATTGAGTCATGAAGGCTCCACCCTTGTCAATGAGATTAGGTGCTTTTCTAAAAGGGCTTGACCTAGGACGTTCACTGCTTTTTACCCCTTCCCTCTGCCATGTGGGGACAGGGCATTCCTCCCCTCCGGAGGATGCAGCAACAAGACACCGCGTTGGAAAAAGAGAGCAGCCTTCGTCAGTTATCAGTCCTGATGGCACCTTGATCTTGGACTTCTCTGCCAGCAGAACTGTGAGAAATAAGTTTCTGTTGTTCATAAGTTCCCCAATCTGTCTTATAGAAGCACAGAGAGACTATAATAAAACATACTGTAACCATTATTTAACTGTTTGATTCTTTCGGTTCAGCTCTAATTCCTAGACACCTGGGTCAGGTGCTTACTCTGCCACTTTCAGGTTGATCTGAGGTGAGTTTCTTAGAGTATCTGTGACACAGTTGTCTCCTAGTAAGATGGTAACAGATCTTTCTTTTATGGGCTATTTTGTTGTTATTTGGGTTAGTACGTGAACAGCATTTGGAGTAATGCCTAACACATGGGAAATGTTCCAAAACTTCAGTCATTGCTATTGCTATTGTTAGCACGGTTTTTAGATTGTGAATTTTCTTTAAAATTGCTGTGGACTTTGTCCTCTCTGAAGATGCCACTCGGACTCTAGCTCTCCTAGATACTGAATATCACTTGGTATGTCGGGCATAATATCGAATATTTTTATAGAGGTAGCCCTGTGTTGATTTCTCATTTGTATATTTCTTGTATTGTCCACAAAAATGAGAAATCCACACTGATTTACAGGGTATCATAATCTGTTGAATTTATAACAAACCAAAATTAGGGACACATGACTTTCTCACAAATGCCTTACATTAATGTGTCAAAACATGCACTTCAATCAAATCGATCCTTACAATTCTCTCCTCTTCTCATTTGTGTGAAGATAAGAACTCTCCCGCATGGCCCCTTGTTGAAAGTGTTTTTCATTTCAGGGACTTTTGACATTCAGGGATGTGGCCATAGAATTCTCTCAGGAGGAGTGGACGTGCCTGGACCCTGCTCAGAGAGCTTTGTACAGGGACGTGATGTCGGAGAACTACAGGAACTTGGTCTCCCTGGGTGAGGATAACTTCCCTCCAGAAGTTGGGATCTGTCCTTGTGTATTTTTGTATTTTCCCTTGTGTGCCTCTTGGAGCCCCTGCATTGTTTGACTTAGATTGAAGCCCTGTTGATTAAAAAATGAAAAGCTTCATAATGTGGCATCTGGCCTTTAACTGTCCCCTTTCCGTAGTTATCCTGCCCCCTTCATTGTACACCAGTGGTTCCAGAGCTGCAGTATCCATAAAACCTTATGGCAGACTTTAAAAATATCCAATTTCCTGTGTTCTGCCCCTGTGCTTTTGATTCAGTAGTTCCTGGAAGAGAGTTAGTACCTGCATGTTACAGTGTTCCCTGAGCATTCAGAAAGAGGCAATCAGTGGATGAGTTTGTGAAGTATTTTTCTGATCCATCTATTGTCTTCTTTCTATGTAAACATAGGGCTGGGATTCTGGAAAGGTCACAGCACATCTTTCTTTCTTTTTATAAGCAGGAATCTCTCTGCCTGACCTGACTGTTCTCTCGATATTGGAGCAAGGGAAAGAGCCGTGGACTGTGGAGCATGAAGTGAAAATAGCAAGAATCCCAAATGGGGGGAAAAGGATCAAAGGTGTGAAAACAGGTAAGACCCCAGATGAGCACAGTGGAAGCCACGCCATTAAGTAGTGTTTGGGAAACTCTCTGCAGAGTGGGAGAGTTCTGTGGGGAAACAAGATTTCCTATGAACTCTGAAAAGAAATCTTTCTTTTTTCCTACTTACCACTCTGTTCTTTAGACAGGTGAAAGTTTATCCTTTCACCCTCCAGTGGTGCTGCAGCTCAAACAGTGACAAAGGCAAAGTGTTTCTCATGAAGGACAACACCCTGACATCTGGCTTGTGTGAAGTCTTTGGTTCCCGGATTCTGTGCAGCACAGGGAGGGCCGTTTCCACGGGGTCTCTTTCCCCTGTGGTCTCTCCTTCTGTACTTGATTCCATCGGATGCTCAGTTCTCTGTCCATAGAGGTCAGAACTGTGGCCTCCTAGTCCTGATGCCTTGACCTGTCCCGGTTCTATTCCCATATCCTGTACTTGGAAGACCTAATCAGGAGGTGGGAAAACATTGGCTGCTCTTCCATTGCATGTGGGGCCTGGAAACTGCATGGAGCTGTCTCCAGCCCTCTCTGCCTGCTCGGGTCCCTCAGCCTTTTCTTCAGTTCTGCTTTTGCCACTCTTTTCAGGTGCGTGGCAGGGGAGTGGGTTGAGTCGTCTGAGATTGTTGCTCGGAAGAACTGTGAAGATAGCGAACACAAAGTTCCGGTCTTTGATTCTCAGTCCTACAAGGGGAGCCTTTCAGGTTCTTAGCTTAGGGTCTGTGGGCAGAGCGCAGAGTCTTCTCTCAAGATCCCTAAAAATCTATATTTGGATTTTTCTCTCTCCCAGTGTTCTACCTACTATGGGAAGGCAGAAAAACCTTGACTCTTCCTGATTTTATATTCTCTTTTAAGGTTGTGTGATTTTGCCTCTGAAACTTGCTTTTGATAAACACACTCCTAGGGTCAGACATGCCATCCTTTTTTTCTGCTGTGATAAACCACGTTTAGGTTATGGACAACATCTTGTGCACTATGCCATGGAGTGGACTTACTGGTTAACAGAAAATTCTTGAAGGATAACACTTTGACCAATATCTTTCAATATCATTCTGCTACCTACAGATGTGCCCATTAAAGTCACTGAGTAGAGTGGTCAGATTGTCCCATGAGACTCAGACACTATGAAATCCTGGTTTTTGAGAAGTGTCAGAAAAGTATCCTGCAAGGGCACTATTACAGTGTTGGTCACATATACTAATGGTCACAGTTTTTGAGCCAGCAAGAAGTGATGTAGGAATTTCTCCTAAGGAGAACATTATCCAAGCTCACAACTTCGTCTCTATGAGGCTGTTGTCTAAACCATCATTCATGCAACATTTCTTATCCCCAGTGTGTTCCATTTTTCACTCTCCTACAATGAACATGAGTTTGATACATCTTATTAAAGGAGCTAATGAAGTTGAATAAGGACTATGTTTTTTGTTTTTCGCCTTTTGTTTTTTAATTTTTTTAGAGACAGGGTCTTGCTCTGTTGCCCAGGCTGGAGTGCAGTGGTGCGATCATAGCTCACTGCAGCCTCAAACTCCTAGGCTCCAGTGGTCCTTCTCCTTTAGCCTTCTGAGTAGCTGAGACTACACGTGCGTGCCACCATGCCTGATTAATTTTTTGTATTTTTTTGTAGAGATGGGGTTTCACTATGTTGCCCAGGCTGGTCTTGAACAACTGGTTTCAAACAGTCCTCCTGCTTTGGCCTCCCAAAGTGTTAGGGTTACAGACATGAGCAATTGCACCCAGCCTAAATTAGGCCTATGTTTTTTAAGTCCACCATAATTTAAGCTACTGCTACTTTCATCTTGTACATTTCCATGTATTATAAATGAATTTTATTTTTATTCATTCAATTATCAGTTCCATATTTCTGAGGATTGTTTTATTTTGCTATATGTGGTAGGGTTGTATTGGGGAATGCATATTGTTTTATATATTTTACAAGTTTTTCTTCTCTGGTGCAGATGGTAGGCTCAGAAGCAGTTTCCCTAAAGCTTACATATATTCCACAATATTTTGGTAAGACAGTTGTAGCTACTCCTTTTACTTCTGATTCACCTTACTTAATTCTTACTATTAAAGTATACATTTGTCAATTAAATTTATTACAGTTTTTAAATTGGAATCATTTGATATCTTGAGAATATATATTTTTTAATTAAGTTACTATCTTAATTGCAGAGATACTATTAAATTGATTGGCCGTACTTTGCTATATAAGATACATTACTTTTCTATAGTATGTTTCAATTTTTCTAAATATAATTTGTTGGGTTTTGTTTAAATTTTACTGTTTTTTTCCTGGAACAAATGCTGTATTGTAATAATCATTCTCCCTGTCTAGATTCATCATGCCCATCTTAGTATACTAAATTAGTATTTAAATATCTCATTTTATTTTACACTTAGCCCATTTCTTTCACTCAAGGGCTTCTCCACTGTTGTTTATAAAACCTGTATTTTCTGCTTTTTACATATGGCCTCTTTATGTTGAGGTTGTTTCATTGTATTCCTAGTTTGATGGATGATTTTATCATAAAAGAGTATTGATTTTTTTTCAAATGCTTTTTCCTTCATTCTGTTAATGTGGAGCATTACATTCGCTGTCTCATGTTGCAGCATCCTTGCATTCCAGGAATAAGTCCCACATGGTCATGGTGTGAAGTTCTTTTAATGTGTTGTTGAATTTTGATTGCTAATATTTTGTTGAGGATTTTTGTATCAGCATTCATCAGGGATATTGTTCTGTAGTTTTCTTTTTTTGTAATGTCATTGTCTCGCTTTGGTATCAGGGTAATGCTGGCTTTTGGGTTTTAAATCTTTTTTTTTTTTTTTTTTGTGGTTCAGTTTCATTTATAAGTGGATCAAGGGCAGCCATGGAATACAAAACTTGATTTTAGAAAAGTATTGAAAACATTAATGGATCAATTCATGTACAATTGCTATTCCAAATGATAATTCAGTAAGATGATAGTATAAAATTTGCTGTTTATTGTTTAAAGTCTATCTCAACCATCTTATAAGGAATCATGTTTTTAATTAACAAGCCCAAATATCAAAATTGTTCTCAGTTAAAATAAATTTCTAAAATTTCACATTTTTCTTTGGGGCAGTAGTTTTCAAACTTGAGTGTGCATCAGCATGCTTTAGAGGGTTTGTGAAAACACAGATTTCTGGGGCTCTACCTTAAGAATTTTTGGTTCAGTAGGTCTGGGGCAGGGCCCAAGAATTTACGTTGCTAGCAAGTGCCCACAGCTTCTGATGCTGAGTCCAGGAATCACATTATGAGAACCACTGCTTTAGGAAAAATTTATAGGGATGTATGCAGAACAGCTTTTTCCCTACTCTTGTTTCTTTTTTTTTTTTAATTTCAAAATATTAAGGGGGTACAAATGTTTTAGTTTATATGAATCATTTTTGTAATGCTTGAGTCCTGGCTATAGGTGTGCCTGTCTCCCAAATAGTGTTCATAGTACCTGTTAGGCTGGTTTATTCCCCTTTTCTCTTCCCCTTGCCCCACTGGTTGCTTTTCACTGAGATTTACTTCCCTCTGTGCACATGTGTGCTCATCGGTTAGTTCCAATTTATTAGTGAGTACATGTGGTGTTTGTTTTTCCATTCTTGAGATACTTCACTTAGGCGAATGGCCTCCATTTCCATCCAGATTGTTGCAAAAGGTATTAATTCTAAATTGCCATTTACTACATTATTCATTGGATGAATTTGTTGTGGATATTTACCATTACAGTATATCGTGCTGTGGTTTGGCATTTATTTGTTCACAATAAATGTGAAATAAATATATGTAACATTTTTCCTTCAATTATGAGAGAGCCATATGTTTGCTGTCAGTTGGTGTACTTTGGGGTCATGGCGGAAAACAACTTCTTTTAGTGCCAGTATGTGTTTGCACAACATGCATGTTTTGGTCATAGGGTGTTTAAAGCTGGGCTTCCCTAAAATTGATTTGAATTACATATAATCACCCTTTCTTTACTAAAGAATTCTGCTCCTTCTGTGTTCCTAAAAATCATGGTGGAAAAGTTTCATAGCTGTCAAGTATAAACATTACTTTTGGTGTAGTATGTTTTCAATATGAAATATTTATTTGCCAATTGTAATTAATTGGGAACCCCTGTTTCATTATATCTTGTAGATATCTCTCCTAAATGTGTGATCAAGGAATTACTACCAATAGAGAACAGTAATACAGGAGAAAAATTCCAAACAGTGATGTTGGAAAGACATGAAAGCCATGACATAGAAGATTTTTACTTCAAGGAAAGGCAGAAAAATATACATGACTTTGAGTTTCAATGCAAAGATGGAGAAAGAAATTGTAAAGGAGTGCCAATGAGCCACAGAAACAATCTCACTGGTAAAAGATATCAACATGATCCAAGGCATGCAGAAAATAAACCTATTGAAAATCAGTTTAGATTAAGCTTTCAGTCACATTTGGCTGAACTACAGAAATTCCGAACTGAAGGGAAAATTTATGAATGTAATCAAATTGAGAAGACAGTTAACAGTGGTTCCTCAGTTTCACCACTTCAAGTTCTTCCTAGTGTCCAAACCAACATTTCCAGTAAAAATGGGAATGATTTTATGCATCCTTCATTACTCACACAAGACCAGAAAACACACATTAGGGAAAAATCTTACAAATGTAATCAGTGTGGCAAAGCCTTTCATCGCAACTCACTACTCACTATACATCAGATAATTCACACAGGAGGGAAACCATACCAATGTGATATATGTGGCAAAGTCTTCAGTCAAAATTCAAATCTTGTAAATCACAGAAGAATTCATACTGGAGAGAAACCATACAGATGTAAAGAATGTGGCAAGTCCTTCATTCAAAGTTCCAACCTTGCAATTCATCAGAGAATTCATACGGGAGAGAAACCTTACAGATGTAATGAGTGTGGCAAAGCCTTTAAACGGGGCTCATGCCTCACTACACATCAGATAATCCATACAGGAAAGAAACCATATAAATGTAATGAATGTGGCAAGGTCTTCAGTCAAAATTCACATCTTGCAAGGCATCGGAGAATTCATACTGGAGAGAAACCTTACAAATGTAATGAGTGTGGCAAAGCCTTTAATCTGGTGTCGTTACTCACTAGACACCAGATAATTCATACCAGAGAGAAACGTTACCAATGTAACGAATGCGGCAAGGTCTTTAGTCACAACTCATCCCTAGCACGTCATCGGGGAATGCATACTGGAGAGAAACCTTACAAATGTAATGAGTGTGGCAAAGCTTTTAATTGGTGGTCACTCCTTACTAGACATCAGATAATCCATGTCAGAGAGAAACCATATAAATGTGATGTATGTGGCAAGGTGTTCAGTGAAAGTTCACGTCTTGAAAGACATCTGAGAATTCATACTGGGGAGAAACCTTACAAATGTAATGAGTGTGGCAAGGTCTTCAGTTACAGTGCAAACCTTTCAATTCATAGAAGAATTCATACAGGAGAGAAACCTTTCAAATGTAACGAATGTGGCAAAGTCTTCAGTTACTACTCATGCCTAGCACGTCATCGGAGAATTCACACTGGAGAGAAGCCTTACAAATGTAATGATTGTGGCAAAGCCTATAGTGAGCGTTCAAGCCTTACTAAACATCAGGTAATCCATACTGGAGAGAAACCTTACAGTTGTAATGAATTTGGCAAGGCTTTTATCCAAAGTTCAAAACTTGTAAGATATCACAGAAATTTTACTGGGGAGAAACCACACAAATGTAGTGAATGTGGTAAAACTTTTATTCATAGGGCCAGCCTGGTGTACCATCAGAGAAGACATACTGGAGAAATGCCATACAAATGTATGGAATGTGGCAAGGTTTTCAATTCCACTTCAAACCTTGCTAGTCATCGGAGGATTCACACTGGAGAGAAACCTTACAAGTGTAATGAGTGTGGCAAGGTCTTCCGTCATCGCTCACCCCTAGCACGTCATCGGAGTATTCATACTGGAGAGAAGCCTTACCAATGTAATGAGTGTGGCAAAGCTTTTAGAGTGCGGTCAATCCTAGTTAATCATCAGGTAATGCATACTGGAGAGAAACCTTATAAATGTAATGAATGTGGTAAAACTTTTATCCAAAGGTCAAAGCTGGTGTACCATCAGAGGAATCATACTGGAGAGAAGCCATACAAATGTACTGAATGTGGAAAGGCCTTTGGACAGTGGTCTTACCTCAATAAACATAAAAGAATTCATTCTGGAGAGAAACCTTATAAATGTAATGAGTGTGGCAAATCCTTTATTAGCCGCTCGGGCCTCACTAAACATCAGATAAAACATACTAGAGAGAACCTTACAAATACACTGAGTGTGAAAAGGCCTTTAGACATTGTCCTAACTTCTGGGTTCATCAGATAATTCAAACATATATGCTGCAAATACAGCTTAGTGTTCACTACTCACTAAACATAAGAATATACATCTTGGAAATAAATCACAGAAATAATCTGTGTAGCAAGAATTCTACCTGGATGTCAAAACTTGCGGATCTACAGAGAATTCAAAATGGAGATATGTTTTACAGATGAAATGAACGTGGCAGAGCCATTAGCCATGTTCAATCATTACTTGACATAAGGGAGTTCATACTGAAGAGAAATCATATAAATGTGGTGGAGGCTTTCCCCAGGCGTCATAGCTCACTAGACATCAGAATATACATCTTTGAGAGAAACCACATAAATGTAATGTGTGTGCTAAGGGTTTTACCCAGAGATCAAAACTGAAACATCAGAGTATATTGGAGAGCAACCTTACCAACGTAATGAATATGGTAAGGCATTTTATCAAGTGTTCATGCCTTAGGGGCTTGAGAGGATTCATACAGGAGAGAAGTCATACAAAGGTGCTGAACACAGGAAGACCTGTAAGCAACAGGGCGTTATTGGCTTCCCCAAATTATTCATACTGGAGAGAAACTTTGCAAATGTAATGAATATGGTAAATTTTTAAACCAGTTCCTACAACAGATTATACATCAGAGAAATCATACTAGGAATAACTAAGTCTACTTTGCCAAGATTGACTTGAAACATTACATACTGCAGAATAACTACAATTCAAAGTATGTTAAAACCCATGACATATAAATCAGAGGAGCAAGAGCATGTGTGGAAAAGACCAGTTACCTTGTTTATACTAATAAAATACAGTATTTAATTTGAGGTTTCTTGAAAAGCTTACTTTACTATTTATGACTTTCATCCTAAAGTTTGAAGTCTATTGATATTATACCTTCCTTACACACCTTTTATTGTGATCTCCGGGAATGAATCAATGAGATGAGAGGGCCTACTTCATTAAGTGTGGTCCCTTCATGTCCGTGTGCCCTGGGAGGTTAAGGACACTGAATTTTAAAATTCACTATTGTGTGAATTAAACAGCATGGCGTATGGATGGAGAATAGTGTACATTTATGATGTAAGTCATCGTGCTTATTGTGTTCAGGGTGTCTTTTTCCAGATAGAGGGCCACTTTTGGTTACAGGTAACAATTGCCCAACCAACTGACCATGAAACAGAGCAGGTGAGGACATTATTAGATGAGGATTTTCATGGGAGGAGAGTGATAGGTTATTAGAAACTGATTATGTGGTAAAAATGTAGGGCAAATAGTGACCACCTCCACTGAATGACAACTGTTATATATCAAAGATAAATGAAAAATGAGTCTTATTTTTGAGAAATTGAAGAGAGCAGTTATCAGAGAGGAGGGTTTACTCCAGAGAACCAGAATGGCATGTTCACAAGTGGGATTCACATTTAGCCACTGGCTTTATATTTTAGTACTGTTTTATTCAGAATGCATCATGGGTCTCGTGGCTTAATAAAATATGCTCATTTTTTTCATAATTCAGTCTCATTCTCTCTACCAACACAGTTTCATCCCACCTCAGTAGGGTACTTTTTAGCAAACACTAACAGTGCACCATTAGACTCTTATAGTTGAAGTAATCCAGAACATTTCTTTTTCCATGGTGGAATTAGAATCAAACAACGTACATTTTTGTGAATACAATAGTCCCCCCCTTATATGCAGGGGAATATGTTCCAAGACCCCCCCCCAGTGGATGCCTGAAACTACAGATACTACTGAACTCTATATATACAGTTTCACTAAAGTTTTGAATTATAATAGCAAAACTAGTACAAATTTCTCATTTTCATGGATAGACGATTTCATTCTTAAATCTTAGCAGCCTCAGCATATGATTTTTAAATTTTTCTTATTAAGTCAGGAAGTATATCTTTTCACTTAAACGAAGCACTTTATAGCTTCTCTTTGACATATCAAAATTGCCAGCACCACTACTTTTGTGCTTTGGGGCCATTATTAAGTAGAATAAGGGTTACTTGAACACAAGCAGTGCAATACCATGGCAGTCCAAATCAAGGCATGGCCCTAATGTCCTTTCAAGTAGCCTACCAGTTGATTAACTTAGCTCTTGTGAAATGGTCATTTTGGACAAAATGACAGATTTAGTAAATAGAAACTAGAGTGTGGCCTAAGAAGCTCAAAGACCCTGAAATTAATTTGTAAAAGTGGGGATGTGGTGCTAAAAATCATGGGTGTAGCTAATGGAAAGTGTAGCTGTTTGGCATCAGATAAAGTGCTTTTTTAAAAATTTATTTTACTTTTTATAGTGTTACACTGTTAGAGTTCTACCAGTCAGTACTATTTCCAAAAAAACCCATTAAGTTTAGACTTATTAAAAAACCCATTAAGTTTAAATTTACAGGACTGTAAATTTTTATGTGAAAGAAGTAGCTGGGGAAAACCACTTACTGCACAAGGAAGGCATAGTTTCTGATACTGTGTGAGAGATGTAATCAGGTGAAGTCAAGAACAATGAAACATGGTAGACTAGATACCTATTCTCAGGAGAACTGGAGCCATGAAAAGGATCATTTTTATTTTTGCCCTCATGGAATGAGGTCCCGACTACATCTGCCCAACAAAATGGCACATTTGATGTGAACCAGAGACTACTGGATACCTTGTTTCTTTTCCTTTTCTGAATGAGAGGGTTTATTGAGGTTTTATTTCTCTATTCCACCATAACATGTTGTGAGTGAGGAGGACTCCAGTGGGCTCTGAATCAAGAGGAGTCTCATGAGACTGTCACATGATTCTTGTTTGTGACTGAAAGTTGTGTTTGAGTAGGACTTTCCCTTTGTTTTTTGAGGGGAAGGGCATGAGTATTTTGTGTGAGCAAAAGGAACAAATTATTTCTGATGGAAGCAGCACTGTTACATATCATAATATTTTCCCCCGTTATCACTCTCCTGTGAGATTATCCATCTCTGTTCTTTGATATCAGGCTTGGCCACATGACTTGAGGCAACACCTCCCCCCTTTCAGAGGATTGTGCTTCTTTGCCCACTTTATGACAGGCTTGCCATTGAGAGCTCCTTGGCCAATTTCAGATGGATACTGAAATTTTAGTGTGTGTCCCAAAATCAAATTGTAGAACCAAGCAAGAGATGAAGAATGTTAGACATAATATGAAGAAGAAATAAATGTTTGTTATTGAAAGCCAGTGATAGTTCAGGGATTTTGTTACCACAGTCTAACCTCCAGAAAGCTGACTGGTACATAGTCAATGACCTTTTCTTTTTCCTTACCCACTTTAACCTCCCAAATCCAAGGTTACAGATGGGAGCTCCTTGTCTCCACTAATTCATCTTTGAAATCTCCATTTCAGGAATACCCTTTCATATTATTACCCCCATTCCTTCCATTTTATACGTTCTATTTGCATTAGAATATCCATTGATTTTTAATTAATCTAGAAATATATTGCCTTTTACTGTCTACCCTCAATAAACTATTCTCATTTATAACTTTACCTAACTGGCTTCTCATAATCAAGTATTTGTAAATAACATCAAGAAACTTGCCCTCTTTATGTGCTGCCTTCACCTGACTAATCCTCAGAGTCAGATGAGCTCAGTTATTGATCATAGTCCCCTTACACACAGGAAATTCACATTAATGGGGGGAAAAAAAACAAAGCAAACAAATGAGAAAACCCTCTAGGGCTATAGGTTTTGTGTTAAATTCTGTGTTGAAAAGTTCAGCAGTTCCACAAAAAGATAATCATAGTTATCATATGACCCAACAAGTCCACTCATACAAATATACCCTAGAGAAGTAAAAACTTACATGCAAAAGAAATCCTGTAAATGATTGTTCATAGCAGCATTTTCCGTAATAACCAAAAAGTCTAAAGAACCCAAAGTTCCATCAAGTGATGGAAGGATGGATAAACAAGCTGGTATATCCAACACTGATACACTTTTCAGCAATAAAGTTATAAGGTAATGATAAACATTACAATGTGCATGACCCTTGGAAACATGCTAATTGAAAGAAGGTAGACAAATAGGATCATGTATGGTATGACTTTATTTATATGTAATGCCCAGCATAGCCACATCCATACAGACAGTAACTTAGTGTTTGCCTGGAGCTGGGGGGTACAGTGGGGAGTAAATGCTAAGGAGTATGTGGTGTTTTGGGGGAGGCTGGGTGATGACAGATGAAAATACTTGGGGATTAGAGAGTGCTGGTGGTTAGACAATGTTGTAAATATACTAAATGGCACTGAATTGTACACTTAAAAGGTGTGAATTTTATTGTATGTCAATTATATATCAAGAAAACAAAAACAAAATCTCATACCTTCACATTGAATTTAGAAAAAGTTTTGATCTACTGACCATGGCCTACAAAGCATTGCAGATACGAGTTCTAGTTTCCATTGTTGTAATGAAAGCAATAGATAATGATGATGGCAATGATAGGAGAGGAATTGGAGAGAGACGTTTTAAGGTATAATTAACATTGTGTTTCTAAAATCTAGGTGGTATACTTGTACATTAGCAACAGGCTCTTGCTTCCATAATATGAGATTACAGCTCATTATCTTGTATCATTTTGATTTTGTTACTGAATTTAAAATGTAAGGGACCCACCATCTTCATATTTATAGAACACTTACTTTGCATCTGTCCTTCTTCTGTACATTTTTTGTCACACAAATCTGAAAACAACACCTTAATTTATGGATCCTCCACATTTTTCACTGAAGTACAAGGGAAGAAATATAAAAATTCAGTTAAATGTTTTTTAGGAAAATTAATAATGTTAATTTATTTCAAAAATGAAGTTTTACTACAGTTGAGGAATCACAGAATGTAATGCTTATTACTGTAACCTCAAATAGGAATTTTTATAGCTTTTGAAATATTGCTCCTTTGTAAAACTATTGAGTCATATTTATTGTCTGATAAATATACACATTAATTTTCATAAAACAGTAAAACTATCCTAGGCAATTTGCCTAAACAGTATTTCAGAAGCACTTTCAGCAATTATATTGTGTAAAGGGTCCTATGTATGCATGAAAAAAGGACATATAAAGTTATTAGCGTGAGGAAAATTGAGTTCTTTCCCAGCCAAGAAGTCAGGACTTTCAAGAGTAAACATTCAATGTTGAATTAAAGAGTCTGAATCCTTTTTTTTTTTTTTTGTTTTAGAGACAGGGTCTTGGTCTGTCACCCAGGCTGGAGTGCAGTGGCCTGATCATAGCTCACTGTAACCCTGAACTCCTAGGCTCAAGTGATCCTCCCATCTCAGCCTCCCAAGTAGCTGGGACTATAGGCATGTGCCAACAGCCTGCTATTTTAAAAAATTTTTTGTAGAGACAGGGTCTTACTATGTTGCCTAGGCTCATTTCTTTCTTTCCTTTTTTTTTTTGAATTCCAGCATTTTTTACTTGAGATATAAAGTAATTTAGAATCTGGTTTCACGGCTAATGAAAACCTATTCCAGGCTAGCAACATAGGCCAAAATAAATGCTTGAATTCAAGTCCTCTTGTGTAATGAGGAAGTTTAGTTAAGGACCCCACATTACAGCTGTAAATGTTCCTTTATATGATAAGGTCTAAATAAAACTGAACCTAATCAAAGTTACAATTCTTTCATTAGCAAATTAAAAACAAGAACATGCAGCTGACGCCCCCGTCATGATTATCACAACTAATTGCCTCCTTGTTACAAACCAGCCTGGAACAGTGTTCAGCTGTCCCTCTGTGAGAGCAAATTAGGGCCACGTGGGGCTATTCCTGTGCTCACAAGTGGCTCTTGGGCGGCAGCAATCTTATTCACCCCTGTTGACTGGTGGCCAGTGGCCCAACCAAAGCCACGCTACAAAGTCAGCCTCTGAAGCCAGCTCTGCCTCAAAACACACTCCATCTACAGGTGGGAAGACTGCAATTCATTAGATCTGTTGTCACAGTTCTCTCTTATTCTAATGATACCATTTTAATACACACAGGAACCTCTGCTAATTTACGTCAAGTCAGTGACTTCTACATTCATCAACAGAGCACATCAAACAGACCTTGGCACACAAGCCAGCAGCATCTCCAGGTAGACTTGAGGTGTGTCTCCAGCCACAGGTAAGGGCAGAAAGGGAAGCAGCATACTTGTGCTGTCTGTGACTCTCCAGACCTTTTCTCCTGTTTGTCTGGGTCACTCCCTTTCCGAGTGGTGAAAAGGTTGGACTGGCTCTTGTACTGCTTACAGACGGGTGTTGGTGTGTTGACAGAGGGAGGGACAGCGATCCAAAGTTCCTTCTGGCTGGTGCTTGGAGACCATGGAATGGAGGAGAAATAGTCACTTAAAACCCACCTCCATTTTTTGTCTGGTTATGTGCATGGTGGACACCTGTGTACAACAGAGGAATGGCTTGGAGAACTGGGTAATGACTTTCAGGATCTGAGGGGCAGCTGCTGCTTCTTCCTTGTGGCAACAGTCTTCTGGGCAACATCCTGAAAGACCCTCTCCACATTCAGCCAGTACGTGGCACACATCTGGTAGTACATGCACTGCTTCAGGTCATTGGAAAGCTTCTTTGTTCTTGTGTCATTGACCCTCAGTTTAGTGGAACTTATGGCATCTTGGGTTCCCACCAGAACTGGAGGAATCTCACTTGTATTCCAGTAGTTGGCCACTCAACTGTAGTAGGGCAAACAGTCTGGAAACTTATCTCATCCTCCAAGCTGAAGACAAATATAACAGCGTCCACCTACATGGCAAACTGCGCCTGGTGGGGGGGTGTTCATCCCTAATCAGCAGCAGATAACTTTGTTCATCAACAATAATCTCTTTCCTGAAGCTGCCGTCTTTGAGAGACTCCTCCTAGATGTACGTGCCGTCTGGTATTGGTGCACCAGCTCAGACTTGCCCACTGGCCAAATCATCCACAATTCCCACTTTGAGCTCTAGTACAGAGTGACTCAATGTCCATTACTGGCTGTTCACAAAGGCATCTTCGAAGGCAATGACGTCCTCCCAGATCTCCTTCTGCAGGTGCCAGGCCTATTTGTTCTTTCACGAACATTGATCTTTTCAAATTACTTCAGTGTGCTGTAAGCACAAAAAAGAAACTGTTATTTTTAATCCTTATTCCTGAAATTATTGTTTATTTTCTGATATTTGTCACATGCTTACTATATTTGTGTTTTCACCACATGTAAAAATCAGAGCAAACGCAAATTGTGGATCTTATTTCAGCACATACAAAGGCATGTAGAAATATAATCATATGGTGTATATTCATGAATATCAAGGCAGGCTTTAGGTGCTCAGAGTCTGAAATTGCACTGCATGGTATTTTCATTACAGCTACAAAAATGTCCTGGGGCATACTCCAGAGGGAATAACTCAAGTGCAAATTATGAGTATATATTCCCAAAATTGTATGCTATTTGAACCTATCTAATATTTTAAAAAAATGTTGTAGATTCCATTCAACCTTCAGAGCCTAAGGATGTATTATTAGCGTTTATTAGAAAGGGCCCCATTGAGGTGAGGCATGCCTTGGTTAATGTTAACATAAGGCACATTATTCATTCCAGGTTGCAAAAAAGTGATTACATTTTACTGATTAAGACATACATTCTAAATAAATGGTAACAAAATGCAATTTCAGTAGGCAAATGTGAATCCTGCACAAGCATACTCTGGTTCTTTTGATTAAATTGTCCTCTGTGATAACTTCTTTCTCTTTAGTTTCCAAAAATAAGATAAATTTAATTAATCTGTGATATAGAGCAACTATCACCTTTTAAAGTAGAGGGTGACTATCATTTCTCCTCCATTTTTTTCTATTATATATGCAGTCCCTAGTAACCTATAATTCTACTCACATGAAAATCTCATTATTTCAATGTCCTGGTTTACTCTTTCTGTCACATGGTCATCCAGTAGAGTTATCCTTTCCTATAATCAACAGAGACCTTCTATGTTATTAATAAATCTAAAGAAGGTGACCCAGTGACATAAAGCATGATAATTTAGATAATAGTTTTTTGTCTATTCTTTATCACTCCCCATGCTCTCAAATTTATATAATACTATATTGTATGCTTGTAAAATTATTGCAAGGTAGGTTCATGGTACACTGGTTACCACTTCAGCCCACTGCAGCTTGGGCTGCAATTTCTACTACTTGCAGATCTGAGCTCAGCCTTCAATAATGTGTACTGAAGGCTTGGTGATGAACCCTGTAAATATCTTACATTTGCTTGAGACATTTTATTACAACAACATTGAGTCTGGTCCCCATCCCAGACCAACTGACAGAATGGAGGTGCAGAGAGAAGGGAGGGCACACGTGATGGTGTTTCTTAAAACTCCCCAGGAACCCCTAAATTGGAAGCCAGTGTTGAGCACCACTGAGGTAAGCATTGCCTCTGAACTGGAATGTCCATGAGAATCACCTGGTGATCTTTTTGAAACAGATTCCACGGGGGAAACCAGTTGAAGATAATATACAACCTGTTTGCGGTGTATTGCGGGACCATGAATTTGCACTTTGAATACGGTCCCTGATGTGCCTGAAGCTTCTCGCCCAAACCCCTGTTTCTTTTAATTTTTTAAAAGTTTCCACAGACAGCACTGAAGACCCCTTTTTCAACAGCCTCCCGCGTCCACCCCTCTTCCACTAGCACTAAGCTAGAGAAAGCAAGCACAGCACACCTAAGCTCCTGACAACCACACATCTCCACACAAATACTGTCGGCTCCTTACACTTAGCATAGAGTGGAAAAAGGAACGACAACTGGACAGGTGATCCCTGAGGGACGCACAGGGTTGCTATAGCGAAAGCCTGACGACCCCAGGAGAGCAGCCACGGTTTGCAGTCGCTCGTGCAGATACGAGGAGGGGCGGGGCATCAGCAGGCGGCCTCTGCGCAAGCGCGAGCATTTGCGGTCAAAGAACCGGAAGGGCGAGTCCGGGCAGCAGGGAGCGTGGGGCTGCCTCAGTGCGCATGCGCGAGGTTGTGGCGCGAAGGAAAAGACCCTTCGGGTTCTCTGCGGCGGTTACCGTCTTAACGATTCCCCTCAGGGATATCAGACAGGTTTGGAGGCGTAGATTGCCCATCTGGGCAGTTACTTTTGAGGGAATCTGGGCTGACGATGCTGTTAGGGCCCCCAGACCTAACGAGGTAGAGGAGTAGCGTACCAGGGGCAGGTTCTGGATGCAGCTGAAATCCGCGATCACAATTGCGTGTCAGGCTGCACGTCTGTGGTGGAAGTTTCAGAGTCACTCGTGGGAAACGTCTTGGAGTCGGGTCTGGTGGGGACTCCATCCTTTTATATTCGGTGGCCTTCCCAGGACCCTGATGTCCTCGAAAATATCTAGATTCTAGGAGGCGCTGGCTTCGGTTCCCCTAGGGGCACGCCCCTTGCACTGTGGGCGTGCACATGCCCCAGTGTTTGGACTGGAAGGAAGAGGCGGGCTTGAGGGAGATCCGGGACCCACCCCCAAGGAGTTAGCGCGGGTTGAGAGGACTGGTTTGTGCCACAGATTCTGGTTCCAGCTGGGGCTGAAATCTGATCTCAGGTCTGTGGGCTGGGTAGAAATAGCTTTCTGGCCGGATGGTCCAGAGTCCCAGGATTGGTGAGGGTCTAGGTTAGGGATGTGGATTCTGGGCCTGAGAGGAGCTGGGATATGTCGGGAGACTTGTGAGCGCAGATTTGGCGAGGGGTGACCTCCGGCAGAACAGTCAGTGTTGGCAGGGATTCTGAGTTGGAGTCTGATTTTGCGAGGGGTAGAGTCGTGTGGATTGTCTGGGAGCAAAGCACTGGGCTTTCAGGACTCATCGTCCGGGTATCAAACCTAGGCCTCAGGTCTAACCATTACTGGAGGACATGTGGCTTAACAGCCTGTGAGCAGATGCTAGAACCTTCCTTCTCTGCGCTGCAGCCACCAATGCCTGATGAGTGTCTTCCCTTCCACCGGGGTTAATCTCTGCAGAGGCACTGGGCTCCAGTGTCAAGAGGTACAGAGCAACAGCTTTGTAGTGCCCAGTTATTTTCTTATGGTTTATCATTAGGAGTTCTTCCAAGCACGTGCGTGAATGCCTTCACCACAACTGTTTGAATGTGAACAAGTGAAGATATTGAAAACAACAACAGGCTAACAAGGTAACAATAGGCTGGGCACAGTGGCTCATGCCTGTAATCCCAGCACCTTGGGTAGGCCCAAGGCAGGATCGCTTGAGGCCGGGAGTTCAAAACCAGCCTTCACAACATAGTCAGACCCTGTCTGTACAAAAAATAAATTTAAAAAAAGGGTGACAATAGAAGATGTTTGAATAATTTGTGGTGTTAATGAACTGAAGCCTTTGCCCTAAATGCATATTTGATGGTATGCAAAGGAGTTTCTGACCCATTTTAAGTCATAAATCTGGTTATAACAGGATGTTTAGAGATGATCAGATTATTACCATTTTTTGAATACAGTTTTTGCATTGTAGCTGTACCAGGCATAGAAAATAACGTGTAAAGAGCATGTGTATACACATAAAAAGGTCTAACATAGTTTTCACTGAGTTCTGGTACCACAAGATGCTTTTTCCATTTAGTTATAGTTTCTCAGTTTTGTAAGGTACATTGGTTAAGATAAAATTTAAAAGTATAATCAATACAATAACATCAAAAAATAAAATACTTAGGCATAAATTTAACCAAGGATGTGAACAATCTGTTCAGTGAAAAGTATAAAAAAATGATGAAAGTAATTGAACAAGAACAAATTAAAAGGAAAGATTTCCTGTTCACAAATTAGAATGCAATCTGTATCAAAATTGCAATGGCATTATTAACATAAATAGAAAAAAGTCCTAAAATTCATGTGGAAGTACAAAATATCCCAAATAGCCAAGTAATCTTAAGCAAAAAGAACAATGCTATAGGTTACTCTATCTGATTTCAAAATATACTATAAAGCTATCGTAATCAAAGCAGTATGATATTGGCATAAAAGCATACACATAGACCAATGGAACAGAGTAGAGATCCCCAAAATAAATTCACCTGTTTATGGTCAATTGATTTTCAACAAAGTTGCCAAGAATGCACATTGGGGAAAGGATAGTCTCTTCAAAAAATGGTTTTTGGAAAACTGGATATTTGTATGCAGAATGAAATTGCATCCTTACCTCAAAAGGATACAAAAATCTACTTAAAGTGGATTAAAGACATAAATGTAAGATCTGACACTGTAAAACTCCTACAAGAAAACATAGGGTAAAATCAAAAAAAAAAAAAAAAAAGAAAACATAGGGTAAAATCACCATGACATTGGTCTGAACAAAGATTTCTTTGGATACGATCCCAAAAGCACAGGCAACTAAAGCAAAAAATAGACAAATATATTGGATCAAACTACAAAGGTTCTGCACACTAAAGGAAACAATAACCAGGGTGAAGTGACAACCTATAGAATAGGAGAAAATATTTGCAACCATACACGTGGTAAGGCATTAATATACAAAATGTACAAGAAATTCAAACAACTCAGCAGCAATAAAACAAATAACCTGATTTAAAAATGGGCAAAGGTCTTGAAAAGACATTTCTCAAAAAAGACATACTAACAGCCAACAAGTATATGAAAAAAATGCTCAACATCATTAATCATCAGGGAAATGCAACTCAAAACCACAATGAGATATCACCTCACACGTGTGAGAATAGCTCTTATCAAAAAGACAAAAGAACAAGTTTCAGTGAGAATGTGGAGAAAAGGGAACCTTTGTATACTGTTGGTGGGAATGTAAATTTGTATAGCCATTATGGAAAACGGTATGGAGTTTTCCAAAAAATTAAAAACTGAACTACCACATAATCCAGCAATCCTAATTGTGGGTATATATTCAAAGGAAATGAAATCACTATCTCAAAGAGATATCTGCACTCCCATATTCATCAGAGCACTATTCACAATAGCCAAGATATGGAATCAACTGAAGTGAGACAGTATATAGGGACTGGACTTGTGCCTCACTTCTGACCAAGAGAGGCAAGGTGGGGCAGCATGACCCAGCGTAATTAACTGTAAAAGAGCAAAAACCAAATGACCTTCTAGCCTCTGGAATTCAGCCCATACCCATATCAGGGGGAGCCAATTGTCTGTCTCTTGAGTAATGTCTTCCAGGACCACTGAAGCAAGATGCTGACACCAGCTGATAAGGAACCTGGCTGCAAGAAACCAGATCTATCTGGATCTAACCAGCTCAAGCCAGAAAAGAACCTCATACCGACCTTACCCTGACTTTTCCCTCATTATAACCTCATTTTAACACTAAAATTCATGCCCAGGGGTGGAGATTTAAAGTGCTAACGATACATGCGATGCGTGAAGAAGCATGACCGCCAAGTGTGCAGTCATCAATAGAACCCTCCCAACATGGGATGACTTCAAAGCTGACACCTGCCTCTCTCTTTACAACCCCATAAGAGTGCACTTTAGACACACTGCGCTCTTAACCCCATTTGCATTTTAACCCTCTGCACTCCCTCCCTCTCCTATACTCCTTAAACTCCATGCCGTCTGCACCCTCATCTAACCCCTGTGACCCCTTTCCTGTGCCCTCTTGCTTACCCCACTCTCTCTGTCATCACTCTCGGACACACCCCACACACTTCACTTCAACTTTCTCATCACATTCCTCACTCAGGTAGCACAGGGCACAGTAGTATTGAAATGCTGCATGTGTAAAATATGGTCCTGTGTGCTGTGCTGGTGTTGGAAAGAGTGCAAGGGCCAGAGGTGACCACCCCTGGCATTTACAGGCTAGAGATAGGCACAGTTTTCCATATATGAACAAATTACTGAGATACACATACCGGGTTACTATAGTAGTGATTATGTGCAAGTGAGTAGAACTGTGACTTTTGTGTTGGTGTGTGCATTGAGTGTGTATGGATGTGACCATGAGTCTGTAAATGGTATGTGCATGAGTGTTTGTCAGTATGTGACTGAGTGTGTGATTATGGAAATGATTTTATTTAAACACAGTCATTTGTCCCTTAACAACAGGGATATGTTCTGAGAAATGCATCATGAGGTGATTTCATCATCCTGCGAACATTACCACAGTGTATTTACACAAAACTAGAAGGTAGAGCCTACTACACATTTAGGCTATGTGGTATGGACTATTGTTTCTAGGCTACAAACCTGTCGTCGACCAAAATGTCATTATGTAGCACATAATTGAGCATGTTTGAGCATGTGAGTGTGCATAATGTTTGCTTACATATATATGTGAGTGGATAAGTGTATTTGTATGTGTGTGTGTGTGTGTGTGTGTGTTTGGAGTGTCAAAGTCAAATAAAAATACAGAGAAATGTTTTATTTGGAACTGTATATAAAAACAGAATTGCAATTTGGAGCATACACACAGACCAGCATAGTTTTTGGTATGCCTGAAGAACAAAGAAAAGGTTGGGAGCTTTATTAGAAAGAAAAGTGTTAAATATTGTTTTGAAAGAAAGCTCCTTGGCACTAGGAAGTTTTCAGGAGCTGGCAAGCTCTGATTGGTGAGTGACAGCAGAGACTAGTCTTAGAGGCAGCAGGTTGTTTCAGCAGCTAGTAGGTAATACTGGCCTTAGGGTTACAGCAGGCCAATTCAGCAGCTGGACTTGCAGATAATTCTTGAAGCAGAATAATTATAGGAGCCCTGAGTGCTTTTCCCCCTGGCCCCTCAATTCTGATTTAGTTGGGTATGACAAAAGTAACCCTATTTGTACAATTGATTTTCACAGCAGTATGCATCGTCAACCTTACAGCTGTATTCCCTGACTTGGAAATAGAGGGTGTGTGTACTGAAGAATTAGTCGGTAGTTTGAGGGAAATGAGTAATTAATTAATACCAAAATATTAAAATGTATGTAATGGCATTAAGGGTGGATTTACTCTTGCTTTAAATCAATCTCTACCCCATATGGGCTCCTCCACATGCTAGGTATATTCACATGATACTATTGCTCTGTCTGTCTTGTAAATGCTATACTAAATGTAGAAACCCAGACAAACGGGATCATTTTGCTGTGAGAGAGCCTTGGGCAGGGACCAGGAGGTGGCCTGTATAGTGAAAAGTTAACCTTTCCCAAAGTGAGGTCTGGCCTTTGTCCTTAACTGCTAGGAGGTGATCTCCACGCCCTTGAAGTGTCATGCCTGAAGAATGATTTTGTTTGCCTGGAAAATTGGCCACCAGATGGTCTAACAATGTGGCTTATGCTGGGGGCTTTGGGCCACATAGTGTTAGGTCAGTCTCTAGCAAAACCAGAGACTAAAACTCAGCCACAAGGGTGGTATGCAATGGAGCTCCACTAAAAACTCGGGGTAACAAGGCTTGGGTGAGCTTCCCTCATCGACAGCATCCGGAATAATGTCTCATGTTTATGCTGGGAAAGTAATGCATCGTGACACCATGGAGAGATGACAACTGGAAGCTCAGTATTTGGTACTTTTCTTGGCCTCTGCCTTATACACTTCTTCCCTTATCTGATTTTAATCTGTATCCTTTCCCTATAATAAACTGTAACCGCAAGTACAATAGCTCTCAGTGAGTTCTGTGTGCCCTTCGAGAAAATTATTGAAGCTGAGTGTGGTTTTGGGGAGCTCCAAACTTGCAGATGTTATCAGAATTCTGGGCAGTCTTGTGTAAATTGCGTTCCCTCTAAGTTCCTAAAAACGCTCACAGTGGGAATGGATAGTGCACCTTGATCAAATTGTTGATTTCTGTCTTGTGAAATCCAAAATTTTGATTTTGACCACTAACTTTTATATTTCTTCATTAATGACATAACCAAAGAGTGTTCCTTATTTGTATTGGCAAAAATAAGTGTAGATAATTCTGGTAGCCATTCAATGCTGCTGAATTGAGACAGCAGCATTAGCGTATGTGATAGCTAAGAGAATGATAGACTGTGCCAGTTAAACCATCTGATGCTGATGCTTTTATTTGTGAGGAACTATTATAAATACCTTTCTTCTAGAAATAGTGTTCTGTTTAGACTTCTATCACTGCTAGGATCAATATTGGCAAAGTACATCTTCATAAAATACATATTATTAAAATATGGAAATATTTTCATATCATTATTTCCAAATTAACTTCTGTTTAATTGTACAAACTAGTCCAGTGAAATCTACTGCATATTATTGACATCATGTTCTTCCTTTTACATCATTAGACATCCTTCTCAGGAACTTTGATTCTGTTTATCTGCTGAATACTTAAAAATGGTACAGCTTAGGGATCTGAAAATTAAGAATTAACTTGATTTTGGATAGAAGAACTCAGGAAAGGGGGGAATACAGTAAGACATACAAATTTCTCTGCGAGTCCTTCATGGACCGGACCTCAATATTTCCTGCTCCTTCCACATGAGACCCTGTGTGCCTTTAGGGATCGTGAAAAAGTAAGACTCTCCCAAACACTTCAACGGTTTTTTTGAAGATACTCACAAGACACTTGTAATTGGTTTTGCTAATTAGCAATTGTGAGAAAGGTTTTCGGAAATGTTCTCAGCTCCCCAAGCCTGCGCTGTCATTGCCACTACAGGTGAAATGATAATCGCAGTTCTATGGGGAGGTGAGGTCACAGAATCACAAACCTTTATTTCAGGGTCCAGCAGCCTCCCTCCCTCATTTACTGGCTTTCATGTCCTTCACACAGAGCCCGCCACCCTGATAGCAGGACGAAGTCCGGTGAGTACGTTCTATTTCCATGTGAGACGCAGAGTCTGTAAGAAAAGGAAGTCTGAGTAAGTGCCCATTTGTGGAAAAGGGATTCCTTTAGGGTAGAAATGGAGTGGCAAAGCTAGACAAGGAAGAGGGATAATTCCTTAGCTATGAGCTAAGTTTGTAAATAAAGAAGGGTCTTAGACCCTATTCCAATCCCTGATGGCTCCTGGTATAATTTAATAAAACTCTCACTGGTGATAATTGTTAGTGAACAATTCAAGTGATAATGAAATGTGATATGTCGTTTCGAAAGTGCTTAAGGATTGTAGTAATGAAATAAATCTGATGTTCTCATTACTTTACACGAATCACAGACTAAATTTATGGTATTATTATTATAGGTGTGTTTATAATGCATTCATACTTGTAATAAAGATTGGAATGGAACTATAATAATTAATCCTGTGCAGAAATCAGGATCTGAATTTGTTTCTGGAATGAAAAACATTTTTTATGTAAATATAGGTTTATGATCCACTTAATGGAGATAGCAAATGTGTCTCTACTGAAACAGCTGTGGTCTGATAATTGCGGTGAGATTGCATTTCCTCCTGCAGCTAGGAACACATTTAAGGGAAATGTAACATTATAATTATGGATATTAGGCAACAATTGTCAGGACCAAATGTATCTTGTGTCAATTCCTCTAGTTAAATGAAATTCTAACATCAATCCCACACTCAAGATACATTTTCCTATTATTTGAATTTATACATTGCACAAGATTTCATTTTCTACAGATTTCATCTTTTGTATTTTAATACCCTTCACAAATCTCACTTCATTACTCAACAGTTACACTTAACCTAGGTATTAATATTAGTAATAGATAAACATTTAGCTTGAAATTCATAATAACTTAGCTTCTATCCTACACTATTATATCACATATTAGTGTTTCAGGTTTCATAGGTTAAGAACAAATAATTGTCCCTAATTACCCAATAATTTCCTTGATAGATATCACTGTATTTTTATTCCTGGAATGACAGCAAATGAATATTTCTGCTGCCAAACTAATACTGTGTGAATCTTTCATTCATTGAATCCAACTTGGACACGGGACAATATCTTATGGGATTAGACTGTAGTAGTATACTACATTTTATTAGGCTTTATTCATATTTGATATTGGCTTATATAATACAATTTTACACTAAAACGGAAACTTGTTACAACCAAAATTATACTATAAAATACCAATAAAGTAAAATAAAATGGCAAGTTATAAAAACAAACTAAATGTGAGTCTAGATTATTTGAAAACATAGCTGATATAACTTGTTAGTGTAGCACAGTGCTTAGGGCACTGTGTTTGTGCCCAGCAAAGCCAGGTTCAAGTCTCTATTCTGTGCCCACCTAGCACGTGAATTTAGACAAACAACTTAACCTCTCTGTTTCTAAGATCTCCGTGTCTTGACATGAAAATAATGCCAGTGTCCCCATCATATAGTTCTGAAAATCAAAGAAGGTACCGTAAGTACAGCATTACAGCAGTAATTCATGTAATGTAAGTACTATCTGAAGTATATACATTCAACACTGGCAAGCCTTTTTAAATGTAAGCTTAAGTAAATATTTCTTAGTTAGAATATGGGATTTCATTGATATAAATGTAGTCCACACTGCATGTCCCCATGCAGGATCCTCTGGCTGTGACGATATCAGCCCATGGAAACTGGCAGAATGACCTCCAGATATTTGGCAATAAGAATGGTCCACATAGATCAGACTGTATTTAGAACCCTGGGAATTTTCTTTCTTCTTCACCGTTACTTCTTCCTTTATAGGACTGAATGCAGGTTAAGGTCCATATATTTAATTCAAGCATCCGATAATAGCCACTTCTTGGTCATTCTCTTTAAAGTTGTCCCCAAGACAATGGCAACTCTTAGGTTGAAGGATTTCCTCAAACATTTTGGATGTGAATTTGTTTTCTATCCTCACAGAGATGTTGGGGTATGTCCACAGCCATCACCTTCCTCTTGAGTGTCTCCAGCCATCTCGATAAGCCCCAAGAATGCCAGGTGGGTAGAACTGAAAATAAAAGCTCTGTTATTGAGTTTTTCATTTGCCTCTGCTGGACTCTGTAATGCTGGTAAGGATAATTTTTCCATGTATATGGTTGTCAAATGGAGCAGAAAAACATCAGAAAGGAAAAAAAAATTAGGATAATATTCTACTGAACTTCATGACAAAATCACAACTCACAATATGCAGCATTGTTCTTATTCCCTGGTGTTTAAAGTTTGGTGTCATGAACTGTGCCTGTGGCTACGTAAGTTTCATGCTGTACAGACACAGCAACAGGTCAAACACCTTCAAAAGAACAAACTTTCCCCCAGCCACTTATTCCAACTTAATTTTTTTGGTGAAATGTATTGTTTTAATTAAAGAAATATACACAAATTATAAGTGCATAGCTCAGTAAAATTTCACAAACAAAGCACACCTCTGTATGCAACACCTAGATTAAGAAACAGAATATTGGCCAGGCACTGTGGCTCATGCCTGTAATCCTAGCACTCTGCGGGGAAGTGGCAGGAGGATCGCTTGAGGTCAGGAGTTCGAGATCAGCCTGAGCAAGAGTGAGACCCAGTCTTTACAAAAAATAGAAAAATTAGCTGGGCATGGTGGCACGCACCTGTAGTCCCAGCTACTCTGGAGGCTGAGGCAGGAGAATCGCTTGAGCCCAGGAGTTTGAAGTTGCAGTGAGCTATGACGACGCCACTGCACTCTAGCCTGGGCGATAGAGTGAGACTCTGTCTCAAAAAAAAAAAAAAAAAAAAAAAAAAGAAAAGAAAAGAAAAGAAAAAGAAACAGAATATTACCAGCCCCCTAGAAGTCCCTTGTGTCCTCTCTAAGTCACTGCCCCCAAGATTATAGTTCTGTTGGGTATACTTGTGGGAGTGGAATTGTTGGGATATATGTTTACATCTATTTTTACATTTAAGAGATTAGATCACCTTTGCCTGTTTTGTACTTTATATAAATGGAATTATACAGCAAGAATTATTTTATGTTTGCCTTTTTTCACTCTATATAATTTTCGTGAATGTATTGTTTGTATTCACCAGCATTGCTGTATAGGCTTCCCTTGTGTGGATATCAAACAATTAATTGATTCATTCTACTGTTAATGGACTTGTGGGTGGTCTACAGTTTGGGGCTATAATGACTACTGCTGGTATATAAATTCCGGAATTTATCTTTTGATTTTGTGTGTGTGTGATATATATATATATATATATAAATTTCTCTGGGGTAGATTCATAAGAGTGGAATTGTTGGAACATATGTTTGTATCTGTTAAGTTTAAATAAGTACTATCAAACAGTTTTCCAAAATGTTTCTGCCAGTTTTAACACCCATTGGCAGTGTATGAGATTCCTGGTGTATCCTCATGCTTGCCAAAATGTAGCATTTCCTACCATTTTTACTTTAGATTTCAGGTTGGTGTAGAATGATACCAGGTAGTGGTATTATTTGAATTTTCATGGTTACTAAGGACATTGAACATTTTTCCATATTTCTTAGTCATTGAATAATGTATTTTTTGAAATTTCTGTTGGAATGTTTTGCCTGTATTTTGTTCTATTGTGTGATCAGCAAGTGTTCTTTGTGCTATGTTCATCTTTCCCTCTTTCCCCCACCTCTTGTGTGTGGTGTGTGTGTGTGTGTGTTTTTGTGAGAACCAGATCTTAATTTAATATGATCTAATTTGTCATTTCACCCATATAGTTAATGTGTTTTTTTGCTGTTTAAGAAAACACTTTATTTTTCTAAGACCACACAAATATTCCTTTTGTTTTAAAAAATTTTATTACTTATCATTAAAATTTAAATCAGTGATCCATTCAGAATTGATTTGTTGTATGGGGTGGGTAGTGATTAAGATTGTCTTTCTCTCTCTCTCTCTCTCTCATGACTAGCAAAATTAGTTTACTCTGAAATTGTTGGATCATGCTTTCTTTCCATTTGCTCTCATGTTTCATTGCTTCTCCCGGGTTAACACCCTTTTATCCATAGTGCTGACTTCCATGAAATATACTGGGAATTCTCTCCATCTCTACGTGAATCTTGGTGTATTGGGCAATGAAGCACACAATTAAAGTTAATCTTGATGCCAAAATTTTTCAATGAGGATTTTTGCTCATAGGAATGATTGTTGCCACAATTTGATGGAAAATGCACTGAATGACAGAATAGCCTCTAGGGATTTGGCAGTAGGAATAATCTTCTTATCACAGAGTATAGTTGGAATCCTTGGCAATATCTCTCTTCTTTACCATTATCTCTTCCTTCGCTACACTAAAGGCAGGTTGAAGTCCACATATTTGATTCTCAGGCACCTGATTATAGCCAATTTCTTGGTCATTCTCTCTCAAGGAGTTCCCCAGACATTGGCAGTTTTTGGGTTGAAACATTTCTTCAATGATTTTGGATGCAAACTTGTATTATATGTTCAGAGAGTGGGCAGGGGTGTGTCCTTTGGCACCACCTGCCTCTTGAGTGTCTTCCAGACCATCATGATCAGCCCCATGAACTCCAGGTGGAAGGATCTTAAAGTAAAAGCTCCCAAGTACATTGGCTACTCCATTCTCTTCTGCTGGATCCTATACATATTGGCAAATTTCATCTTTCCTGTGTATGCATTGGTCAAATGGAGCGGCAAAAACATCACAGAGAAAAGAAATTTTGGATACTGTTCTACTCTAGGTCGTGACAAAATATTAGAATCACTATATGCAGCATTATTTGTATTTCCTGAAGTTTTGTTTTCTGTGCTCATAATCTTGTCCAGTGGCTCCATCATTTTCATTCTGTACATGCACAAGGAGCGGATCCAACACATTCACAGGACTAATGTGTCCTATAAATTTTCCCCTGAGTCCAGAGCCGCTGAAAGTGTCCTTGTCCTTGTGAGCACCTTTGTGTCTTTTCATACCCTCTCCTCCATCTTTAATGTTTGTCTTGCTCTATTTTATAATCCCAGTTGGTGGTTGGTGAATACTGTAGTTCTAATGTCTGTGTGTTTTCCAACTGTCAGCCCCTTTGTTCTCATGAGTCGTGACTCCACTATATCCAGACTCTCCTTGCTCTGGGTAAGGAACAGAAAATTCCCTAATCTTATTTAAAATATGTAAACTATGTTTTTGCACAAAGATCCGTTGTTTATCTCTCATCACCCTTGAAATGTCAATACAGAAATCTATGGAAAAGGCACATGTCTTTCTTAGGCAAACCCTAATGGGTATTGGGGTCTTCAGCTGGTTAATTGTGGGACCTGCATGGCATGGGGGAGGTGAGTAAAGCAGGCTGCCCTCATCCTAATGCATAGTATCCTGGTTATAGCAGTCTTAATCAAATGTTTCTTAAGGCAAATTAAATGAATTTGGTTCTGGCTTCTCTGAAACAGGAAATAGATTTCCTTTTCTTATCTTATTGCATTAGCTAGAACTTCCATTACAGTGTTACAAAGGAGTGGTGATAATGGACATCCTTGCCACTGAATTGTACACTTTAAGAGTTAATTTTATGGTATATGAATTTCATGTCAATTAAACAAACAAAATCATCTAATAGCTGCACATTGACCTGAAAAAAAATCTGATCTTCTGACCCTGTCCTACAAGGCCTTAGAGATGTGAGTTGTAGTATCCATTGCAATAATAGAAGCAAAAGGTGGGGATGATTATGGCAATGATAATGAAAGAAGAGAAACTGGAGATAATTAAGAGGTAAAATTAACTTATCGTGTTCTTCAGATCTTAGTATTAGACTTACGGGGTATTGAAACGTCTACCTGGTTTCCCCTTACTGGATCAGTTCCTTATCTTGTATTGCCCCAGTTCTTTCATTAAACTACAGATATAAAGGGATCTTCATTTATTATATCTACAGAGCACTTACTGTGTGCCTATTATTGTCCTGGGTACATTCTCATGTCACACAAATATTAAAACAACTTTTAATTTATGCATTCTCCAAATTTTTCAATGTAGTAGCACAGGAAAATGTAAATTAAATATATATTAATAATATGAAGTGGGTTAAAAGGTGTAAAAGAAAAAAATAATGCTGGGAGTAGAACAAAAACCACAAACTGTTTTTTTCCCTGCTCTCACACTACAAAGATCAACACAGAAGACTTCTGTGACCAAATGTGTAGGGGTCTCTCTCCACCCATCAAACAAGCAATCACATCTTCAGTGGACACCAGCTGGGTGTCCTCCAATTCAGTTCCAGCCACCTAGGGGGCTGCCAGCCATCAGTCAACTCATCGGCATACAAAAAGACATCACTTTGGAGATTCTAAGTATTTTAGGAGTTGGATGCCAGGAAATGGAGCCAAAGACCAAATATATATTGTACAATGTCACAAATGCTAAGAAAAAAAATTTTTTTAAGAAAAAATTTCTAATAAAAGAAAAAGGAATTTTACTAGAGTTGAAAAGAATCATGTAATGTTTAATACTGTAATCACAAATTGGTATTTTATAGCCTTTGAAAATTTGGTCTTCTAGTAAAATTATTGAATCACATTTATTGCCTATTAAACACTTTCACACATAATCATGACACTAGTGTAAAAATTCTTAGGCAATTATTTAAACAGTTTTTCTGAAGCACTTTAAATAATTATATTGTGCACAATGTCAACCTAAAAGGAAAAGGCTGAAGCACAAAATATAATTTAAAGAGTTGATTTGAGCCAAAATGAGAGCAGCTCTCTGGAAAACTCACACTCAAGTAAACTTGGATATGAGCTCTGTCTGTTCTTTGTTACAAGCAAGTTTGTAAAGGCAACAAGGGGACAGGAAGTGGGCTAATAAAAAATTGTTTGTCAGACTGGTTGACTTATAGTGAATGGAAATGTATTTCTCACAGTGCTGGAGGCTGGGAAATCCAAGATCAAGGTGCTGGCATTTGGGGAGGGCCCTCTCGCTGTGTCATACACCTGGGCAAGCATCACAGAGTAAAAGGCACAGAGAAGGCAAGAGATAGAGCAAGAGGGGGTCAAACTCATCCTTTTACAAGAACCCATTCCCACAGTAATGAACCCACTCTCAAGATAATGGCATTACCCCATTCACACGGACAGAACTCTCATGGCCTAATAACCTCTTAAAGGTCCCACCTCTTACCAATGTTGCATTGGGGATTTAGTTTCCAACATAGGCTTTGGGGGGGACACATTAAAACCATAGCAGCTAAAAACTGAACATTTGAATCTAATAATACAGTAAATTCTGTAAATCACATTTTTCCTTTACCTAGTTTGCTTATTTTTCTTTTTGTTTCAGTTTTTTGATTTCTGTAGGTTATGTCTGTACCAAGATCAGACTGAGGTGTAAACTTCAGATTTTCTCAGGTGTTTTCTAAGTTGTACTTTTCCCGGGGCATGCACAGTGATTTTCTAAATTCCCATTTATATGCAATTGCTTTTGAATATCCTAGATCTTAAATATCTGTATTACAAAAGGGGGAAAAAGAAAAATGAAGGGTTGAAAACCAAAAAAGGAAAGTGGTTCTGGCCAAGTGAATATCCAGAGTGAGGGTGGGAGGTACAACAGTGACTGTTTGCCTATGTGTCTACACCTCCACCACCGTAAGCAGCAACCAACAATTCAAACACAGGTCCCTGATATTTGGAGGACAGAGTTCTTATTGCACACCCTGGTCTTCCCAAGATGCCTGGAAGCTGCTCTAGAAACACGTGCACCACTGCCTGCCCTAGGACTGGGAGAGGGAGATGAGTAGCCGTGAAATTAGCTGCAATTACTGCCCAAGCTTTTCCCTGGAAGACGCAAGCCTTCAATATACTTCTGCAAACTATTTACATCAGACAGATTCTGCCAGTGCGATTGTTGCCTAAGTGGGGAGAAGGATTCCTGGTCTTTCCTATTCCACCACCTTCCCATAATCCCCTCCCACTGAGGATTTGGACATCAAGATGAACCTTGAGTGTTTGGTGCAGTGGGGTTGTAAAGACTGAAAGAGACAAGAGATAATATCCTTGAGACTTGACAGAAATGTCAGCTTTGAGGGGAAGTGAGGTTAACCTGGGAGAGTAAATGGCAGGTGACAGTAAGTAAAAAGAAAGCCAAATACAATATTTTCAGAATAAATTGAAATTTATTTGCTTGATGAAAAATAAGACTTAAGATACTACCCATACATAACAAAATGATTCTGAATGGTTTGCTGGTGTAAATTTTAACAATGTTAAATTATCTTTTTAGAAGAAAACAAAGGAGAACATCCTGATATATTATAATAGGAAAAGACTTTTTAATAGAAAATTTTAACCCTAAAGGGGGACATCACAAATGATATGGTATTAAAATTAAGAGCTTTTCTGGGTGTGAAATTTAGAATGCTGTTTGGTAGAATCTCCTAAAGCTGAGTAGATGTAAACCTATGACCCAACAATTCCACTACTACATATATACCCAACAGGAATCTAATGCATGGATCACCAAAACATGTTGTAGAACTTCCATACCAGCCCTATTCATATTAGCCCAAACTGAAAACCACTCACGTGTGCATGAAGAAGAACGATTAAATTAATTGATATATGAACGCACAATCAAATTCTATCATCGACAACATGGAAAAAGTCACAAATACATGGAATTTACAAATACATGAATTTACAAAAGAATTCATACAGAATTCCTCAATTTATATAAAGTACAAAGAGGTGAAAGTGGCCTATGCTGTTACATGTCACACTAGTGGTCACTTTGGGGGATAGTGCCTGGCAGAGACATGAGGAGACACTTTCCAGGCTAACAATACTCTGTTTTTTGATATAGGATCTGTGTGCAGAGATGTATTTAGTTTATGAAATTTCATTGAGCAGTGTACTCATGACCCGTACATAAAATTTTTGCAAAATATATATTAGCAATTAAAAATAAGTTGTAAGATGGTAAATAGATTCATATGCAATGTCTTTATATTATTTATGTGGAGAGTAAAGGCATTAAACAGATATACACTGTGATTAGGTTTTTTAAAGTCCACTGTAATTTCTAGGTTGAAATCTAACTGTTACTAAATATACAGAACCCAAAGAACAGAGGTAAAATACAGAATTTTTGAAATAAATTAACAGAGAAAAAAATCAACACAGAAAGACAAGGAACTAGAGCAGGTGGCAGGAAGACCACACAATATGTTGGTAAATGCTTCCCAAGTATGTCCATTATCATATTAAATACAAAAGACTAATTACTCCTGCTAAAGTAAAATATTGCTTGACTATATTCATTTTGATTTTTTCAAAATAAGTAAACAAAAAATTAAGTTATATAATGAAATACATTCCAGATTAACAGTACAACATCATGCAAAAGTATCAGTAAAATTAATTTATTTAAATTTAATTTTTTAATATTTTAGTACAATTTCCTACATATTGCTTGAGGATAACAACCTAATTATTGATATGGATCACAACCCCATCATTGTATATAAATGCAATAATTATAAAGTTAGTATGCCTCATGTACGGTGTGTATCCCATCACGTTGTTATAATCACCACTAAATCTGTTGAGGAAATGAATAGAACTAAATGTGCAAAAAATATGTGACAATATACGTTCCTCATATGTTTGGGGGGTGTTTGTGTTCCTTTTCCAGGCAAAGCAGAGTCTGGATGCCTTGGAGTCATGGCTCATGAGCAGAAAAGGATGACAGTTGGGAAGTACCTAGTGACTATTGCAGTGGTGTTCACCAGTAACCAGTTGAGATTATTAATAAGAGCCAAACAAACTTGAAAGATGCAGGAGAGTGTGTAAAGATAGACAAAGGTGCTCACCACGAGAAGGATGGTTTTAATAGCTCTTTTGGAAGATCTGGGGGAGAGGTTGGTACTAATGTCGTATTTGTCTGTGCGCCCCTGGCTGCTTGTGCCGCAGGACCAAAACCATGAACTCAGGCAGAACATGGCCGCAGCAGGAAGACATCATGGAACGAAGCATGCAGGCATGCGGAAATCTATTGGTTTGTCATGTGAGCACAGCATATTCAAAATCTTGCAAATTGAGTTTTTGTTTTCAGGAAGTCATGCATAGAAAAATGACATTTATTAGCATTGCAGGTACATCAAGAATAATTGGGAAGTTCCAACCTGGATTCGAGATTCTTAAGCGTGACCGACCGAGTTCTGAGACAGTTGGGTGACGAAACCACTGCCACGTCTCCATGGACACACCCCTGCCCCTCATGAATAAGGAAGAAATTTGCATCCCAACATGAACATTTGCCACCAAAATGTTCCCCCAAAGGATACCATCTTAGGGAACCAGAGAACGACAGTTGGCTACAATCAGGCTCCACAATCAAATCTGTGGCCCTTCACCTGCACCCAGTGAAATAAAGGAAGAGATAATGGAAAGAAGAGAGAAATTCCCCACGATTCCAAATACAGTCTGTGATAAGAAGATCATTCCTATTGCCAAATCCCTGGTGAACATCCTGTTAGTTCTCAGTGATTGATATTTGTCTTCTGAGCACGAGGATCCTGTGTGGGAATAAGGAGTGGGCATCACATCAACTGAAATGCACTATTCTCCACTTACCAACAGTTCTCATGTAGAAATAATTACTTAAAATTTTCCTATCATTTAGAGGCTTCCAAGAGTTGAATGTATAACCACGACAGAACACTTGCAATGTATGGATTACAGATATAGGCCAGACAGGCGATGATTTCTTCATTCCTCATCAATTTATGAGGCAGACACGACTGTTACTTTCCTTATAAACATGAGGAGACCATAGGCACAGAGAGGTTAAGTGTTTCTTTTTAATCTAGGAATGCTGTGTCTTGTGCCAGGATCTATAAAAGTGTTGCAGGCATTAGCTGGACTTTCACACTTCCTAAAAGTAACAATAGTTGATTCAAAACAAGATATATAGGTAGCTAGACAGCTAGATCCCTAACTATTTTTTTTTAAAAAGGTGGATTTACTGTTGTATAAATCACAATAAATTTAGGTGTTGAGGTTGAGTCAGAACTAACCTCTTGGTTAGAACTTGGAAGAACTAATTGCTGTGTATCAAAGTGGAGAAGAATGTAAGTTGCCGGGGCAGGTAGGGACATGGGAGAGATGAGAGCAGATGGGACACTGCATAGGTAGAGGAGGAAGATATGAGAGGCCTCACAAGCAGAGCATCCTAGAGCGACTTTGCAAAAAAAAAAAAAACCCAATTATTATAAAAGGATATTAAATTGTTTGCCCTAGAGTGCCCAGGTATCTCTGTCCTTTTGTCACCCTTACAATATCTTAAAAAGGCCACATGGATCAACTGAGGTTTTTCTGTAAAAGTGGATACTTTTGCTAATATTTGAGGGGGCTTGAGTTTTATATCTGTGCTTATATAAGGCAAAGTCTAAATTTATGGAGAAGGAGGGGTTGAGAACACAGGAGAGTTTGATGGTGTAAACCCCTAGGAATTAGCACAAATTTCTGGGAAATCTTCAGCATTTCAAGGGTGTGGAAGTGGTGTAGTAAAAACAAGGCCTTCAAAGAGTGAAACTAGACCCAGCTAAGGCTGGGTTATATACAGAATAAACAGAGTTTTCCCCAAAAATGTCTTTTATATGATGAGAGAAAGGAGATGAAATAAAGGGAGGCCTACAGAAGAGTAGGGCAATTGTGTTGGGCCTGCAGGGTTGGAATCTGCTAGATTAGACAGTAGTGGGGGTGTAATATAATTTGTGTGTGTACTAATTTGACCTTGCTTTGAGGCCCTGGCTAGAGGTCAGTTAGGTCCCCTTCTAAAGCAACCAGTTAATTCCACACACCCAGCCACATGTGAGCCTTGTGGCACTTTAACTTACCCTAATTCATCCCCATCTCCTCAGCTCCAAGGTAGCCTTGAAAAACAGCCACCTTTTAACCAGAGTAACAGTGAAAGTCTGCACTCTAGCAGTCACTCGGGATAGGAATGGCTCTGAAACATCCCCAAAGCCCCTATCCCCAGAGAATTTTCACATTTAACCTGTCTGACAGCTTTCTGAATAGCTCTATTCTCATAGTTTGTCTCTATTTGACTTGACTCAGAGATTGATCTGTGTGAACATTCCTACCCATAGGGCATTTGTCAAAAAAAAAATCAGCCACAGTTGTTTAACACTGAAGTGCTGGGCTAGTGACAGTGTATGGCTATGTGATAGAAGGCAGTAAGAAGAGGGCACAGAGAAAGGGGGCATAAGCATAGGATGGTGGTGCAGAGAGTTTGGAGGATGAAGTATAGAGAGTGCAGGGGAAGAGAGAAGGCAGAGACACAAAAGGAAAAAGGGTGTTAAGTGTTGCTTAAGACCGACAGGATGAAAACACCTTTATTGTGGTATTTCTACATTATAACACATGCTTTGTTATAAGAAAATAGAACAGAACACAATTGAAAATTTTAAGGACATTTCCCCCCCTTCTTCCTTATAAGAAACTATAATCTATCACAATAATTTTGTAGATATATTGGCAATTTTTAAAGACAGTAATTTTTTCACTGTAAAAAAGTCACTGGTGTCATAATATCATAGGTAGATATATCTCCAACCTCAGAGTTACTCTCATGGTTATGTTACATGAAAGAAGAGATTTTGCAGTTATAATTAAGCTAACTAGTCAGCTGACTTTAGCATCAGGAGATTATCCTTGATTATCTGAACATTTAGTAACAGAAGAAACCAGAGAGATACAGGAGCAGAAGTCAGAGATTTGAAACATGAAAGTGATTTGACACACTATTGTCGGCTTTAAAGATGAGAGGGCGAGAGTGAGGAAATTGTGTGAAGGAAATTAATCTGCCAGTAGCCTGAATAATTCTAGAAGAGGATTCTTCCCCAGAGTCTCCAGAATAGAGGCCAGGCCAGCTGACACCTTGATTTTGGCTTTGAGACACCCTAAACAAAGTACCCAGCCAAGCCGACCAGACTTCTAATCTAAGAACTATGAGAAAATAAATGGTTGTGGTAAGCTCCTAAACTTGAGGTAATTTGTTGTTATTAATAGAAAACTAATATATGTAGGAACAAATTTAAACAGTAAAGTAAAAGTCTTCATTAATTACCCATGACTGATACTATTTTGATCTCCAGAAGTAATAATTTTATCCATTTTAGGCATATCCTCTTTCTTATACAATTTTAGAATATATTTAAACTTGTATCTGAAATTACATTACACACACACACACACACACACTAATATATTTTGTTCGTGGTTCAATAGTCACATAAATATTTTCTTTTCTTTCTTCTTTTAATTTTTTAAGAGACGGGGGTCTCACTATGTTGACCAGGCTGGTCTTGAACTCCTGGCCTCAAGCAATCACCCCACCTCAGCCTCTTGAGTAGCTTGGATTACAGGCACATGGTACTGCACCTGGCTAAATATTTTCATATTGAGCTTAACTGTTCAATCAAATTGCTTAATTCAATCAGTGATCTATGAAGAAGACATTTTCATACCTCATTCCCTGGTACATTTTATCATATTATTCCATGGTGATTATCAATGGATTATCTTCACAGAAACACTCCCTGTTTATACACTTGCAGAAGTGAATGTGTTTTTGTTTTCTGGTATCACACACATTATGAAATGTGAATCATTGATCAAGTCAGTTTGTACATATGTAGATTATCTAAGTAATTCTGGGACATAGGATTGTTGTGCCATCATGATTGCACATTCTTACTATGGGTGGATAATTGCTAAATGATACTGTACAGGCCAATAGTGCACGCAGGGACTACTCCAGTATCTCAGTTGAGGCACTGCACCAGTGTAGTAATGACGGAGGATGTGAGAGTTGGTTGGAATTGAGATAACTTTTGAAGATGGAACTGACTTCCAGCCTTGACTTGTGGTTATATGGCTTTATTAGGCGTATTTTGAGGATTATAATGGCCTATGGGGTTGCACATAATGTGAGCATGTAGGTGAACGTAGGACATATTGTATGAGTGTTCTCAAGATCTCTGATCCCTCAGGGTGAGTGAGCCTTCAAGCTCAGGGTTGGGATAGGGAGAAGAAAGCAGAATATGAGATGGAGCAGGGCTAGAAATGCAAATGGCTGCCTACAAAAGGCTGGCAAAGACCTCTTGATGAGGCGGTTTAGACACATAGGACCGTGGGAAATCCAGTTCTTTAAGGTGATTTTTATTTTTCGCATGTGAATGTTCACAGAGGTATTTGCAATATCCAAAAAAATGAAAAGAACTCAAATGTCCATCAATTGGTGAGTTATTGAATACATTTCGGAATACTCATACAACGTGATAGTAAGCAACAAAAGGAACAAGACTATTAATACATAAAAACTGATGAATTTCAAAACAATGATGCTGTGTGAAAGAAGCCAGATAAAAGAGTACATACTGTATGCCTCTATTCATAAAATGACAGAGGTGACAGAGGGCGGTTCAGTGGCTGCCTAGGATGCGTGTTTTATAATCCCGGCAGGGTGAGAGGCATGGTGGGGATGAGGCTGGAAAAATGGGTCACAAAGTCCACTTTTTCTGCTCACTTTGTGATCGCTGCATCCCCCATACCGTCTCACTTTTCCATACCTTCTTTTTCTTCTAAAGGCACTGGATCTGCCAGTTCCACTCCTAGGTCTCCAGAGAGCATTTGTTCTGCCTTAGAGACACTGAACTTCCCCTAAGATGGCCGCACCCACGATAGTACACAGCCACAGCGCTCGGCCCACTTATTACAATTTTTTTTTTTTTGCCAGCTTACTTAAGTTTTTATACGGCCTCTAAAACGTTTCGCATTTAGAATAGTGATCGAGGTGCCCAGGAGGTTATTTTTATTTCCCACCGAGTTAAGACATCGCAGCCGTAATGGCCGCTAAGAATGTATGTCGCGCCTGTGGTAGTGATGGGCTCCCGTCCTTGAAAACCGAGAAGGCGACCATCTTATTTCTGGGCCCTGTCCGTTCACAGGACTTCACCCCCACGCCATGTTTGCCTTTGTGAGAACTCAAGCCTCTGACAAGCTCTCCATTTTCCGCCCGGGCTGAGGTGCCTGGAAATCGGACCGTTACAGAGGCCTCTCTCAGCTCACACGCGCCACAGCAGCCTCTCCGCCTTCTGTACGGCAGGTATTCAAAGATGGCCGCCCCCGAAGCACCAAGGCGACGCCGGCGCCGGCGCCGGCATATTACCTCATAAGGAAAAGCCGGAAGCCAGTCTCCCGTTCTCATAGAAACGCAGCGCACCCTCGTCCGAGATTTGCTGGAGAAGGGGCTGGGCGAGGGGACCTTAAGTGGAAGAAGTTTAGGGAAGTAAGTTCGGTCCTTAAGAGCTACCGGTTCGAGAGAGTCAGGTCAGTGTGTGGGTCAGTCCGTGGAAAAGGCGGAGGGAAGGAGCGTTCTGAGGGTGTCTACGTGGGTTTTTGCTAGTGCGGGGCGGTGGAGGTAGCGCGGGGGGTGGGTGTTTTCTGCGAGGGGAGTATGTGGGAGTCTGTAATGGGATTTCTGCGATGCGGTGTCTTTGGGAGTCAATCGTGGGAAAAGGTCTGAACAGATCAACGACCGAGAAGAGTCCCGAGGTCAGGATTAGGGTCTTCGCAGGTCATTCTGCCTGTAGGACTCAGTGATTGAGAACTGGTGGGATGGTGTTTGCCGTCGAATGCGGTGTCTGTTTCGGATTCTGGATTAATTTGGGGTTCTGTGATCCAGGAAACATTAAGAGAGGTCAGTGTGCGTGTGAATCTAGTCCAGGTTTTCGTATTAATCTGGTGGGGTGCTGGTCTTTTGTCTAGAAATGATTCAAAGTTGAAGACTTGGACCCCTGTTTGGTGGTGCGTCTGTGTGTGTTGAGCTCAAACGTAGGCTGCTGGAGCAGACTTGATGAACACTAACATTCCCTACAAACTTCAGGTCCAAGTCCTTCCTCTCTGAGAAATTTTCTAATCCTCTTTGGCTCCCCACAATAACCCATCCTCTTGAATCCGCAGAAATTAAAGGTTTTTTGGGGGGGCGGGGGGAGAGGGATTAATGATTCAGCATATCTAAAATTAATACACTTTCTATTTAAGAATCTGTTTTTATCCTTCCTCTTGCAAGTTTACTGCATATTTTTTATGGGTGTTTCCTTTTAGGTTCTATATGTGAGTATGTAAAGGCCGCTGTTTTCCCAGCATTTATATTTTTGAATTGTCTTTTAAATTCATATTTATACCTCATATTCCTTCTCTCTCTATTCTCCTCCTTTTTTCGGTGTGTTCATTGTTCCTCATATTGCAGTGTGTATATAAACGCTTTAAAAGTATATATAAAGACTTTTAAAGAGGTTTAAGGGTAACATAATTTAAGGGAAAAATTTACAATTCCTCACCATCCATATGGTGTCATTTCTAAAACTGATCTGAGAATTACCTAATACTGAGAGGCATGATGCTGTGCTGATTCTGCTTTGCTATCTCCCCTTTCACGTTCATGCTACTTCCACACTTCACAGAAGAAAGGCATTCTTCCCACACATTGAGGGTCTTCTGCTTCACTGGCCCAAGGGAACCAAATAAAGGACAGAAGTATTCAGGGCCATGCGTTGAGGTGAATGTACAGCAAGAGGGAATGCAGTTTGCTCTTCAGCCCACAGGTTGTTTTGCTCTTCAGCCCACAGGTCCTGGCTACCCTGGGGAGAGGCAAGAAGTGAATGAAGAAAGAGGAGGTTCCAGGACCTAGATGTCATCATTTCTGGGGACACCCTTGACCAGTGACTTGAGTTTCTGACCAGAAATTTAGGACATATCCAGAAGAGACAAAGATAGAGTAGCCCCACTGCTGGTCATTTCCCACAACAGAAGAAAATGATCAATGCCCAGGTGACTTTTGTCTGTTTTATTCTCTCCTTTATTCCTTAGTGGGTTTGTCGAGCCCATAAGAAATCATTTCAGAGTCTAGAGAGAAATAGACTTAGAATCTAACTCCAGCATCATGGCAAAGTAGGATCAGGAATCTAGTGTTCATATGATTCCTACTAAATGACTGATGTTGGAACATAATGCATGACTAGAGGACCTTTTGGTTTATATTAGCCATCAGCTTGTGTCTGATATCTCTGACAGCCAACACAAGAGAATCATGCTGAGCTATATGATATACAATGACTGTGAAGAGAAAGCAGACAGATTCCTCAGGGATGTCAATATTTCATGGCACTTAGGTCTCAAAAAAAATCTAATAGTCTTCCCAGAGATGATATGGTAGACATAGTTTTGAACTAGCCTGCTAATAAAGGCAGAAGAAGATTTCCTATTGCTGTTTATTACAGGGTTCCTCAGAGACTCCTGTGGGAATAGACTAAGTAAAAATTGGACACAATTTTTCAGGGGACCAAAGCAAGGACATTCAAAGGACTCAGCCTTGTGTCTGTCTGAGCATAGCTAGGGATAAAACCTAAATGGCCTAGGAAAATGGAAGGATTGATTATATGGCTTTCACCTATCCTGAAGAGATAGCTGAACCGGCATTTAAGTACAGATTTGGCATTAGGGAGTTTCAAGAAACGTTGTCTGGTAAGGACTTGAGTTGTTGGGTGCCAAGGTGTTTGCTTTATAACTTTTCCTCATCTCAGAATATACAGAATCCTTTCCCATTTTCAAATCCAATTCTTACCTACTTTAATTTTTTTGTAATTACACAAATTACTCATGGATACATTTTAAAGGAAAATAATTCTAATGATGAAGTACACACTAGCAAAAAAAGTAAATTTCCTCTTTATAACTTCTTCTTAATCCCCTATATATACACTATATTATATATATATATACACACACACTATATATGGTAGTATATACTTGCTGTCACTGAACTATGTGCACATATATGTATGTATGTGTATTTACAAATGCATATTTATGTACATACCTGTGTACATAAACACATTTATTATGACTTTTTTTGCTTCAGTGGAATCATACTCCAAAGAAAATAACCTGTTTGCCACCTGAGATGGTATAGTTTCAGCATCTAAAGGAATAATGCCTGTAATTAATTGAAGAATATTAACTATATAAAATTCCATTTGTCTAATGTCATACTCAAAAAAATGAATTAAACTATCTAAAGGATTTAGATGAGTACCTGCCACATGGTGACTGATACGTGGGAACATTCATGCCTTAAATTGTTGCCAATATTTAAAAATATGACATAATCAAATGGCATAATTTTTAACAATCTGAATGGTCTGATATTCTTTCACTGTATTTTGCATTTTCCTCTTCACAGGTGAGGTGGAAATCCTTCTTGTGTATTCATTAGTCAACTGGAGTTTTTTCTCTTGTGAAATGCATCTTTATAATTTTTACATTAAAAAAATTCTAATTGTTTTCATAATCTTACGAACATTTTTCTTACTGATTAATAAAAGGTGTTTATATTTGCTATGTATTGATCTTTTTTGTTTATTGCAAATATAGTTTCAGCCTGTCATTTTTCTTTTGGTTTTGTTCATATCTTTTTTGTTCATATCTTTTTCAATGCAGAAATTTAAATTTTTTCTCTCATAAAATTTGTCACTTTTTTTTCCTTTATGGCTTTTGACATGAATATATTTCATATATGCCTTTACTGCTTTCATAGATTCTTTTGCTTTTTGGTTAGGACTTTAAACAGGAAAAACTTATTTTTGAGTGTGAAATTAGGTAGAAACCTAAGTTGTCTTTTTTCCAAATAGATTTATTTCTCATGTGAAATAATTTAGAACGTGACAAGATTAGCAGCATTAAAATTTGCTGCCTCTACCAAGTCTGCTCTCTTCTCTTTGTACGAATCTCTGCAATAACATGGGGATAGATTATCCCATCAGTTTTTGTCTAGATCTTCCCTGCCTCAAGTTCCTACACTATTGTATGATTACAAGCCATGTTGAGATGGGATAGTGGCAGTTCAGTTGGCAATGTCTCAGTTCATTCTCTGGTGGCAGTCAGGGCTAGGCTGCATTGCCACAGAATCAGAACATTGAAGATATTATTCCACACTTTTCTGGCTTCTGTTGTTTTTGTGGAAATGTCAGCTGTCAGTAAATTTTGTCTTTCTTTTGATGGTAAGGCATCCTTCTAATTGTTTTCATAATCTTATATTTGCATCTGGTGTTCTATAGCTTCAGTCTGATGTATCTAAATGCAGATTTCCTGTTTGGCTTTGCTGGTTTACTAATTCTGAGTTATTGGGTGTTTAATCAAGTCTGCAAATTTCTCACTTTCTAGATCTTTGTAAATTGCTTCTCTTATTTCAATATAATATTTCAAAAACTATATATAGGCATATGTTAGACCTTACTGTATTCTCCATATTTATTCAACTCTTCTTTATATTTTCTATCACTTTGTCTCTGCTTCATTTTTCAGTTTTTTTTAATGTATATTCCAGTTCACTATTTATCTCTTCAGTGTATCTAATACTATAATCTTTCTGTTGACATACACACATACATATCTATATACATATACACACAAGCATGTGTGTATATATTATGTACATGTATATTTATTTTCAAGAATAATTTTTTCCCAATTTGACTAATATTCTTTAATAGTTTGTTATGCTTTCTACATATTTCTATTTTTTAATCCATTCAGTAATTAAACACTTATGTAGTATCCTGTGATTCTAGCATCTGGAGTTTCTTCATGTCTTACGCTGGTATTAGCTGGGAAGGATTGCAGTGAATGTAGCAATCTATCATATATACGAATGTCACTTGCATATAATTTCTTGACTGGTCACTAGATACTGAAATTAAAAATTATACATGAAGCCTGTTTTTACTGAGAGGATTTGATATAAAACCTTATACTTTGTTGAGTGAATTGGGCATTGCACAATTATAGAGTACTTGGAGATTGATTCTATGACAATGTATTAAAAAATACAGTAAGCTTATAGATGCATGCAGTTTATATGGTTAATATGAGCAGGACAACTTCTTTCACATTCCTTCTATGTCAATAAAAGAGAAACGCTTCATATTAAGCAGGACTGTGTTTTACAGGAATTGCTGACCCTGGAGGAGGTGTCTGTGGAGTTCACCTGGGAGGAGTGGCAGCTCCTGGGCCCTGCTCAGAGGAACCTGTACCGGGACGTGATGTTGGAGAATTACAGCAACCTGGTGTCAGTGGGTGAGGGCAGCTGCCCTGTGCTACTCAGAGGGCGCCCAGACTGTGGCCTTTGCTTTCTTAGCCATTTACCCTTGGAAGTCACTGTGCTGCCCTGAAGAGGAGATTTGTAGTGCATCCTCTGGCTCCTGATAAAAGGATATACAGTCACCCCTTGGTACCTGTGGGGGACTGGTTCCAGGACCTTCCATGGATACCAAATCCACAGATGCTTGTCCTTATATAAAATGGCACAGTATTTGCATATAACCTATACATTTTGTATACTTTAAATCATTTCTAGGTTACTTATGATACTTAATATAATGTAAATGCTATGCAAATAGTTGTTATACTATATTTTTTATTTGTATCACTTTTTGTTGTTATATTGTTATTTGTTATGGGGTTTTTATTGAATATTTTCAAACTGCAGTTGGTTGAATCCAGATGCAGAGCCTGCAGCTATGAAGGGCTGACTATAATCTACCCTCTCCTGAGAGAAAAGCCTGTACATTTCAGATGTGAAAACTGTCTAGTTCCTTAAGTGTAACATTCTTCCATGCTATATACACCAGACCAATTCACTGTGTCTAAATCTTCTTTCGTTTCCCATAAATAGGGTATCAAGCCAGCAAACCAGATGTACTGTCCAGGTTGGAACAAGGAGAAGAACCGTGGACAATAGATGAAATGTGTCGTCGCATCTGGCCAGGTGAGTGAGAACCAGCAAGATGCGTGACTGCAGAAGTCATAGCAGTCAATCAGAGGATGCTGTGTGAGTGTCTGAGGTATAGAGACAGTACCTCCGTGTATCTCTCTCCCCATATCAGAACTTTTCTTTTAGGTATTTAGAGGGAAATATATCCCTTTTTTCTTTCCTGAGATCTGATCTCTGCTTATGTTATCTTACATCTTAATTTTGGTTTGTTTGCCTAGTTTTATTCTTCCTTCGATTCTATAATCTTCCCCTTTATATCTTGTCACAGTGTCTCTGCCTGTTCATTCCACTTCCCTGGCTATGAAATTCCTCCTTCTTGGCCTTGCTGTACAGAGAGACCTTTGAATTAATCACTGTCTTCTGACTATTGCACTTTTCTGCCCCATTGAGAAATACTGATTTCCCTTTCTAACATCCAACCTCACCCTGTATGTTGTGCCCTCATGGTAACCTGGTCTGTTACTGTGCCTTTATCTAGCTTTTTAGCTTCTCTACCCACTCCCTGTGCCCCCCCCCCAGGTTCCTCAGTGGTTCCATTTTCTCTGCTATTCTCCTACTCCTTATAATTCTCCTTCATTCCAGTTAACTCTTTCCATTCTCTGGATGAGAATTCCAGATTGACATCTCCCTTAGTATTGTCTAGCATATACAACTGGCCTATGATTTCCTATTTCCTGGGTGAGGAATAGGAGTCATTTTCCCTCCACAGAAATCCTTTCACCTTTTCCGTCTTATTTTAAGGTTACAGTCTCCTGTAGTACCATACATCATCTATTCTGTCCATGCTCGTGTTGTATTGAATGTCCTGTACCTACGAAGGTCTCTGTGGTTTCTGTTGACTGTTTTAACTAGAAAGGACTGTTTTACATCCTACATCAGTTCCAGTCCAACCTAGGTCATAAATTATGTTTGTCTCAGAGAACTACCTTTGTACATTTGATATTTCTGATTTTCCTTTAGTTCATCTTAGATATTAGCATTATATTCATTTTGCTGAATTATTTTTCTCATTATATATTTGGTTTTTTTAAACACCTTTCTTGAGGTAACTTACACACCATACAATTTGCCAATTTAAAGTTTACAGTTCAGTGCTTTGTAGCATATGAAGTTATATAACCATCACCACAATTAATTTGGGAAGATTTTCATTGACTGCATCACTTAAAAAAAAAAAAAAAATTCTTCCTAAGTGCCCAGCCTTAGGCAACCACTAATCTACTTTTGTCTTTATAGATTTGCTTGTTCTGGATGTTTCATATAAATAGAATCAAAAAATACGTGGTCTTTTGTGTCTGGCTTCTTTCATTTAGCATACTTTTTGAAGTTCTTCCATGTTTTGGCATGTATCAGTACTTCATTCCTTTTTATTGTTGAATAATAATCCATTGTAATATACCACATTTTATTTATCCATTCATCTATTGGTGGACATTTGAGTTGTTTCCAGCTTTTGGCTTTTATGAATCATGCTGCCAAGAACATTCATGTACAACTTTTCATGAACATATATTTTTATTTTTCATGAGTATTCACCCAGGAGTGGAATTCCTGGGTCATATGTAGTCTAGGGCTGTATGTCCCCAACCCCCGGGCCTGTTAGGGACTGGGCCTCAGAGCTCTGCCACTCCCCTTGACCCTCCCTGCCATGGAAAAATTGTCTTCCATGAAACTTAGGAACTAGGGGCCACACAGCAGGAGGTGAGCAGTGGTTAAGGAAGCAAAGCTTCATCTGTATTTACAGCCTCTCCTCATTGCTGGCATCACAGCCTGAGCACTACCCTCCCACCCCAACCCCTGTCCATGGCAAAACTGTCTTCCATGAAACCGGTCCCTGGTGCCAAAAAGGTTGGGGATCGCTGGTCTAGGAGGAATCCAAATCCTCTCCCTGTGGAATCATAGACGGTGTTACTTCTTCCTGGGCACAGCGTGTGACAGTAGAGACAGAGTACCACCAACCAGGGAAGCTCACTTGAGCCTTTGATGTCCAGAGTTTTTACTGGGGCTCAATCACATACTGCCCACCTGGCTGACCTTGACTCCAGCCTCTCTCAGAAATTGGGCTAATACCTATAGTCCCCAGTTCCTCCAAAGGTTGGAGGGATATGGCATAGCCCAGAGCCCCTATCATAAATCACATTGTAAGACTGTCCAGTGGCCAAAGCCACTAGGCAAAGACACTCCTGTGGGACAAGACATTCCAGGAGCCTAGAGATCACCTTCCAGTAGCCAAGGGCAAAGGCTAGACTTCTCTTTGGGGAGGTTAGATCTTCACTACACAGGAGGTTACTGTAAAAATGAAAAGTAAGTGGATTAATTTAGAAATATAGAGGAAATAGAGTGTATGGTGGTATAGTCAGAATGAGTGCATGATGTGTATATAATACATATCTAGATTTGAAGTAGGAAGATGATGGCATGAATTAAGAATAAAGGCATGAAATGGGCATGAAATGTGCAAGGCTGTAGGGTTGACTATCAAAAGATTGGCCTGTTGGGGAAATAGTGGAGCACAAACATGGATAAATGGAATATTCATGGTAATGTAAACTTTTATTGCCAGGATTAGTTTAGGTTTTATATGTGAGTAATTGAGGCAACATGGTGGAGGGTGGGTTGGTTTTGTCTTTTTGTCTTTTCACATCTAGGTAGTCTTACCTTTCACCTAGGTGACAGCAATGTAAATGACCAAATGTTTTAAGAAAAACTGAAGGTAAAGCTGGCACAACCTTGGTCCAGAGGAAGCTTATCCTTTAGTACAACTTAACTGATGCTGAGACATAAATATAGTATTACTGAAGTAAATGCTGTTGGTGGCAAAATGAGGGAACAGTATATCAGGGATGCTGAAAGGGGAAAAATTGGATATGACTTCTCTACTGCATGCAGAATGCGACTGAAGAAGGTGACAGTCTTCATATGCTATGCAGTACCATGTTAGCTTCTAAAGATGACTGCATGCTACACTGGCCAGTTGCAGAATTCCCTAACACTCATTGTTTTCCTATTTCATTATGAATGGAACATATGATAACATGACACAGGCAGACCAAATGTTGGAATGTTGATTATAGGAGTTGTCTATTAAATGTGATTGATGTTTTTGGAAAGCTAGTTTGATAGTCTACACATTGAAGAAGGGCAAATTTAGCAACAGGATTACCATATAAGAATCTATCTCAGTTCACTTTAACAGAGTTTGTTTTTTGTAAGAGGGCTTAAAGAATCCCAAAACTCTAAATGTTAGAATATCTAAAACCTTGGTTCTATACCTTAATCATCTTTCATTCTACATGTCTTCCCAATGTGTCATCCAGTTCTCTTTTCTTGAATAATATGTATATATTATTTCCACACTGCCTTCTCCATTTATACCCCCAAGCAGATACTTGATGTCTGTGCTACATATCTAATAACCATCTCAAAGTTTATGTTTCACAATGTATACTTTATCTTACATGTTCTGGACTGCAGTATAATATTCCCAGTCTCATTAGAAGATGCTTCCATGTACCCAGTGGCTCAAGCCATATATTTAGTAAAGTAATCCTTGATTCCTTACTTTTCATTAGCCACGCTCCCCATTGAATTCATCATTTAATGTTATCTCTTCTTTTTGCAAATATATACTGCTTCCTCCCCCTCTCACCATCTCCACTGCTCCTTCGAACCACAGTTAACAATCTCCAACTCCCTTTTTTAATTCCTTCTTATTTATTCAGTTTTCCCTAACTAGAATTTGCCATCAGGGAAAATAAGGCATATTTTATATTTTGTGTATCCTAAATACCAGCAGAGTGGCTTGTCCATAGGAACCATTCAATAAATATTTGTGGAGAGAATAAATACAACCCTTACCGTTTTGGATCAATTGTCTCTTCCACCTTTGTGGTTGGTATCTCCCCAAGTTTTATGAAATAGTGTTCCTCCTAACCTGTTGTCTGCTTGTAATAATGACTTCCTGTATTTTACTATGTCTGCATATTTTGTAAGGTCCTATTTAGAAAGCAATCAAATCTATACAGATTGTCAACTGTCTAACCTTATTTGTATACAGACTGCTTTTACTTTTTGGTTTGTTTATATTATTGTGTTTTTAACCAAAATGTAAGCAATAAGAAACATTTTTAGCTGGAGTTGCTTGTATACTGTTATCATAGTGTTGTCACTAAAGAGCCATATTTAAATAAAACACCAAGGAATTTTTTTTTTTTTAAAAACCAGTTTTATCCCCAAAACAAGATTATGAAAGGATTCATTCTTCTCTTCTTTCCTAGAAAACAACAAAGTTGATGATCATTTGCAGGGTCACTTGGAAAATCAAATACTGAAGACTGTGGAACAATACCACGAACACAATGCATTTGGAAATATTGTTCCTCAAACCAAAAGTCGTTTTTCTTTCCAGGAAAATCATGGTATGTTTGAATTATATATAAAAACTTTGAAATCAAATTTAAGTTTAGTCGAGCAGAATAAAAGCTATGAAATTAAGAATTCTACTAAATTTAATGGATATGGGAAATCATTTCTTCATGATAAGTATGAGGAACTTCATTCTGCAGTTAAATTCTCTGTAAGTACAAAACCTAATAGCACTAAATCCCAAGTCATTAAGCATCAGAGAACTCATGACATAGAGAAAACCCATGTATGCAATGAATGTGGAAAAGGCTTTGTCAAGAAGTCTCAGCTCACTGATCATGAGAGAGTTCATACAGGAGAAAAACCTTATGGATGCAGTATGTGTGCAAAAGTATTCTCCAGAAAGTCCAGGCTCAATGAACATCAGAGAATTCATAAAAGAGAGAAATCCTTTATATGCAATGAATGTGGAAAAGTCTTTACCATGAAGAGCCGTTTGATTGAACATCAGCGAAATCATACTGGAGAGAAATCCTACATATGTAGTGAATGTGGAAAAGGTTTCACTGGGAAAAGCATGCTTATCATTCATCAGCGAACTCATACAGGAGAGAAGCCCTACATCTGTAGTGAATGTGGGAAAGGCTTTACCACGAAGCACTATGTCATCATACATCAACGAAATCATACAGGAGAGAAACCATATATATGCACTGAATGTGGGAAAGGTTTCACCATGAAGAGCCGTATGATCGAACACCGGCGAACTCATACAGGAGAGAAACCCTATGTATGCAATGAATGTGGGAAAGGCTTTCCTAGCAAGAGTAATCTCATTGTACATCAGAGAAATCATACAGTAGAGAAATCATATCTATGTAGTGAATGTGGAAAAGGCTTCACTGTGAAGAGCATGCTCATCAGACATCAGCGAACTCATACTGGAGAAAAACCTTACAGATGCAGTGAATGTGGGAAAGATTTCATTGTGAATAGTGGACTGGTGTTACATCAACGAACTCACACTGGAGAGAAACCCTATAAATGCAATGAATGTGGAAAAGGTTTTGCCTTTAAGAGCAATCTTGTTGTACACCAGCGAACTCATACTGGAGAGAAACCCTTTATGTGCAATGAATGTGGAAAAGGCTTCACCATGAAACGATATCTCATTGTACATCAGCAAATTCATACAAGAGAGAAATCTTACATATGTGGTGAATGTGGAAGAGGCTTTTTCATGGAAACTGAGCTCATTTTACATAAGCAAATTCATACTGGAGAGAAACCTTATGCATGCAATGAATGTGGTAAAGGCTTCACTGTAAGAAGCCGTCTAATTGTTCATCAGCGAACTCATACAGGAGAGAAACCCTTTATATGCACTGAATGTGGAAAAGGCTTCTCCTCAAAGAGAAATCTCATTGCACATCAGCGAACTCATAATGGAAACAAATCATAACGTGCAGTGAACATGGTCATGCCTTCAGGAAGAAAATATGTCATGCACAACATCAGAGATTTCGTACAGGATAGACTTCCTTTATGTGTAACAAATCCTATTTCAAAATCCAGTCTCATTATCCACCAAGGTAAATGCAGTCAGTGTTGGAAAGCCTTCAACATGAATTCAAGCTCTGAATTCTTTGAGGCACCCAATGTGTATCAAATAAATCAGTCTATGGATTCAGTGATGGGGTAACCTTTCTCTCATTTGTCAGCCTTCATTAAAATTATGACAATGCACATGAGAAATGTATTGAAGTACAGAATCCTTTGCAGAGAATCTGAACTGATTACGTACAAGTGAACTCATTCAGGGGGCAAACCATGTTAGCACTGTGAACTCATTAAACATCAGTGTTCTCCTAGCATAGGTGAAGATAATGTAGAACAGCCTGTTGCTAGATTTTTCACCCTTGGGAGATAATGGAATTTGCATAATAGTAAACTTTAATGAATTCAGAGAATGTGCTAGTGCCTGCAGTGATCAGTTACCTCAAATTGTATGTCAAAATAAACATGTAGGGAAAAAACCTGATACTTCCAATGCAAAAAGTCTTGAAAAATTTCTAAGTAATGTATGTCTTTGAAAGTGTATGCTGAATTAAATCTTATAAATGGGGAAACTAGGAAAGCCTTCTTTGAGAAGAAAGACCCTAACTCATCAGTGACCTTATACATACTAATGGCATAATGATCACGGGAAAGCCTTTGCCCAGAAATAAAACCTTGATTGACAAATATTTCACAGCAGAGAAAAAATTTAAGATGCAATGAATATGATAGGATTTCAGTGATACATTTTGTCTCATCATCCACCATTACTTTATATAGAAATAAAACTTAGGAACACACTAAATGTAGGGTAACTTTAGCAAAGTATCAGAGAATTCATGAAGTAAAGACGTCTTAGCAAATGATGTATATTTGAGGGCTTTCTATCACAAATCTAAACTGACCATACACCTGATGTCCATTTCAGACAGGATACCTTGTGCCATATTCTCAATGCTTCCATAATTTTAAAGTGGGCTGTTTTCCTCACTGATAAAATTTTAATGTTATATGCAATGCAGGAGTTTTAGAGTGCCTACCTTGTATCATTACATGATTGGTTCTTGCATATCTTAAACTCCTAAATTTCTTTCAGTCTACTAATGTACTTAACAAAGACTATATTAAATTCATAAATGTAATTCAGTATATGTGGATGTGTTTATCCAAGTCCAAGTTTGTAAGTAGCTTTAAGTAGTTTACAAAAATACCTTAAATATGATTTTTCTAAAATTTGTTTTGAAATAATTTTAGATTCACAAGAAATTACAAGACATACAAAAAGTTCCTGAGTATCCTTCACTCAGTTTCTTCAGTGTTATCGTACATAACCATAATATATAATCAAAACCAATGAAATGACATTAGTATAGTACTGTTAATAAAACTACACCCCTTATTTGGACTTCACTAGTTTGTACATGCACTAATTGGTGTGTTTTGTTTATTTTTGTGTAGAGTTCTAACAAATTTTATAACATGTATAGATTTGTGTAAATCCCACCACAATCAGGATGTAGAACTGTTGTCACAACAGAAAGAAACATTCCTTGCTGCCCCTTTATAGTCACACCCTCCCCCCAACCTGACCCATGGAAATCACTGATTGCATCATTCTAATTTTGTCATTTCAAGAATGCTATTAAAATGGAATCATTAGGTATGTAACCTTTGAGACAGGATTTTTTTCACTCAGCAAATTGCTTTTAATATTGATCCAGGTTGTTGGGTGTATAAATAGTTTTATTTTTTGTTACTGAGTTAGTATTGTTTCGTATGGATGTACCATGGTTTGTTTATGCATTCACTGTTGATGGACATTTGGGTTGTTCCCAGTGTTTTGCTGTTATAAATAAAGATGCTATGAACATTTGTGTACCCGATTTTGTGTGAACATAAGTTTTCATTGCTCTGGGAAAGACACCCAGGAACACGATTACTGGTTCATACGATAAGTCTGTGTTTAACTTTATAAGAACTGCCAAACTGTTTCCCAGACTGGCCGTACTAATTTACATTTCCGCCATCGGTGTATGAGTACTCCATTTGTCCCATGTCCGTTCTAGCACTTGGCACTGTCAGTATATCTTAGCCTTCTAATTAAGTGTGTGGTGGTATATGATCATGGCCTTAACTTACATCTCCTAACAGAAAATGATGTTCAACACCTCTACATCCACTGAGAACCATATCAGGTGAAGTTCTCATTTTTGCTTCTAACCAGCAAACATAATTTTAAAAACTCAATAGCTTATTATATCTGATAATATATTTACCCTTTCCATTCCTTTTTTTGCATTTCTGATGTTATGTTTCCTTCTGTTATTTCCTTGTTTGTCAGAAATTCCTTAATCACTTCTCTTTCAGCCAGCTCCTGCTGGCAAAAAATTATTAGTTTTCTGAGGAATAGGTTAATTCTCTTCTATCCAGAGTTATTTTCCTTGATCAAATAAGGATATTTAATCCAGTTTATAAATGGTGAGTCCTCTTTATAAAAGAAATGGACATTTGCCATATAGTGTTGTGGCAGAATTCAATCCCCAATCCATATTAAGTAACTCACTCTTTAAAAAAAAAAAAAAAAATATATATATATATATATATTTTGAGCTTCTAATCTGTATCAGCCATGTAGACACTGGGGACAAATCAATGAACAAAATAGGCAATGTGATAGCCTTGAAGAGTCTGGTGAAGGAGACTGAGTAAAATAAATACAAAATAGTATTCAGTTTGGATAAGTGCTAGGAAGAAATATAAAGCCTAGTAAGTTCATAGATTGTCATCAAAGAGCTATTTTAGTAAGAGTTTTAAGGGGAGGCTTTTCTAAACAGATGTAATTTGAGCCAAGACCTAAGTGTACTGAGGGGAGACAGCCATTATAGTATTTTTAAGTCTACCACACTACAGGACTGTTTCTAATTGTGTTCCCTGGGCTTCCTCCCTCTGAGAAGCTCATAAAGGAAGGCAAATTCCTCAGACCTCCCAAACCAGAACCTCTGCATTTATAAAAAGAGCTTTCTGAGCTTTTAAATCTATATGTAAATTTGACCATTTCTGCCCTAAATCCTGGACTGGTGCTCCCATCACTAGTCCCCATGCTGTAACAGGATGGATTCTGGGCAGATACTCTCCGGCAAGCAATCAGACATAACTATTCCACCAACTAGGCCTTCGAATCCCCTCCACTTCTTGCGCTTCTGTGAATCTGCACATCCATCAGCTCACTCTTGGAACTGATCAGTGAGGGTTCCAGGATGGGCTGCCCAGAGCCCTGTGGACTAGGTGTTGAACTTACTTCCCATGAAGCTGAAATTTAATGCTGGGTGGAATATGATACTCTTAAAAATTATACAAACAATAAATTCTTATTGTATAGAAATTACAAAACATAAGCAAAATGAAGAAATTTTAAATCACCAAAATTTACTGTAAAAAGAAAAAATCAAAGTCCCAGGGCTACCTGTACCTTCTTATGCAAAAGACAAGGTAAAAGCCTCAGGCACCTGTGAAGAACAGGCCCCACAGATCATTCATTAAGGAAATTTGCTAACCTCCCATAAGCAAGGACATACAAATTATACCTATGTCTAGCACTTAAAACTAAAGCCTTTTCAATTCCACACTAATAATGAATTACAAGTTTATCTTACAGTAACAGAACTGGAGACAAGACAGAATCAGACATTCTTCCATCTACCTGGGACATCTACACAATTGACGCTTCCCTAATTCCCTTGTTTTAGGTAAAAAGTAGATTTCTTGGGCCTCACAAGAATGTAACCACTACCTCATCAGCACCAACAACCCCCCCCTTTTCCTTCTCTCTGTATGCCTTTAAAATGCTGAAAGTTCCAGTTTCCCCTTCAGAAAAATAGCCACAGTTTGTCTGCAGTTCTTGTTTTCCTGGGCAAATCCTCAAAATCTTGGCTTAATAAACTGCCACTGATTGAGATTTTTGCCTCAGTCATTTATTCGGGCTGACAATACCTAAAAGTCAAGTATTGTTAACAATATACTCTTCCTAATTTTGAAATGCATGAGAGCTCACTTACTTTATGAAAGAAAACTTAGGCTAGTTTATATTTACTATACCACAAGCTTCTACATCAATAGTCTTCTAAAATTTTTCTAACATCCACATCTTTTTTATAGTACAATAATTCACGATTATGACACAAAGATATTAACAATTGAGAAGTGCAAAAATAGGGAATATTTTCCAAGTAAAAACTTATGACATTCTCTACCCATGAACACAAATCAAATATTAATTCAAACTAAATGTTTTCTTTAACCAATCATAATTTTCAAAAAGATAAATGTTTATGATTTCTTTCAATAACAAGATCATAGTATATATATACTATCCTGCAGGTTGCTTTTTGTCCTCTGAATATATTAATAAAATATTAATTTAAAAATGTATATTCTTTTTAATTGCTATATATTGTTATGCTTGAGCACATGTCCCATAATTTACCAAAGTATTCGTCTATCATTGTACATTCCTTTTATTCGTAAATTACAAAAGCTGCTGTGAATAATATTAAGACAACTTTTTACCAAATAAACTTTTAGAATTGCTTTATCAAAGAATATGAAAACTTAAAGTGGCTCTAGGATGCCTTCCAAAAGGAGAATATCTGCTTAAATCCTCTATAATTACATCTCCCATCTCCCATGCCTGCACAGACAGAACTAACATTTTAGTATGTGACTTTTTAAAACAATTTGAGAACTATTCAAAGTATGAAATTGCATTCTCATAATTTCATATTTTCAAATGCCCCACTGTCGTAACTTACTTTTGTTAGGAAACATGTACATACTTTTGCACCTTCACTTCCTCATCCCCTTCCCTGTTGGAGGTAGCTGTGCAGCAAGTCCCACGTGTGTGTTAGCATTTAATGGAGTATCGCTCCTTCTTCTGGCTTCTCCCCTTCAGTCAGAGTCTGACATTCTAACCTACAAAAGCCTCACCCACTCCACACACCTCCGCCCCATCCCCAAACCTAAGATTTTCAATGACCACTGCTTTTGTCAACTCTGACAGGTTCCTCCCCAGCAAAGTCTGGGCTTCTACAAACCTTATCATTCAAAGTCGTCCGGCGTGTGAGCGTTTTCTCTGCAGTACGGCCACCTGTCTTCCGCTAAGATGGCCGCGCCCATGGTGCTCCAGCTCCAGCTCCAGTCTCAGCTATGATGGGCACAAGGGGCGCCGCCATCTTTCTTTTTCCCCCAGCCGGCTGAATACGATGCTGCCGCACTGTGCTGGCCTTGGATGGGCTCCGACCTCTGAAAATTTAGCGCAGTTAGCACAGCGCTGTTTAGCGTCCCTTCCAACAAGGAGGGAAAGGCATTGAGGTGGCCAGGAGTGGTTTCAATTTGTTCCCACAGGCAGTATGGCCGCTCCCGTCAGAAACGGCGAGATGGGCGGGGCCATGTGACCTCACAGAGCGCGGCCCACGGTGGGAACTCCCGCAAGGCTCCGTGGTCCCCGCGGACCTCCGTCGGCGCCGCCCCTCCGTGTCCCCATGGACCGCGAAGGGGGGCATGCGAAGAGGAAGTGGTTTCGGACGTGCGTTCAGCGTTTTTTCGCTGCCAGTGGTGTCTGGATAGGCTCAGGATCAGGTGAGTGGGGTTCTGGGCGTAGACTGACAGCCTGTGGGGTCCGTGAAAGCTGGTCGTGTGTGAAGGGTCGTAGTTGGGGTTTCATTTGAATGCAGTCACTGAGGAAGCTGGGCGTTAGTGATGGGGCCTTTGGCTGTCAGTGATTAAGAGTCTGAAGAAATCATTGAAAGTCCGACTTTCTCTGGTTTGAGGTCCGTGTGAATCGCTCGGTTTGTGGGACTCAGTGGTTGAGAACGGGGGTGAAAAGTTTGTATCAGTGAACGCGGGGGCTCGTTCAGGTTCGCGATTTAATGTGGGGCTCGGTGTTAGAGCAGCCCGGGTTAGGGAGATGTCCACGTTGGTTTCGTGGACGTGTTTGTGGTTTATATGGCACTTAATATGTGGCGCAGTCATAAAAGTCGTTTGAGGAGGTCCAGGACCCTCGGAGAGTCAGTGGGTTCAGGTTTAAACCTTAAATGCCAGGACAGACTTGAAGGGTGCATTTGTCCTGTTAATTCAAACCCAGTTTACTCCATCAAGTTCACGTCCGTCCTCATATTCTTACCAAAATCCTTACCAAAGTTTTTTGTCTCCCTACATCACCACTCTTCTCTCTGTCCACACGAAATTCATATACACACACACACACGTGAAAAATATGGAGAGATCTATGATATTAAAATTATTCATGACATTTCCTCATAAGCTATTTAATTTTGTAGAGTCAGCAGTAATGATGTCACATCTTTCATTCCTGATTAGGTAATTTGTCTTCTTTTTTACTTGATTAGTCTGGTTAATGGGTATCAATGTTGTTGATCTTTTCAAATAATCACCTTTTGATTCACTGATTTTTTTTTTTTAAAGGAAGCCGTGCCGAAAGGTTCACTGATTTTTTAAAATTGTTTTTCTGCTTTTTTTTTTAATTGATTTCTACTTTCATCTTTATTACTCTCTCCAGTCAACTTGCTTTGTGTTCAAGTTGCTCCTCTTTTTCTAGTTTTTCAAGTTGGAAAGTGAGACTATTAATTTGAGATTTTTTTTTCTTTTCTGATACAGGTTTTTTTCTTTCTGATTTAAAGCTGTAAGTTTCCTTTAAATACTACTTTAGAGACATCCAACTAATGTTTATGCTGTGTTTTTGTTTCCAGTCAGTTCAAAATATTGTCCAATTTCCCATATGATTTTCTTTTTAAACATGGTTATTTAGAAATGTGCTGTTTAATTTACAAATGATTGGGTATTTCCTAAATTTCATTCTAAAGTTGATTTGTAATTCAATTATTGTGGTTGGAAGATATATTTTGAATTTATTGACACTTGTTTTACAATCCTAGCATATAGTCTTTCCTGGAGAATGTTCCACGTACCCTTGAAAAGGCTGCATATTTTGCTGCTGTTGAGTATAGTGTTAAGTAAGTGTGAGTTGAGTTGATTGATTATGTTGTTCAAATTTTCTGTATCCTTGCTGATTTTTTGTTTGTTTTCTTTATTATTGAGAGTGGGGTATTGAAGTCTTGAACCATCGTTGAATTGTCTATTTCTCTCTAATTCTCTATGTTTTTGCTTCATATGTTTTGAAGTTCTGTTGTTAGGTTTGTAGATTTAAAATTTGTCATATCATCCTCATATATACACCTTTTTATTATTATTGCCAACCATTATTGCTCTTCACCTAAGCTTTGGTGTCCAGAGTTTTTATTGGGTATCAGTTAACATATATAAGATTGACTGCCTATGTGGCTGACCTCAGTCTGCAGCCCCTCCAAAGGTTGAACTAATACCATGTGGTCCAAGGCCCCCCCACCATAAATTACATTATTAGCATAGCATATCTGGCATGGCCCAAACAACCCAGGTAAGCAGATACACTCTTATCAAGCGGGATATTTCAAGGTCTTAGAGGTTACCTCACAGGAACTGAAGGCAAAGGCCAAAACTCTCTTGGGTGAAGTTAATCCTTTAGTGCACAATGTGAAATAAGAGAATTCTCATGATTTGCTTAGTACATTGGTATTGAAGCTGAGGTATGTATACCCATTGAGCATACAGAGGCTTTTGAAGTGGTACATGGGCACACATGCTTTTTAAAGACATATGTCCAGATCCTTGCAACCTTCCATATGTTCTCTTTCCTAAATTTGATCTGCCTGAGAATTTACCTGTTTCTCAGGCATTGTGCTGTGCTGGTTTTGCTTTCCCATCTCCTCTTTAATAGTCATGCCACTTTCACTTCACAAAAGAAAGGCACACCTTTCACACATTTAGAACCTTGTTTTATTGCCCAGGGTATGAAAGCCTCTGAGGCACCAAGTGAAGGAACTGTTAGAAATATTAGGTCCTCTATTTAAGGTAAGTGAACAGCAGCAATGACAACATCTGGACTCAGGGTAAATGTACACTTAAAGTCATTTTGCTCTTCAGCCCACAGGTCCTGGCTCCCCAGAAGCAGGAGAAATCAAGTGAAGGAATGAAGGAAGGAGAAATTCACTGGCCTTGAACATCATCATTTCTGGGGATGACTTTAACTGGATACTAAGACTTATGACTATAAGAACTTCATGGCAGATGCAGAAGAGACAAAATAAGTACAGTCCATATTGCTTACTATTTCTTGAGCACAGAAGAAAATGATTGAGGTGCAGGTGATTTGGGTTTGTTATATTTTCCCTTTGTTTTTTGATGGATTTGTGGTGGCCTAAAAAAATAAGTTCTACTAAAAGAAGTAAAATTGGGATAATTGTGTTCTGGGGAGAAATTAACTTAAACTCTGCTTTTGGAAGCAGAGGTTGGGGTTCATTAATAGATTCAATGTGAAGTAATGCAAGTATCATTGATAAAGTTCAAGACTCTTTGACCATTGCACTCATATATGAGTCACGTCTCCAGAATGAACTATGGTTGTCATTTTAATGTAAATCCTCCAGACTATTTTCAGTGCATTAGCAATGTTTGCATTTTAGTGCCCACAGGCCAACTTTCTTCTTATTTACCTGATGTAGTGAACTCCACATGATGTCTGTGTGATAACTTAACAGTTCAACTATTGGCGAATATTTAGATATGTTTGTTATTACAAACCATCTGACTATGAACACAGTCACATGGTCATGTTAATGGCTTTTTGTGAAATCGTATCAATATTTCTTGAGGATGGTTACAGAGAAATCAATTATGGGATGTAGTCATTTTTCATTTTAACAGATACTTCCAGTTTCTGTCCAAATGGATGTTCCATATCATGGTCAATGTAGCATATGATTAAAAGTGTTAACTCTTGATCCAGTTGCCAGCTGTGTGGCCTTGCATACTTCATTTAGCCATTATGCACTTGAGTTTTCTCATCTGTACATGGGGATAATAATATGGCACCTACCTCATAAGGTGGGGTATGAAATGAGTTATCTGTACCAAGCATTTAGAAGAGTGCCTGTGTATAGGGAAACAATTTTCTTCTCTTCTCTCAGACAATGCTTCTGACACCTGTGTGTCCTCTCCCACCTCAATTCAATTCTTCCTACTGACTAGGTGTTCTAAAATTTACTCAATTCTGACACTAATTGGCACTAGCACAGGTTAAGGGCTCAGTTCCACAAAGCTGCTCTCTTCTTCAGTGGTAAATCACAAGGGCTGGGCGCCCAGGTTGCCCATAACTTCTCTCATACTTGGCCACCAATTAGAAGTTCCCGAAACCCCCTCCTCGGGTTTGATCATCTGCTAGAACGGCTCACAAAACACGGGAAAACAGTTTACTTACTAGATTACTGGTTTATTATAAAGGATACAACTCAGGAACAGCCAGTTGGAAGCAATGCATGGGGCAAGGTAATCGGGTAGGGGCACAGATCTTCCAGGCCCTCTCTGGCTGTGCCACCCTCCTAGTACTGCCACATGTTCAGCAACCCAGAAGCTCTCCAAACCCTGTCATTTGGGGTTTTATGGCAGCTTCATTACATATGTAGGTATGATTGATTAATTCATTGGCTATTGGTGAGGAAATCAATTTCTACCACTTCTCCCCTCCACAGAGGTCAGGGGTTGGAAGTAGATGGGGCTGAAAGTTCCAACCCTCTAATCACGTGGTTGGTTCCCTGACAAGTAGCCCCCATCTACAAGCTATCCTAGAGCCCAGCCACCGGTCATCTCATTCGCATACAAAAAGACATTATCACTTCAGCAATTCCAAAGGTCTGAGGCGCAGAGACCAAATATATATTTCTTATTATGTCACAGTTTGGTATATAGAAAGTGATATATAAGTGTGGTATAATAAGAAATGTTCGGTCATTGTCCCGGGTTCATGGCACAGGGTGCCTAAAACCCTTGGAATTTCTTGATAGGAGCGTCATTTGTTATTCATATGGAGCCCCTATGATACACCTGAGTTCCTGCTCATGAGGTGACTCAGGGTGGGGCCCCTAGATACCTTCAGGATGGGCCTGGTCACCAGAAAGATGAAGTGACTAGAGGGTTGGAACTGAAAGGAGGAATAGACTGAAGATTAAACTCCATTAAAACTCTCTTTTTTTTTTTTTTTGAGACGGGGTCTGGCTATGTCACCCAGGCTGGTCTCGAACTCCTGGGTTCAAGAGATCCTCCCATCTCAGCCTCCCAAGTAGCTGGTACTACAAGCATGCACTACCCCTGACGCCCAGCTTATAAAAACTCTCAAACAAGAGAATTGATGAGGTTCGGGTTGGTGAACATGTCAAGGTGCTGGGAGCGTGGCACACCCAGAGAGTCATGGAAACTTGGTGCCTCCTCTCCCGTACCTTGCCTTATACATTTCTTCCATCTGGCTGCTCCTGAGTTATATCCTTTATTATAAACCGGTAACCTTAAGTGAAGTGTTTCTCTGAGTTCTGTGAGGCATTGTAGCAAATTGTTGAAACTGAGGTGGGGGTTGTAGGAACCTCCGATTTATAGCTGGTGGTTCAGAAACACTGGTGGCCCAGGACTTGCAACTGGCATCTGAAGTGGGGGCAGTCTTGTGAGATTATACTCTTAAATCTCTGGAATCTGACACAGGTAGTTAGTATTGGAATATATTTGAATTGTTGAACATCCAATTGGTGTTCGGAGAATCCACTGCTCCAAATCTTGCCAACACTTAACTGTGTTATCAGATTGCATATTTTCCACAATCTGTATGATCCAATATTCTTTTGCCTTATTTTATTTTGCATTTTCCCTTTCACCAGTGAGGTTCAGATCTTTCTTGTCTCGTTGCTCCTCTGGATTATTTCTTCTGTGATAAGTGGTCCTTGGTCTTTGCTCAATTAAATTTTTTTTTTTTTGGTCTTACTGATTTGTAGTTGTTTGTCTTGACTGGATATGGATCCATTTATATGTTGCAAATATTTTTCCAGATCTTGTCTTTTGTTCATAATATTTTTTTCTCATGCAGATGTCAGTATTTTTCCTTATGGTTTTTTACTTGTATCCTAAACATATTTTCTTCTATTCTTTTTATAAATTCTTTTTTAAAGTTTATGTCCTATATTCATTATCTATTGGTGCCTAAAAAATGACTCCAAGACTTAGTGATTTGAAACAACACACATTTTTCATCTCATACTTGCTTTGGGTCAGGAATAAGGGCATGGCTTAGCTGTGTACTTTGTTCTGCATTCTCTCGTGAGGCTGTAATCAAGGTGTTAGCCAGGGTGGAGTCTGATCTGAAGGCTCAAATGGGAAAGGATATGCTTCTAAGCTCACTTATGTGGCTATTGGCAGGATTCGTTTCCAGAATGACAAATGGGGCTGTTCCAATGAGGTTCTCAGTTTCTACTTGTCTGTTCATCTAAGGCCACCCTTAGTTCCTTGCTACATGGCCTTCCCAACATGCCGAGTTGTTTCATCAAAGCCAGCAAATAACAGATTCTGCTAGCAAGATGGAAGTCATATAGTGTCTGATTTTAAAGTGGCATCTCATCACCTTTGCTGTATCATGTATTATTTTTTTTTGAAACAAGTTACTAGATCAGTTGATGCTCAAAAGGATGGTACTACACAGAAGTGTGAATACCTAGTATGTAGTAAAGAATTTGGCTGGCCTTTGTCTTTGGCTCCTGGGAGATAACCTCTAAACCCTTAGAATTACCCAGGTTATAAGAGTGTCTTTATTATTCATGGTGAGCCACTGGGACCATACTTGATATAGTTTATGCTAAGGAGGTAACTCGTGGTAAGTCCCTAGATGAGCCCCATTATGCTAATGACATGACTCAGGATGGGAGCTGTCCATGCAAGGAAGACCAACCATGTGATTCAAGGGTTGTGGCTCTGAGCCATGTAATTTCAGTCCAATCTTTAGGAAAGGGAGGGAACTGGAGATTGAGTTCAGCTATGTGGCCAATGATTCAATAAATTGTGCCTACAATTTATGTAATAAATTCTCAATTAAATCTCTGCACACCAAAGTTTGAACTTCACTGGTTGGCAATACTCTTGAGTATTCTAACACACCACAGCCAGGGAGAGGTAATGCCATCCATGACTCTGTGAGGAGAGGGTGATCGGTAGCTTTGTGTCTGGAACCTTCCCAGACCTTGCCTCAAGTATCTTTCTCTTTGGCTGGTTCTGATTTGTATCCTTTGGCTATAGTCAAGTGCAGGGGTGGGGAACCTTTTCATGTTGGAAAGCCTCATTAATTTAGCTATAATCAAATAAGGCCACATTCAAGAAACTTCAATTAGATATACTTAAATGTACATTATTTTATAAAAATCTACTGTATACTTAATAATTTCAAAATATGAAAACTATTTATTAATTTTAAAGTTAATCTTTAAATGACTTTGTTGTGTCTGCTTTTTGTTGGAAAGCATTTGAATATTTGGTTGCAGCATGGAGGTCCACAGTTTCAGTTGATGCTCTAGATGGGTGGGTATCAGTCATTTGTGACCTTAAGGGCATCTTGATTTGGGTTAGATATGAGAATGTAGATTTGCAGCAATAAGTGGTCAAAAAGCAAGAAAGCTTTTTTCGGGCATGTTGCTGAAGGCGTGGGTATTCTACTGCATTTGTCCATATTTCAGTTGGATCTTTCTTAGCATCAAACAATGACTTTAAAATGACATCTACTGAGAGCTCAATCAATTCTATCTGTAGTTCTTTAGGTGCCTTGGTGATATCAACTAGGTGAGGCTGAAATGCTAATTTGAGTGTGATGTCATGATTCTCAAAGTCAGTGAAACTTTCATTGTGTTCTCCAATAACTAGGTCTATAATAGTTGTGTATTCTTCAAATGATTCACATATATCATCCTGCTCATCAATGACCTCTGCTAACTAGGGAAAATGTTCATCTGAAATTTCCTTTTGAAGAAGAAGCATTTTGAAAAAAGATAGCTTTTTTCGAAATGCTTGGATTTTTTCCCACATACCATATATAGACTTAGTTTTACCTTGCAAAGAAATATTCAGGTCGTTTAGATTTAACATGATATCACACAGAAATGCTGCATTCCTATAGAAATCTTCTTTCAATAATTCACATTGCTGATTCTGTTCTTCATAAAATTTAACTATCTGTTCTTGCAGAGATAAAATTTTGGCTAACACCTGTCCCTGCGATAGCCAACACACTTTAGAATGATACTGCAAATCCACACTGAATATCTCATCGTTCAACTTTAGCATGTTACCAAACTGATGATGCCATGTTGCATTTGCATGAATATAGTTAACAATACTTATAACTTGTTGTAGAGTGTCACTTAAAATAGTAGCTTTAGTACAGAGGTTTTGCTGGTGCAAGATGCAATGAAAAGAAATAAGAGCATCTGAATCTGTTAATACTTTTTTTTAATCTGTGCAATAAACCCTTCATGTTTTCCTGTCATGGAAGGTGCACCGTCTGTACATACACTCACTAAATTTACCAAATTCAGTACAACTTCACATTTATCTTGAAAGTTGTTGAAGATGTCTATTCCCCGTGTTCTGTTTGCAAGAGTGCCCCAAAAGAATAACTCTTTGTAGCAAAGAAAATCTTCTGTTATGACCTGAATGAAGTATAAAACCTGCGCCAAGTCAGTGGTATCAGTTGATTTATCCAGAGCGATTGAATAATATATATTTTCCTTTTGAAGTATTGCATGAAGTTGTTCTGTTAAGTTGAAGGCTAATTCATGCTGCTGATTAGTTATGGTTCACCTTGAAAGAGGCAGTAGTTTGTACTTTGAAGCGTTATCGGTGTCTAAGCATTGACCATGCATTCTTTCACAATAGCTACATCCCTGAATGGCTTCCCTTTTTTTCCAAATATATAAGCTACCTTATAAGTTGCTTTAGTGGCATTATTTCCAGGTCTTATTGCTGCTTGAAAGAATTGTCTTTGTTTTTGCTTTTCATCTTTTAATTTCTGCAATACAACCTTTTGAGCCTCTCCCTCTAATTTAAAATATTTGTGGTCCTTATGAGTGTTATAATGCTGATGAGCATTGAATTTCTTTAATGTTGATATTGCAGTATCACAAAGCAAGCAAATCATCTTATCTTTAGCAGAAACAAGATAATATTGCAATTCCCAATCCTCATTAAAATATCTGTTTTCTTCCTTCGGCATTCTCTTGGTCTTCTTTGACATCATGGGCTGTTAAGAAGACAGAATTAAAAAATGCTGTTGAGCTGTGCAACTATTCACAAATTCCACTTCAAACGGAAACACAGTACACCGTTGTCAAAAGCTATTAACAGACTGGCATACTTGACCCCCATAAACTCTCGCCAGCCAGCCTTGTGCGGTAGTGGTGCCAGTCAGGCGGGGGAAGTTAGAACTAAATCATGAGTGTAGCAGCTGTCAATTTAGCCCTTATGGCTTACTAATGTCCTAATTGTGCCAGTCAATCTGGGAGGATTATTTCATTGAAATTTATTTTATTCTTTGGTGTTTTAAATACATTCATTTAAAAAATAAAATAAAAATATAAAAGATGAACAAAATTATTAATCAAAATAAAAGGATTTGTTCTGTAAAATTTGGATTCAGTCAAAACGCCACACTTAAGGACCTAGATGGCCACAGGTTCCCCACCCCTGGTTAAGTGGTAAATTGTAAATATACCACTTTCCTGAGTACTCTGAGTTGTTCTAGCAAATTATCAAATCTGGGGGAGGGGGGTAGTGGTAGTACCATATTTGTAGCCAGCTGGTTGGAGTTGAGTGTGGCCTGGGGAGCCTCAAGCTTGCAGCTGGTATCTGAAGTGAGGGTGGTCTTGTGGAGGACTGTGCCTTTAAACTGAAATTCGGCCTAACTCCAGGTATTAATAGTTGGTCTCAGAAGCCATTGCAGCTAGAGGCTAAGATTGTTAGGGGTCATCTTGGAGTCAGCGCACTATTGGATTTCCATCCAGTAATGAATTCTTCTGGACTGTGTAGTGAGGTAGGAATTTAGCTTTACTGTTTTGCCCAGTGGGTAGATATCTTACATAAAATATTTAAGAATGAGATGAGCTGACCAGGATTGAGCACTTACACCCTCTCATGAGCCTACTTTCTTTTCTATGCAGCATCCCTCACAATAATAGAGGGATAGATTATCTCGTCAATATTCTGTTGGATTTTAGTTACTTCTACTTTACACCCTGCAGTTCTCTGAAAAGTTATTTTGAAGGAGGAGAATGGCAGTTTAGTTGACAAGCAGGTCCCTAATGTCAGTGTTGTAAGGCCATGTGTTTCAATCCCAAATGGCCTTCACGTCTGGCCTTTTTTGACATGAGAATTAGGACTTTGAAGATAGTATTCCATACTTTTGTGGATTCTATTATTAAAAAGTCAACTATCATTAAATTTTATCACTTCTTTGTAAGTAATCTGCCTTTTGTCTCTGGATGCTTTTATAGTTTTCCCTTTGCAATTGGTGTGATAGTTGCAGTCAGATGTGTGACTTCCTGCTAGGAATTTTTTGGGATTCCTGAACCTGAGATTTGAGGTGTTTAATCAGTCTTGAAATTTTTCAGCTTTTAGATCTTTGGATATTACTTCTCCATTATTCTATTGTCTTTCTTTATCTAGCTCTCTCTCTTTTTCTATTTTTTTGGATTTTTTGGGGTCTATTTTCCCTTTCAGAAACTATAAGTAAGCATATATTAGATTTTTTGACTCAGCATTTTATATTGTATTTATTAACTTCTTTCTTATGATTTCTTCTCTTTTTTTCTCTGTACTGCATTTTCTGCAACTTCCACAGTTATATATATATAGTCTAGTTCACCACTAATCTCTTCAGTGTATCTACTATGCTGTTATCTGTTCATTAATATATGTATGTGTTTGTATACATGTTTTTCTATTACAAGGTTTTTTTAACCCACATCTTTCTAATCAGCTTTAATAATCTTTTGTTCTTTAGACATATGCTGTATGGTTTCTTTTATTCTTTTACATTTATTTAAAAGCACAATTTTATGAATTCAGGATATAGAATCACTTCATCATTGATCTTTATATTGGCCGTGAAGTCATTGGTAATGTAGGAATTTTTTATTTGTCCAGATGTCATTTGTATATGTTTAGTATTTAGAAATAGGTGCTAAAATGTATAGATAGAAAGATAGGATTTTGCTCCTACCAAAATGTATTTGAGAAAGGAATATAGGCACAGTCTATATGGTGAAAATCACAAAAATTTCAGTCATACTTGTTCTATATTAGTAATAGGAATTTATACCATATTAAATAGGACTTTGTTATTACAGGAATCGCTGACCCTGGAGGATGTGTCTGTGGAGTTCACCTGGGAGGAGTGGCAACTCCTGGGCCCTGCTCAGAGGGACCTGTACCGGGACGTGATGTTGGAGAACTATAACCATTTGGTGTCACTGGGTAAGGAAATTTCCCCTGTGTCATCTAGCAGGTGCCCAGACACTGTCCTTTCTTTTCTTACCTAATAAAAGCTTTGTAGTCACTGTAGTGTTCTGAAGTGTTAGATTTCCAGTTCCTTCTCTGGCCCCAAATAAAGCAGTATAATCTCTTCTATTCTGAAAGAGAATTTTCACTTTGCATATGAAAAATTGTTTTGTTCATTGAATGTATTATATTTCACTCTTGACATATTGTACCCCAATTCAGTGTGTCTGTGTCATCTATCTTCTCCCATGAGCAGGGTATCAAGCTAGCAAACCAGATGCACTCTTCAAGTTGGCACAAGAAGAACAATGGATAATAGAAGATAAAATCCAGAATAGAAACTGTCCAGGTGAGTTAGTGAGAACCAGCAAGGGCAGTGACTATGGAAGTGTTACTGTAGTCATTAAGGGAAGGTGTCACAGCTCTAAAGCATGTGAGGATACCTAACCAGCGACTCCACATTTATCTTGCCGTATGAGAACTTTTTTTTAAAGGTGTTTAGCGTTAAAATATACCTTTTGTGTCTTCTTGGATCTGGTCCTTATTTATTTCATCTTACATCTTTATAATTTTCTCTTATACTTGGATACAGTTGACAACAAAGCCCTCACCAATTCATCTTGTAAGCATTTTTATTCCATACCATTCTCATGGAAGATTTTACTATTCTGTTTTTTCTTAGGAATCAGAAAAGTTGACAGTTATCTACAAGTACGCTCTCCAAACCAGAGATTTCTGAGGAGCATGCAACAATGCAGTGAACAGAAGGCATTTAGAAATATTGTTCATCTGAGCAAAACACATTTGCCCCTGGTGCAAAATCATGGTATGTTTGACTTATGTAGAAAAACTTTGAAATCATGTTTAAGTTTAGTCAACCAGAAGAGAAAACATGAAATAAATAACTCTGTTGAGTTTAGTGGAGGTGAGAAAACCCTTCTACATGGTAAACATGAACATAGGTATACTAACATTCAATTCCCTGAAAGTGAAAACTCTATCGATACTAAATTCCAAGTCTTTAAGCATCAGAGGACTCAGAAAATTGAGAAACTCCATGCATCCATTGAATTTGAGCAGACCCTCCATAGGAGGTCTCAGCTTATTTACCATGAGAGAATTCATACAGGAGAGGATTCTAGAAGTGGTCAATGTGAGAAATCATCCAGAAGTGTCATGGTCACTAAGCATCTGAAAACTCATACAAGAGACAAAACCTATATACCTAACGAATATAGAAAAGGCTCTACTGTGAAGAGCAGTCTCATTGCACATCAGCAAACCCATACAGAAGAGAAATCCTATATATGCAGTCAATGTGGAAAGGGCTTTACAATGAAGCGCTACCTAATTGCTCATCAGCGAACTCATAGTGGAGAGAAACCTTATGTATGTAATGAATGTGGAAAAGGCTTCACTATGAAGCGCTATCTTGTTGTTCATCAGCGAACTCATACAGGAGAGAAACCCTATATATGTAGCGAATGTGGAAAAGGCTTCACTGTGAAGCGCACTCTTGTTATACATCAGCGAACTCATACAGGAGAGAAATCTTATATATGCAATGAATGTGGAAAAGGCTTCACCACAAAGCGCACTCTCATTATACATCAGCGAACTCATACGGGAGAAAAACCCTATGAATGCAATGAATGTGGTAAAGCCTTCAGCCAAAAAATATGCCTCATACAACATGAGCGATGTCATACAGGAAAGACTCCCTTTGTATGTACTGAGTGTGGAAAATCCTATTCACATAAATATGGTCTCATTACCCATCAGAGAATTCACACAGGAGAGAAACCTTACAAGTGCAATGCATGTGGAAAAGCCTTCACCAGAAAGTCAGTGCTCAATGTACATCAAAGAACTCATACAGGAGAGAGACCATATGGATGCAGCAGTTGTGAGAAAACCTTTTCCCACTTATCAAACCTTGTTAAACATAAAAAAATGCACATAAGAGAAATGGGCAGAATCAGTCAAGTTGAAAATTCCTCTAACACAGAGTCACAGCTTATTACTTACAAGTGAACTTATACAAAACAAAAACCTTATTAATGCAATGACTATGGAAATGCCTTTTGTGGCAACTCATACTTTATCAAACATAAGTTTGTTTCTAGCAGATTGGAATGTAATCATGGTGCTGCCTGTTTTCAGATGTGTGCCCTCAGGAGATGAAAGAATATGCCCAGATGATAAACTTGGTGAATAAAGTTAATATGGTAGTGCCTTTAGTGATCCTTTACCTCACATTGTCAGTGAAAACACGATGGATAAACTATAATGCATTCAATGTGGAAATGCCTTGAGCGATAATTTCTAGCTTGTATGTCTGCAAAGTGTATACTGAGACAAATTCTGCTAATGCAGAGACTAGGAAAGCCTTCTGTGGGAAGACAGACTTTATTATCAGGGTTCATCATAGATCATCAGTGAGCTTATTATTGATAGAAATGTGATGACCATGACAAAGCCTATACCCAGAAATAAGACTCAGCGAGTGACAGTTTACACTGGAGAGTAACTTTAAGAAGACAGTATATATGGCAGGATTTTAATGATACATTCTGCCTCATCATTTTTCAGGAAGTCAAATAGAAAGTAAAACTGTTCTGTACATGCTACATGTGGAGCACTTTTAGCAGAATATCAGAGAGTGTATGAAGGAATGAAGTCCAGTGAAAATGATGAATGTTTGAGTGCTTTTTGTTACAAGTCTAAGTTCATTACACATCAGATAATATGCCTGGTGTGCATTTTCAGACAGGATACCTTGCACCTCATTTCTAGTTGCCTTGTCAGTGATTTCATAATTTTAAAAAGTTGACTGTTCTCATCACTATTGTTTTTATTGTTATGTAAAATGGTGGTATAATAAGAAATATATTTAGTCTTAAATATCTGGTTCCTGGCACAGAGCCCCTAAAACCCTTGAAATTTCATAAGTGTTGAGTGTTTTTGTTATCCATAGCAAGCCTCTTTTAATCGTACCTGTGTGTGCTAATAAGGTGACTTCAGGTGGGGCCTCTGGATAGCCTCAGGATGCAGTTGGTCACCAGCAAGTTCAAATGATCACAGGATGGAAACTCTCAGTCCCACTCCCCTCACCTCCCGGAAGGGAGGGAGAATGGAGATTGAACTCCTGAACAGTAAGCTTCAGAAAGCTTCCAAATTGGTGAACATGTGCATGTGCCCGGAGGGTCTCGAACCCTAACTCCCTGGGGACAGAGGCTCCTGAGCCCTGGACCCTTCCAAAGTCTGCTTTATGTACCTCTTTCTCTGGCTGTTCATTTGTGTCCTTTATAATAAACTAGTAAATGTAAGTAAACTGTTTTCCTGAGTTTTGTGAGCCATTTTAGCAAACCTGAGGCGGGGGTCATGGGCAGAAGTACAGGTGGCCAAGGACTTGCAACAGGCATCCAAAGTGGGGGCAAAGTGACTCCCTTAAACTGTGGAGTCTGCACTAACTTGGAGTACTTAGTTAGTGTCATAATTGAATTGTAGGGCACCCACTAGGTGTGGGAAAATTGGAGAATTTATTCATTTTTCTTTTCTTTTTTCTTTTCTTTTGGAGACAGTCTTGCTCTGTCGTCCTGGCTAGCGTGCAGTGGTGTCATCGTCGCTCACAGCAACCTCAAACTCCTGGGCTCAAGCCATCCTCCTGTCTCAGCCTCAGGAGTAGCTGGGACTACAGGACCCTGGCTAATTTTTCTATTTTTAGTAGAGATGGGGTTTCAGGGTCTCACTCTTTCTCAGGCTGGTCTTGAACTCCTGAGCTCAAGGGATCCCCCCACCACGGCCTCCCAGAGAGCTAGGATTACAGGCGTGAGCCACCGCACCCAGCCTAGGGGGATTTTAAATTGGTCACCTTTTTCCTATTCCTTTTAAGTTCTCTTTATAGCAAATGACAACAAATATGCAGAAAAAGTGGATCTCATATATTGATGGTGGGAATAGAAAATGGTACATCGACTCTGGAAAATAGTTGGGCAATTTCTCTCTGTCTTGATATACTGATATTTGTATCACCCATTCACACAGGCATTTCTTTTCCTTTCCCCAAATTCTTCCAGTATAGTTATACAAGAGGTTTGGTTGGATCCATGTTTACGGTTTACCATTACTATGACTTTGTAGTCGCTATTTGCAGTTGACACACGTAGGGTAACATGATTACTTTCTTTCTTTTTTACACAACCTTTCGTTCCCTCTGAGGTTGTCCTGCTTCCCTAATTTCTGGCCATTCGTCCTGAGTCCGGTCTCCGTCATAGGTTCCGCCCCCGCATTGGGTACTGAACTTTTCTGGCTTTTACTGGCCTTTAGTGGCCTTTCCCCCAGGCCTCTCATCCAAACGTAACTTTGGAACCTTCCAGCCGTCTTCATTTCCTTGTCTGTCACCGCCATCCCTGTACCCTCAGAGCTTCTACCAACCCTGCTCTGTGTTCAAAAGTCGCTTCAAGCCACTTTTTGTTAGAAACCCAGCCAAAGCATCCCCTCTCGGTCAGCTCCCCTTCTCCCTCACCAAGCGCGAGTTCTGTGCTGTACGGATGCCTCAACTTCTTGTAATATAATATGGTAGCGCCCACTGGGCAGTTTCCTGACCTCTGTACAAAGTGGATCAGGCCGCTGCCATCTTAGTTTTCTACTGAGGTCGCTGAAAGGGATTTACCCCACGCCATTTTCGTCTTATGAAAGCTCGAGCCTATGTACATCCAGCCATTTTTATGAAGGGCTGACTGCCAGGAAATGGGATGCTTTCAATGCCCTTTCATCTTCCTAGCCATCCCTGGTTACCAGCGCAAAAACGGCCACTTTTCCCTGTGTACGTCAGAAACTCAAAGATGGCCGCCCCCGTGGGGCCACGGCGAGGAGGGCGCGGCCATCTTACTTCTGAGCAATCGCTAGTAGCGGAGCTGTTCTTACGCAGCCGACCTTCGTTACCCACCGTGAGGCGGAAAGGAGGCTGAGCGATGAGGCCAGGAACCCGCGAAGTTCAGGGAAGTAAGTTCGGCCGCAGGGCCGTCGCTGTGGTGACTGGAGGAGAGAGGTCAGTGGCTGCATCTGTGCGCGGACAATGGCGATGGGCGGGGTCTGTCGGCGTCCGCGTTGGTGGGGCGAGTGGAATTCCACCGGGAGCGGAGCGCGGGCGCGTTTTCTGTGGCAGGGGACCCCTGAGGGTCCGTAGCGGGGTGTATGTGAGGGGGGTGCCTGTGGCATCGGTCACAGGTCTTCTTGGGGTTTGTGGTTAAAAGATCTCTAGAGATGAACCACTGACTGCCGAGGTTACATTTTCGTACGTTTGCTGTTTATTGTCTGTAGCGCTCCGTGATTGCAGACTGGGGGGTTGGTTTGTCAGTGGACGCGATGTATGGTCCCGGGACTGTTTTGGGGTTTAATGTACGCGGGTTTCTGGTCCAGGTTTTGGAATTAAGCCGGGTGGTGGTGCTGTTACTGGCACAGATGTGCTCATGGGCTGCGACTTTGGTGGTGGGTTGAGCCGTACGTTAACATTTCCCTTCTGCCCGAGACCCTTCTGCACGAATAGTTTTTAAATCCGCTTTCGGGCCCTACATCACCCCTTCCTTTTGAACCCTCAAAAATGAAATTTTTTGGCGAGATCAATGATCTAGCATATCTAAAAGTGGTACGTTTTATATTTAAGGTGCGGCTTTTACTCTTTGTCCTGCAGATTGCCAGCATGTTCCTCTTGGATTTTTCTTTTCAAGTTCTTTCTGACGCAAGTAAAATAACATCTCTGTCATGGTAAGTTCTGTTATGCAAAGATAACCCTTGTCAAATTTTTAGTATATTTCAATTTTAGGCTTGTGTGTTATGTGTTTAATATTCATAACATAGATAAATTACATAAATGGTACTACGATTTTCTTTTTCACTTCATATCGTGTAATAAACATTTACAAATAATTTTTAATGTTCGAACCAGTGGGATTATGAGTGGATTCACATTAAGCGTGTGCATACATTTGGGTTTAGGTATCATTTTTAAGAACATTTTATGATGATGCATTTACCTATGGGTTTATTTTTCTGCCTTTCATCTCCAGTCTAGATTATTTACTTTTATTGCAGTGTGTTATTATTTTCTAATTTTCCTTTTCTTGTAATATTCTATTAAAAAATCAACGTGTTAGATATTTAATTTATATTTGGTCATCCTATTAAATTCTTAATATTACAATATTTTTTCTCACTGCTCAATATATTTTTGTGAAAAATTTCCAAGCTACAGAAATAGTGAAAGAAGTTTCAAGTTACCACCCAGATGCCTGCCACCTAGATTTTACCATAAACATTGTATTAGACTAGCTCCGCCAATTATCTAAGCATCCACCTATTCCTCTGTTCATAAACCATTCCTTTTTTGTTGTTGGTTTTGGTACATTTTAAATTAAGTTGCAGATATCAGTACCATTCTTCTAAAGAATTCTGCAGTCATATGATTAACTAGAATTCTATTAATAGCCTTTAATTGCTTTCTTTGTTTACTTAATGAGGAGACATCTTATTTACAAATAATTTTGGTTAGGTATAAAGTGGAATGAAAATGGACTTTGGAATGAAATGAACCTGGTTTTTCAATCCTGATTCTACTTCTTGCTTCTTGTGTGATTTGTAGGACCTGTGTCTGTTTCTTTGTTAGTAAAAAGAGAAGTTAAAATCTCTTCCTCAAGGTTATCTTTCAGGGTTATTTATGGTTTTGTCTTTTGTAAAATTTGTATGTATAACTTTGTTCTCTCTCCCTTCCTTGCTCCTTGCTTCTTTCTCTTTTTTCTAGTAATGAAAACATTTTAAGCCATGAACTTACATTACTGATCTATGAATAGCAGTTTTATTTTAAATGTAGAATGCTGAAATTTTCTGATTTAAACATATGTGTCCTTATGAACAATCCAATGAAGAAAGTAAAAATGACCTGTCAACACACTTTTGCCAATATTTTCTTTTCAGAAAGTCCTAGAATGGAGTTCAGGGTTACTAGGGATACCTTTATTGGCAGTTTTCAATAGCATGTTAAATTATCCCGAAGAAATGTTCTGCTCTTCAACTCTGACTCTTGACCTGTGTATCCTTCAGGATGGTATAGGATTATTCTATTTAAATTTTGTAACCAGCCACCTGACTAAAGAGGTGTACAGACATATTAGGTAAATACTAATAATTTGCCCCTTCTTTTACTCCAGAGTTATCTTTGATTATTTTTTCAAACTGCATTGTTGAGTAATGTTTCTAGACCCAAATTCTCAACTCTGCCATTTTAATGTGAAAACAGCCTGAGACAATATGTTATTGAATGGATCTGGCTGTGTTCCCACAAGACTTTATTTATAAAACAGGTGGTCCAGGCCCTGGACACTATGTTACTGACCCTTAATTTAGATAATCATATGGCTTTTCTGCACGAATTCAAGTTTGGGCAAGTAGAGCCCATGGACTAAATCTAGCCTCATGCCTGTTTTTGTTGATAAAGTTTTACTGGAGCCCAGCCACACTCATTTGTCTATTTTTTTGTATACAGCTGTTTTTGAGCTACAATGGTAGAGTTGAGTGGTTGACACAGAAATCATAGGCCTCTCTTTTAACATTGAATAACGTTTTTTTAAAAAATATTTTATTGCTGACATTAGAGATTACAAATAACAGACAAACTTTGTCAGTGTTATGGTAATTAGTACTTTGTACTCTTCTCCTACTGTACAGATATCATAAAATACTTTTTCATTCACCATCCTCCTAATTTATATGCTCTTATGGTATATTTTAACACTTTATATGTTAAAACCTCCTGAGATATTATTTTCATTCTTATTTTTCCAGTCAGTAGTCATTTCAGCTTTATCGCTTACTTAGCAGTTTTGTTCCTTTTTACTTCTTCTTGCTCCTGTGCTTACACTGGAGGCTTCTTTCCCTTTGCTTGAAGAACACTCATGAGCATTTGCTGTACTGCAGACCTTCTGCTGAAGAATTCTCTCTGGTTTGCCTAAAGATGTCTTTATTTAAGTTTTATTCCTCAAGGATATTTTTGCTGAGTATCCTTTATAGATTTATACTTATACTTTGCAGGGAATCAAGACATGGATGGTGATGGGAAATTAAATAAGATAGTACTTATTATTTTCTTAGGACGATTATAGTATATGTACTATACTATATACTATCCTATATACTATAAATTACAGTGTATGTACTCTAGAATGTAAAAAGACTTTTGAAAAGGTAGATGGGCACACATGGTTTAAATGAAAAAAAAAGTGTGTGTCCTGTCTGCATGTCCTCTTTCCTAAAATTGATCTGCCTGCGGACTCCCCTGCTGCTGGAGCATCGTGTTGGGGTGGTTCTGTTCCCCACATCTTCTTTCCCTACGAGCAGCAGTCACACCAAGTCCACTTCACGGGAGGAAGATGTACCTCCCAAACATCCAGAATGTTATGTTTTACTAGCCTAGATATAAAATCTTCTGAAGCACTAAATAAAAGGACAGATAGATATTTCGGGGCCTTGAATACACAGCAACCGTGACAACATCTGGGCCTAAAGAGAATGTACCACTCAAAGTAATTTGTTCTTCAGCCCACAGGTGCTGAGAAGAAGAGAAATCAAGTGAAGAAAGGAGGCAGAGATTGTAAGACTTGAGTTTGAGCATCACCACTTCTGGGGACACCTTTGACTTGAGATTGAGATTTTTGAACAGAAATTTAGAGCTGATCCAGAGAGATAAAGACAGAACATCCCAGTTAGTGGCCATTTCCCAGATGGAGAAAATGATGCAGGCCCAGGTGACTTTTGGTTTGTTTTATTCTTTTCTTTATTCTCCAGTGGATTTTTAGAGGCCTGTAAAAATCAATGCAATTAAACAGAAAAGTATAAATTGGCAATAGCAGGATCTGGAAAAATCTGGGTGCAAAGTAGGATCAGGAATATATTACTCATGGGATTCATACTACGTGATTCATGTTATAACATAATATGTAACTGTGCAGGACCCTGTGGGTTACATGTGCCATCAACTTGCGTCTGATATCTCTGACAGCGACACAAGAGAATCATGATAAGTTACATCAACTGAGAGAAAGCAGACCAGTTTCTCGAGGGATGTTAATGTTTCATGGCACATAGTTCTGAGGCTTACATAGGTCTTTCATGGTTCTTCAGTGAGGTGATGTGGTAGGTGGTTTTTTTTGGGTTTTTTTGTTTTTCTTCTGAGACAAAGTCTCACTAAGTTGCCCCAGCTAGGGTACAGTGGCGTCATCATAGCTCACTGCAATCTCAAACTCTGGGGTTGAAGCCATCCTCCTGTCTCAGCCTTCCGAGTAGCTGGGACTACAGTTGTGCACCACAACGCCCGGCTAATTTTTTCTATTTTTAGTAGAGACGGGGTCTCGCTCTTGCTCAGGCTGGTCTCGAACTCCTGAGCTCAAGTGATCCTCCCGCTTCAGCCTCCCAGAGTGCTAGGATCACAGGCGTAAGCTACGGTGCTCCGCCCAAAGGTGGTAGTCTTAACTGAAGCCTTCTCATAAATACAAAAGTGGGTTTCCTATAGCTGTTTCTTCATTGTATCTAATATGGTATTAACCCTAATAATGTACACACATACATATGCATTTGTGTGTGTATATACATGTGTTCATAGATATTTTATTTTAAGAATAATTTTTTATCCAGTTTGCTTAATCATCTAATCTCTTGTGCTTCATACATGTTTTGTACAGTTTCTTTTATTTTTTTAGTATATTAACTCTAGGTATTTAGCATGTATTGTCTTGTGATACTAGCATCTGTGATCTCTTCATTACTGATTTTGATACTGGTTTGAAGGCTTATGGTGAATTTAAGAATCTGTGTTATTAATCTACTTGTAACTAGCATACAGTTTGGTATTGGCAAATAGATGCTATATATTACACATGTTCTTATGTTAGCAAGAGGATTTGATGGCTACCTATTATAGAAACTTCTTTGAATTTTCAACTTCGTTGAATGACTGGGTGACTGCACAATTACAGAATATTTTACCAGGATTCTCATTCTATTACAATGTATTAAGAAAAAACCACCAGTTTCCTATATGGTGAAAATGAGCAGAATAACTTCCTTTACATTCTTTTCATATCACCGAAAGAATATCACTTCGTTAAACAGGACTGTGTTTTACAGGAATTGCTGACCTTGGAGGATGTGTCTGTGGAGTTCACCCGGGAGGAGTGGCAGCTCCTGGGCTCTGCTCAGAGGGACCTGTACCGGGACGTGATGTTGGAGAACTACAGCAACCTGGTGTCAGTGGGTGAGGACAGCTGCCCCGTGTTGCTCAGAGGGTGCCCAGTCAGTGGCCTTTATTTCTCAGCTGCTTAAATCTTTGGAATACCTGCAGTACCCTGAAGTGGTAGATTCTCAGATCCTTCTCTTGCCCCACACAAGAAGGTATAATCTACCCTCTCCTGAGAAGAAAGCCTGATGTTGGAAATGTGAAACCTGTTTAGTCTCTAAAATGTAACATTCTCCCTTCTTGACATTGCCAGCCCCATTCCATGTGTCTAAGTCGTCTATCATTTCCCACAAACAGGGTATCAAGCCAGCAAATCAGATACACTCTCCAAGTTGGAACGAGGAGAGCTGTGGACGACAGAAGATGAAATCCATAGCCAAATCTGTTCCGGTGAGTGAGAGAACCAGGAAGGCGGGGCAGCCACGGAAGTCACCTTCTGCCCACCCAGAGCAGGCGTCAAAGCTGTGAGGGTGTCTGAGGATACAACGGCCTCTTTCTTCCCATGGAAGAGCTTTTTCTTTGCACAAGTATAGAGGAATATATACCCCTCTTTTTTCTTCTGAGATCTCATCCCTGTTTATTTTGTATACATCTTGATTTTGTTTGCTTAATTATCTTCATCCTAGAATTTTCAAATCTTCCTGTTCTTTTCCACTGTCACAGTCTCTGCCTGTGTTACCAGCTCTCTTGCTATGAAATCCCACTTTCCAGGCCTCTAGAAAGAGAGAATTTGAACACATCCCCCCGTTTCTGACTACTACACCTTCCTGCCCTATTAGGAAATAATAGTTTCCCTTCATAACATCCAACCCCACCTTGGGTGCTGTGCCCCATGATAACCTGGTCTCTGACTGAGCATTTTGTGGTTCTTTAGCTTCTCTTGTTCTCCCTGTATGAGGGTTCGCCATGCATCTCTTCCCATTTTCTTTTCTGTTCTCATAGCTCTTAAAATACTCCTTCATTCCCATGAGTTAACCTCTTTCTGTTCTCTGGAAGAGACTCCCAAATTGACTTCTCCCTTAATATTATCTAATATACACTTTATTTCTATGTATTTTATTCGTTTTTATGGCAGCTGGCCTGTAACTTACCATTTTGTGTGTGAGGAACATGAATCATCTTCCCTCCAAGAAAAATATTTTCAGCTGTCCCTGTTTAAATTCACGGTCTCCTTCATTACTACACATCTTCAATTCTCTCTATCCTGGCATTACCTTGAATGTTCTCTTACATGCTGAGGTCTCTTAAAGTTGTCTACTATTTCAGTTGATTAATTAGGAAGGGACTTCTAATATCCAGTATTATTTCTATCCCAAATCAGATCAGAATTTGTGTCTGCTACAAATTATTTCCTTCATAGTTTTGTCAATTCTGAACCTTCTTTAGTTCATCTTAGATGTTGCCAGTGCATTCATTTCTCTAAAGCTTTTGTTTTCTCTTATTTTTTTTAACAGTGTTACTGAGACATAATGTACATACCATACGATTCACTCATTTAAAGTGTACAATTCTATGATTTTTAGTATACTCGCCTTGTTGTGTAAACATCACCACAATCAATTTTGGAACATTTAATACATATTCTTAAATAGTCTTGATGACTATAGCTTTGCAGTAAATTTTGAAATTGGCAAGTGTGAGTCCTCCAACTTTTTTCTTTTTCAAGATTGTTTTGACTATTCTGAGTCCTTTGGATTTCCATTTAAATTTTAGAATCAGCTTGTGAATTTCCACAAAAAACTGGCTAGGATTTTGATAGGGATTGCACTGAGTTTGTATAACAATTTAGGGAATATTGCCATTTTAATCATATTAAGCATTCTGATGCATGAACATTGGACATTTTCACATCTGATTAGGTCTCTAATTTCTTTCAACAATGCTTTGTAGCTTTCAGAGTATAAATTTGGCACTTTCTTTGTTAAATTTATTCCTTAGTTTTCTTTTTGATTCTGTAGTTAATGGAATTGTTTCCTTGATTACTTTTTCAGATTATTCATTGCTAGAATATAGGAATAAAATTGATTGTTTTCCTATCATATTCTGATGCCTAATTCCAGTTACTTATGTTTCCTGTCATATGAGATCACTGTTTCTCTTTCAGTCTTCTCTGTGGTCTGTCATCTTAATTGTAAAGAATTATACTGTTCTCTCCCTAAACATTCTTCAGTGTGCTCCATACATACATACCTTGATTTATTCCTTTAAAACTTGTGTTTTGATAGCCTACTATACTCAAAGCTCACAGTAGTACAAACAAGAAAGAATAAATATGCCTTGTCCTTGTTCTTCACATTGCTTCAATCTTAGTGGAAGTAACCATATTATCAATAATAAGCAAATACATAACATATCTTGGGGTAGAGATTGCTAGAAGGAAAATTAAAGTAGCTAGTGGAACAGTAGGTGTTGGAAGTTGGCACTGTGCTTGTAGGGTGGGACAGCTCTTTGACAAGGTGCCTTTCAGCAGATAGATGATAGATGTGAGTAGGCTCCCTGGGTGAGGAGTGTTCTAAGTGTGAGACAGTGGGAAGTTCACATATGAGTCTGGGGTGTGTTTGAGGAACTTGTGAGTAGAGTGAGCAAAAGGGAAAGTGACTGGAGATAAGAACAATGGGGTAGTAGCTGGCGGTTTTGGTACAGAGGTTACATATTGCCTATCAAGGGCATTCATGACCTTGATTTTGTTCCAAATGAGTTGAGAACACAGTAGGGAGTTTTGAGTAGAGGAGTAGAATTATATAACTAATTTTTAAAATGAATTGCTTTGCCTCCTATGTAGAAGGTAGAAGTTAACAGGGAGAGGAGGGAACAGTTTATTCATGGTTACAGTTTGTGACAGTGAAATGATAGAAATGAAAATCATCAAAGATAAAAGATGCATTGAGAAGAATCCAGGAGAAACTCAGTGCAAGCTTCCAGTTTTCCTGTGCTAGTGGAGTTGCACAAACAGTGCTGAATTTTCCCAGCAACAGTGTTTGAGTGAAGTGTTGCTATCCATGGAAAACCACCCAAGCCTGTGTCTCTAGCTTCTCACAGTCATAATGATTCAATGTAGCCCAAAGCCTCAGGCATACAAAAACGTGTCTACCATAAATCATGTTGTTAGCATAAACTACCTGGTGTTGCCCAAGGCCTCAGGCATAAAGTGATACTCTTATCAAATAGAATGTTCCAGGAATTCAGAGCTTATCTTCCAGGAGCAAGTCAGGGCCAGTTCTTTCTTTGGAATGTGCAGGTATAGAATAACCCAAGCCTACTGAGTTAATACTGTACTACACATTATTGCTCCCTCTTTCTGTAGGAATATAGGAGAGTATGATCTAATTAGGCCATTAGTTGTAGTCTTAACTGTGGAATCCGTCATCTAAACTTGAAATTGATGCTTTGGGAGAATTTGTTTAATGGTGGTCTATAGAATGAAGAAGAATAGCAAGTTTTTGGAGTGATAATCACTCAGTAGTCTATCACACTTGAAATCAAATCCTGAGGATCTCACATTCTTTTATTTTTAAAAATTTATTATTATGGGCTGGGTGTGGTGGCTCAAACCTTTTATCCCAGCACTTTGGGAAGCCAACATAGGAAGATCCCCTGAGGCTAGTAGTTCAAGACTGGCCTGGGCAACATAGCAAGACCCTGTCTCTACAAAAAATAAAATAAAAAAAATAGCTGGGTGTGGTGGTATACACCTGTAGTCCTAGCTACTTGGGAGTCTGAGGTAGAAGGATCATTTGAGCCCAAGAGTTTGGGATTACTGTGAGCTATGATTGCACCACTGTATTCCCAGCCTGGGTGACAGAGCAAGACCCTGTTTGAAAAAAATAAATAAAAAATAAAAGCAAAATTAAAAAAAATTATTATTACTTTTAAATTGACAAATAAAAATCATATATCTATTGTATACAACCTGTTTTTGAAATATGTGTACATTGTGGAATGTTTAAATTGAGCTAATTAATGTATGCACTATCTCACATACTTACTCATTTTTTTTGCAGTTAGTTAAAATCTACTCTCTTAGCAGTTTTCAAGAGGCTCCCACATTCTTACTTACTACGCTTGGATATTTCTTCTCTACACCTAGATCTCCAGGTGTGTACCTGGTCACAATATTCAGTGATTGGTCGATTTCAGTGGGCTTAATAGATTCCAAAACTTTACATGGTTGGAATGACTAAATCCTTGGCCCTGTGCCTTCACCTTTTTTTCCACATTTCCAAATGCAAGCTCATCCAGTACTCTTTCTTTGAATAATTTGTGTATGTCCACGTTGCTATTTCCAGATAAGACCTTTTCCAAGATTTATATATTCAACCAATTTCTTCATGTTTGTACTTGGATATGTAGTAAGCATCTTAAACTTTATATGTTTTACAATATATGCTAGGTTTCCCCTTCATTCCAGACTTCAGTAGTACTTTTATTTCATCATGAGGTTTTTTTCCCCACCTACCTGGTGGCTGAAGCCCTATAATTTTTGGAATAACCTTTGAGTCCTCACTTTTATTAACCCTCTTCCCATTCCTCCCATTGAACCCGTTAGTGAATCTTATCTTTTCTTTAACTATATCCTGATTTTCTCCACCTCCTATATCTTCATTGTGCCATTAACCACATTTCACAAACTACAGTTACCTTCTTTATTTCTTTGCTTTTTTGTTAACTCATTTTTCCATAACTAGAATTAAACCTTTGTGAAAATAAGATATGTTTTTATATCCCAAATATGAGCATACTGACTTACACATAGATATCATTCAACAAATATTTGTAGAATAAATGAATGTAGCCCCTGTCATTTGGGATTAACTTACGTGGTCTGGTATTTCTTCAACTTCTATGGTCTGGTGTCCCACTAAATTCTGGGGTTCCCTGCTAAAAGTGACCTGTTTATATTTGACTGTCTATACATTTTGTAAAGACCTATTTAGAAAAGCAATCAAATCTATATACGTTGTGAATTATCTAGCCTTGTTTGTACACTTACTGCTTTTACTTTTTGGTGTGTTCATAGTATTGTGTTTTACCAATATGCAAGAGATAAGTGATATTTATACATGGAATTTCCTTTATACTAATATAGGGTTGTCACTAAAGAGTCACTTCACAGCAAGTCATTTTTTAAACAGTCTTCCTCCAAAGGAAGATGATGGAATGATTCACTTTTCTCTTCTTTCCTAGAAATCAGGAAAATTGATAATCCTCTGCAGCATCACTTGCAAGATCAAAGTATTCAGAAGAGAGGTCATTTCCTGTTAAAGCAAAATTGTGATATGTTTAACTTGCATGAAAAACCTTTAAAATCAAATTTTAGCTTTGAAAACCAGAACAGAAGCTGTGACCTAAAGAACTCTGCTGAGTTTAGTGGAGATGGGAAATCCTTTCTTCATGCTAACCATGAACAATTTTATTCTGAAATTAAATTCCCTGTAAGTACAAAACCCATCAAAAATAAATCCCAGGTCATTAAGCAACCGAGAACTCCCAACATAGAGAAAGCCCATATATGCAGTGAATGTGGGAAGGGCTTCATCAAGTTGTCTCAGTTCATTGAACATCAGAGAGTTCATACTGGAGAAAAGCCTCATGGATGCAGTATGTGTGGGAAAGCATTCTCCAGAAAATCCAGGCTAATGGAACATCAGAGAATTCATACAGGACTGAAACATTATGAATGCACTGAATGTGACACAACCTTCCTCAAGAAATCACAGTTCAATATACATCAGAAAACTCATATGGGAGAGAAACCTTATACATGTATTGAATGTGGGAAAGCCTTCATCAAAAAGTGTCGGCTTATTTATCATCAGCGAACTCACACAGGAGAGAAACCCCATGGATGCAGTGTATGTGAGAAAGCCTTCTCTACAAAGTTCAGTCTCACTACACATCAGAAAACTCATACAGGAGAGAAACCTTATATATGTAGTGAATGTGGTAAAGGCTTTATCGAGAAGAGGCGTCTTACCATACATCATCGAACTCATACTGGTGAGAAACCCTTTGTATGCAGTAAATGTGGGAAAGGCTTCACCTTGAAGAACAGTCTTATCACACATCAGCAAACTCATACAGAAGAGAAATTATATACATGCAGTGAGTGTGGAAAAGGCTTTTCAGTGAAGCACTGTCTTATCGTACATCAACGAACTCATACTGGAGAGAAACCCTATATATGTAAGGAGTGTGGAAAGGGCTTCACCTTGAAGAGCCCTCTAATCAGACATCAGCGAACACATACAGGAGAGAAACCCTATGTATGCACTGAATGTCGAAAAGGCTTCACCATGAAGAGTGACCTCATTGTGCATCAGCGAACTCATACTGCAGAGAAGCCATATATATGCAATGATTGTGGGAAAGGCTTCACTGTGAAGAGCCGCCTGATTGTACATCAGCGAACTCATACAGGAGAGAAACCCTATGTATGTAGTGAATGTGGAAAAGGCTTTCCAGCAAAGATCCGGCTAATTGGACATCAACGAACTCACACTGGAGAGAAACCTTACATATGTGGTGAGTGTGGAAAAGGCTTCACCGAGAAGAGTCATCTAAATGTACATCGGCGTACCCATACAGGAGAGAAACCCTATATATGCAGTGAATGTGGCAAAGGCTTAACTGGGAAAAGCATGCTCATTGCACATCAGCGAACTCATACTGGGGAGAAACCATATATATGCAAAGAATGTGGAAAGGGCTTCACCATGAAGAGTACTCTAGGAATACATCAGCAAACTCATACTGGACAGAAACCATACAAATGCAATGAATGTTATAAAACCTTCAGGAAGAAGACATGCCTCATACAACATCAGAGATTTCACACAGGACAGACTTCCTTTGCATGTACTGAATGTGGAAAATTATCTTTGCGCAAAAATGATCTCATTACACATCAGAGAATTCATACAGGAGAGAAACCATATGAATGTAGTGAGTGTGGGAAAGCCTTCACTACAAAGTCAGGGCTCAATGTTCATCAAAGAAAACATACAGGAGAGAGGCCCTATGGTTGCAGTGATTGTGGGAAAGCTTTTGCCCACTTGTCTATCCTTGTTAAACACAAGAGAATTCACAGGTAGTCATTTTGGGAAAACCTTGCCAGTTGTAAGTCCTCAAGATACTATAGAATTTGCAAAGAATAACTTATTGATTGTACAGTATGTGGTCATGTATTTAGTGATCAATTACCTCATGTTTTATGTCAAGAAAACATGTACACATGCACACACACAAATAAAACATGTACAAAACAACTCCAATACAATCAGTTCTGATGAAAATATTTTGGGACATTATGTTGAAAAGTGTAAATTGAGAAAAATTCTATGAATGTGGCTGAATAGGAAAGCCGTAGGTGGGAAGATAGACCCTATCAAAAGTGATCATGAATGAACTGCTAATTGGTAAAATATAATAATTTATGGGAAAGCCTTTGCCCAGAAATAAGACCTCAATAGATTGAGAGAGTTCATGATAGAGCAATACTTTCCTATGGTGAGGAATGTGGCAGGGTTTGCAGTAAAATATTTTGCTTCATCATTTGCCAGGAAATAATGCAGAAATAAAACTTATGAACACATGCAATGTGGAAGACCTTTAGAAAAATATCAGAGAACGTAATGAAGGAAAGGAGCCTTGGCAAAATGTATGGGAGCTCTCTGTCGCAAGTCTAACTTTAGACAGTACACCTCAGGTACATTTGGGAACAGGATACCTTGAGCCATATTTCTAGTTGCCTTGTCACAGATTTTATATATTTTAAATTGTGACAGTTTCATCATGGATTAAATTTTAATATATACAATACAGGGGTATTCTATGCCTGCCTCATTTTTTTATATGATTAATTCTTACATTTCTTTGGTTCTATGTTTATGTTATTTCAGAATACTTGAAGTACTTCAAAATGAAATGATACAGTATATTCAGTTTGTAAGTATAATTGAACATATTTGGATGTGATTAAGTTTATAAGTAGCATCAAGTATTATGAAAGTAATGTAAATTATGTTTTTATAAGTCTTTATTTTGAAATAAGTTTAGATTCACAAAATCTTACTGAAATATTCCAGAGTTCCCAAATGCCCTAAACCCAGCTTATTCCAAAGATAACACCTTACATAACCACAGTTCATTACCAAATACAGGAAAGTGAAATTGTTACAATACTGTTAACTACCAAATTTATTTGGATCTCACCAGTTTTAACGTGCATGCATTTTTGTTTGTTTTTTATATATAGTTTTAAGAAATTTTATCACATATATTGGTTCCTGTAACCACCACCACAATCAAGATTTAAAATGTTGAGTCAACACAAACTCCCTCATGCTACTTTTTTAGTCACACCCTTTCCCCAGTGCTAACCCTTGGCAATCACAGATCTGTTCATCCCTAATTTTGTCATTAATAGAATGTTATAGAATGGAATCATATGGCATGTACCCTTTTGAGATTGGCTATTTGACCGTAAGCAAATTAACCTAAGTTTATCCATGTTGTTGTGTGTGTCAATAGTTGTTTTATTTTTATTGGTGATTGGTAATCTGTGATATGGATGTGCCACAATTTGTTCATCTATTCACCCACTGAAGGACATTAGAGTTGGTTCTAGTTTTTTTACTGTTACAAATAAAGATGCTATGAACATTCTTGTACAAAGGCTTTGTGTGAGCACAACTTTTCTCTAGGATAATTACTGAGGAGTATGATTCATGGGTCATATGGTAAGTGTATGTTTAACTTTATAAGAAAGTGACCAATTGTTTTCCAGGGTGGCTATTCCATTTCCTACTAGCAATATATTATAAGTTCAGTTGCTCCATACTCTTGTACTTGCTGTGGTCAGTATATTTTATTTTAGCTGTTCTATTATGTGTGTAGTGGTATATCTCATAGTGGCCTTCATTTGCATTTCCCTATGGCTTTTGATGTAGAACATCTTTTTATGTGCTTGTTTGCTATCCATATATCCTCTTCAATGAAGTATCCATCGCTTTTGCCCGTTTTAAAAATTGGAATGTTTGTTTCCTTAGTATGGTGTTCAGAGGGTTCTTTATATATGCTGGATAAAATTTTTGTTGGACATGTCATTTGCAAATATTTTCTCCTAGATGTGGCTTACCTTCCCCCACCCCAGAGGAAAAGATTATGATGAAGTCCAACTTGCCAATTTTCTTTCTTTTATGGAATGTGATTTTGGTGTTCTATCTAAGTATTCCTTGCCTAGTCTAGTTCATGATTGTTTACTGTGTCTTGTTACAAAATTAATATAGTTTTGTTTTTAATATTTAGAACTATGATCCATTTGAGTTAATCTTGGTATACAGGGTAAGGGTTAAGGTTCATTTTCTTTGCCTATGGTTGTCCAATTGATCCAACACTATTGAAAATACTTTTTCCATTAAGTTAATTTTGTACATATGCAAAAGTAAGTTGTCCATACTCATGTCTATTTCTTGACTCCTCATTTTATTCTATTGATGTGTGTCTTGCATTTCACTAATAATACACTATAGTGATTACTGTCATATAGTAATTATCAATATAATTATAATATCAAGTATTGAGATTCTTTTGTATTTCCTTTTTCAAAATAGTTTTATCTATTTAAATAGATATCTATTTATCTAATTACCTTTGCTTTTCCATATAAATTTTAGTATACGCCTGTCTATTTCTATAAAAACTCCTTTGGGAGTTTTATTGAAATTGCATTAAATGTATAAATCAAAGTGGGTTGATCTGGCATCTTTACTATGTTGAGTCTTCCAACCTACGAACATGCTATGTGTCTCCATTTAATTATGTTTCCCCTGCTAAAACTAAAAAAAATCAGTGTTTTTTGGTTTATAGTATAAACATCCCATATGGGTTTTGGTAGATATTTATGTAAGTATATATTTTTTGGAGCTATTGTAAATGTTCCTGTGTTTATAATTCAGCTTCCAATTGTTCATTCTTTAGAAATAGGATTGATTTTTTGTATGTTTGTTGACTTTGTATCCTGTGACTTTGCTAAACTAACTTGTCTATTTCTTTTGTAGACTCCTTATATTTGTATAGTCATGTCTTCTATGAATAGGGGCAGTGATATTTCTGCTGTTCCAATGTTTTTCTTTCTTTTCCTTTTTCTTACCATACTACACTGGCTAAGACTTCCACTGTATTAAACAGGAATAGTGAGTGGACATCTTTGCCATGTTTGCAGTGTTAGGGTGTAAGCATTTAGTCTTTCACTGTTAAAGACCATGTTGTTAGCTATAGGTATTTTGTACATGCTTTTTACCAGGTTCAGGAAGTTCCCTTCTAATCCTAAATTTTTGGCCATTATTTCTCTAAATATTCCTTTCCCCCCCTTTTAAGCTTTCCTCTTGTGATTCCCATTAATGGTATGTCTGATGTTGTCTTACAGGTATTTAAGACTATATTTTCTGCAACATTTTTTCCTTCTGTTCTTTATATTGGATAATTTCTTTTGCTCTCCAAGTTTTCTCATCCTTTCTTCTGATATTATAATCTGCTGGTGAACCCATCATATAAGTTTTTCACTTGTTATTGTACTTTTGAGCACCAACATTTATTATATTTTCGATGTCTTTATAGAGATTTTCTATTTATTGGGTTATTGTCATTATATTTTCCTTTAAGCCTTTATATGTTTTTCTTTATGTCTTAGAATATATTTGAAGTTACTGTCTGCTACATCCATCATTAGGGCCCACTCAGAATTAGTTATATTGACTGCTTTGTTTTCTGAGTATTAGTGACTCTTTACCGTTTATTTGCAAGTATCATATTTTTTTTTTGGTTGACTCCTGAACATTTTTTCATCATATGTAGTAGGAAGGGGGAGGCACATTGTAGGGACTGGGCAGATCCAAGTGTCCAAGAAGGGGTTAAATACAGTTCATGATACCCAGAAGCTCACAATATAGTGAGAGTCACACAGAAAACAGGCAGCCATAACACAACACACTCAGTGGTGTAACAGTACAGAATATGGAAAAATGAAGCCATTGAGATTTTCAGAAGTAGCAGACGGAGAGAATGAAAGGTTTCCTGGTGGTAGGAATCCATAGCTTAGTTTTAAACCAAGCAAGAGATAATTGGAACAACAAACAACAAAAACCAAATTCAAACCATTGAAAATTTATTAAATTAGGAATATGCCAGCCTCTGATCTCTCTCTGTTTCTGGTTCCAAACCTAAGGAATAACCAGAGTTGATTGTTTCGTTTTATATCCATTGAGAATTTTGAATTGTGTATGTGTTTATATATATTTTCTTCATTATAGGTTAATACCATACACACTGTTCTTTTGGAGATAGTTCTGATTTTTTCTACTTATCAATATACTTTTCCTCATGTATACTGAAATTCTCCTGTATTATTATTATTAGCAAACAGGGTCTTGCTCTGTTGCCCAGGCTGGAGTGCAGTGGCATCGTCATAGCTCACTGCAACCTCAAACTCCTGGGCTGCAGCGATCCTCCTGCCTCAGCCTCCCAAAGTGCTGGGATTACAGGCGTGAGCTCCGCGAGGCCGTCCTGTATTATTTTTATGTGTGCATACTGTTTTCATGAAGAGATGTCCTATGATTTATATACAATCATCTACTGGTTTACATTCATATTTGTAGCAGTTAGCATTTACTGCATTACAAACCTTATATGGCTAACACAACAAACTTAATGGCTAAAAATACCAATCATTTACTAATTCTCTCAATTGTGCCGGTTGATGGGTGGATTGCATGGTCTGAGCTGGCTTGGCAAGGGCTGGATGGCCTAGATGGCTTCAATTACACTTCTACACCTCAACTGAAATGGATGGGGCCGTTATTCATAGCCTATCACCGTCCAAGAGTAGCCGAGGCTTCATCACACACAACAGCATACACATACATTTGTACCTTCACCTCATCATTCCTTTCGCACCTAGAATGCAACCGCTCCCACCCAGATCATTCCCATTTCGCCTCAGACTCATTCCAACCCCATCCCCAAACCTGACCAGGACTCGAAACGTTTTGTTTTTGTCCACATTGTGACCGTAGTCCTCACCAGTAACATATTGGCCTCTACAAACCTCATCCAGCCAGAAGTCCTCCGGGGGTGTTTTCTCACAAACACCGGACTTCCTACAAGATGGCGGTCCCCGGTGCGCCTGTCTAACGGCTCACGGGCGCAGCCATCTTGCCGTTTTGCGTCCGAGACAGGCTCTGGCCTCTGAAAACCTACGCAGTTAGCACAACGTTGACCACAGTCTCTCGGAAGGAGGACGGGAAGGCACTGAAGCGCCCCAAGGACATTTCCATTTCTTCCCGTCCGGCTGAGTCGCAGCAGCCCTTATGGCCACGCCCATCAGGTGCGCCGTGCCACGCTCTATGACGTAACGCCCGGTTACCCGTGGCCGGCCCAGCGCGTGCGCGTGAGGAATGTGGCAAGCGGATGGGACGTGACGTCCGCGGGTCAGGCTTGGTAGTGCTGGAAGGGTCTTGAGGCTTTTCTGCGTACGGATCGGATGAACTTGTGTGGTCGTGGAGGAAACTGTGTGATTCCGTGTTGGGAAAATGCTCAGTGTAAATCTGGAGTTTGGGGATTTGACTTCGTGCGTCACTAGGTAAACTAGTTGAAGAGTAAGACTGGGGTCTGACTCGAGCTTGGGTCGGTATGTAAGATTCAGAAGGTCTGAGGTCAAAAGCTTGGGGGAGGTGTTATCAGAATGGATCAGGTAAAACTGGGGAGTGCTTATGAGACGATTTTGGCTTCGTTCAGGGTTTAGAGGGGGTCAAAGAGGGTTGTGATGAGTTCAGATCAATGAGGTAGTGTTTGGGTGCAGTGAATGGGGCTAGTGTTTTGGGGGTGGGGTGCTGGAGGTTTTGGTGGCTTGGGTGGGGTTTGAGGGCTTAAGTTTGGGTCTTGAGGCTTCCTTTGTGCTGCAAGCAATTCTCTCTAGTTTCCGTTCCAAATTCTCCTCGTTCCTGTTAAAACTTTGTCCCCTAAATTTTTACTTGTCCAGGTATTAGACTATGAAGTGGGTTTGAAGTGTACTGGTTTGAATTCCTTTAATTTTACAGTGATACACCGTAAACATTCTACTCCTCAGTGGAACCATTGTATTTTAAAAATTATAAGCTCTTACTAACCTGGATCAAAACTAGATACATTTAAAAACTATTTAAACTACGTGTCTACTGCTTTCTTTTTTTTTTTTTTTTTGTATTTTCTGTGGATTAGTAAGACTTCCTCTTACTTCACCTTATCACCAGCATTTCATATTGTCAGGTTTTTTTTGGATTTCAGCAGTTCTAATAGCTGGGTACTTGAGTTGCATCATACTTTTGTTTTGTTGTTGTTTTTTTCTTTTTTTTGAGACTCTGTCTGCCCTGGGTAGAGTGCAGTGGCGTCATCATGGCTCACTGCAACCTCACTGAGCTCAAGTGATCCTCCTGCCTCAGCCTCACCAGTAGCTGGGACTACTCGCACCACCACGCCTGGCTAATTTTTTCCATCTTAGTAGAGATAGAGTCTTGCTCTTGCTCAGGCTGGTCTTGAACTCCTGCGCTCAAATGTTCCTCCGGCCTTGGCCTCCACAGTGCTAGGATTACAGGCGTGAGACACTGTGCCGGTCCCATCAGTTTTAATTTGCAGTTCTCTTATAACAAATGATGTTGACTGTCTTTTCATATGCTTATTTGCCATCTGTTTATCTTCTTTGATCAAGTGTATGTTCATGTTCTTTGCCCATTTTAAAAATTGGGTTTTCTTATTGAGTTTTAAGAATTCTTTCTATGTTCTGGATACCAGTCCTTTATCAGGTATGTGACTTGCACATATCAGTTTTTATTCCAAGTCTGTGGTTTATCTTTTCATTCTCTTAACAATGTATTTTGTGTGGCACAATTTTTACAGTTTTTGATAATGTCCAATTTGTCAATTATTTCTTTTATAGATCTTGCTTTAGATGTCATATCTAAAATCTTATTGTCAAACCCAAAGTCACCCAGATTATCTCCTGTGTTTTCTTCTAGATGTTTTATTGTTTTACATTGTACATTTATGTCCGTGGTTTATTTTAAGCTATTTTTTGTATTTTTTTGTATAAAGTGTGAAAATAGTATATGTTTTCTATTGAATAGGCTTTATACCTTTGTCAAAGAGTTGACTATATTTTTGTGGGTCTTTTTCTTGAACCTCTGTTTTGTTCCACGGACATATGTGTTTATCCTTTCACCAATACATACCATGAATACCAATACCAATACAGCTTTATAAGTCTTGAAATTGGGTAATGTGAGCCCTCTGAGTTGGTTCTTTGTCGGCATTGTTTTTGCTATCCTAGTTCCTTTGCCTTTCCATATACATATTATTTACTTCTTAATTTATTTTAATTTATATTTATTTATTTATTTATTTATTTATTTATTTTATTATTTTTTTTTTTGTAGAAACAGGCTAGCTATGTTGCCTAGACTGGTCTTGAACTCCTGGCCTCAAGTAATTCTCCTGCCTTGGCTTCCCAGAGTGCTAGGACTACAGGTGTGAGCCACCTCTCCATATACATTTAAAATCAGCTGTCAATACCTACAGAAAAGATTTCTGGGATTAGTATTAAGTTTGCCTTGAATCTATAGATTAAATTGGGGAGGACTGACATCTTAACAGTATTGATAGTTCCAACCTACAAACACTATATAGCTCTCCATTTATTTGACTAGTCATTAATTTGTTTCATCAGTGTATTGTATTTTTCAGCATAGAGTTTCTGCCAGTATTTTGTTAGATTTCTATCTAAGTACTTCATTATCTTTTGATGGTATTGTAAATGATATTAATGGTTTTAAATTTTCAAGTTCCAATTGTTTATTGCTGGTATATAGGAATACAACTGAATTTTGCCTATTGACTTTCTATACTAGGACATTGCTAAACTAACTTATTAGTTTTGGGAGCTTTTTTGTAGATTATATGGGATTTTCTAGATGGATAATCATGTTATCTTAAAAAGTTAAACATACACTTACTATTTGGCCAATACTTCAATTCCTAGTTATTTACTCAGGTATATTGAAAACTTATGTTCACATAAAAACCAGTATGCAAATGTTTTGTTTATAATTGCCATAACCTGGAAACAACCCAAAAGTCCTATAGTGGGTGAGTAGCTAAACAGTGGTATAGCCCCACCATGGAATTGTTAGCAATAAAAAGGATAGAGCTATTGACTCACAAACCAACAGGGCTGCATCTTAAATGCATTTTGCTAAGTGAAAGAAATCAAACCCCAAAGTCTACATGTTATATGATTCCATTTGTGTGACATTCTAGAAAAGTCAAGACTAATAAAAATTAGATCAGTGGTTGCTAAGGGCAGGGGAAATAGGGATTGTTTGACTACAGAGAGATCTCTCTAGGGACTTTTTACTGGATGGAACTGTTTTGTATGATATTGGAGGTGTAGACATATGACTCTGTGTACTTATCAAAATCCATACAACTGTACACCACAAGTGTAAACTTTACTGTATGCAAATAAAAAATCAGACCAGTAAGTCAGGGGAACCCAGGACAGATGCAGCCTGTGACAAATGAATGTAACTTTATTAGAAATGTATGACATAACCTGACCAAAGGAGGTGATAAAGAAAAGAGCTGTCTTATGTAACTTTGGAAAATGTTATTTTTCTGGATACTATGAGGCTAAAGACAAAAAGAACTCTGTAGTTGGCCCTCTGTATTCTTGGGTTCCGCATCTGTGGATTCAACCAACCATGGATTATGGGCCAAAAATTGTAACATAGCATTTATATAAATTGGTGTAGTACATATAACTACACACATCCTCCTGTTGTGATACCTAATAGAGTGTAAATGCTATGGAAATAGTTGTTATACTGTATTGTTTAGGAAATAATGACAAGAAAAAAAGTCTGTACATGTTTGGTACAGATTTTTAAAAAAATTTTTGCAGATACCAAAATATATGGATGCTTAAGTCCTAGAACCAATCCCTCAGATACAGAGGGACAAGTGTACTTTATTTGAGGTACTGGGAAATTTTCTATAATGGGCCAGATAGTAAATATTTTAGGCTTTGAAGGCCACACATGGTCTGTGTTGAATGATTTTGTTTGTTTTTAAACACTTTGAAAATATAAAAATGATTATTATTTCATGGGCCATAGAAAAGATTGTAGATTGGATTGTAGAAAAGTTGTAGATTGGATTTGGCTCACTGGCCATAGTTTGCTGACCCCTGCCCTAATAGATAAACTTGTTTCTTACAGAGGCTTGGAATAGCAATTCTGAAACTACATTACGAACTCAGACCAACCCAAACTGAGAAACAATCTATAAAATACTTGATCAGTATTCCTCAAAATAATAGAGGTCATGAAAAAGAGATAGGACTGTAACAGTTATGGACCAGAGGGAACCAAGATATGACGTCTAAATGCAATATGATATCCTGGGGTGAATCTTGGGACATAAATGGAACATTAGGGGAAAACCGTGTGAAATCCAAATATGATCTGTAATTTAGTTAAAGTATTACACCAATGTTAATTTCTTGGTTTTGACCAACGTACCAGAGTTACATAAAATGTTCATGAGGGGAAGCTGAATGGAGGGTATATGGAAACTCTCTGTAGCACTTCTACACCTTTTGTGTAAATCTAAAATTTTCCCCAAATAAAAAGTTTATTAGAAATAGGTATCATTTGATTTTATCACATAATTTCTCATTATAAACATATTCCCCTATTATAGAATGTTTATGTATGTATTTATTCACTCAGTGGCTGTAGTAATATATCAGGTTGGGTGAACTAGTGGCATGGTAACCAGAGTCAGATAAAATGTATGCATTACATTGGGGTATAATTGACAAACATAAAATATTTAATTACTTTCAGTTCATATTATGATCTTCTCATTATGCAAGGTCTTATACTCCCACTGCAAGATTTGTTGTACCTTTTTCATTGTATGGTCCAGCCATCTCCATTTACTTTTAATCCTAGGTAGTTTATAATTTTTCAATTATATTTGGTGTCTTAAAAAAACCTCCCTATAAATTTTGTACTGTAGAACAGCAATTCATTTTTTACAGCTTTATAGTCATAATTTACATATTAATATAATATTTACAGGTAGTAAGTGTATAACTCAATGATGTTTAATAAGTTTATAGAGTTGTGCCACTATCATTACAATCCAATTTTTAGAACATTTTCATGACTCCAAAGAGTAATTGGATGGTTCTTTTGTTATTGTTGAGTTTTGACAGTTCTTTCTTTATTCGGAATACAAGCCCTTTATCAGATGTCTAATGTGGAAATATATTCTCCCAACCTGTGGCTTCCTTTTTCACCTTCTTAAATGTTGTGCTTAGAAGCACAAAAGTTTTTGATTTTAATTAGGTTCACTTTATTAATTTTATTTCCTTTTATGGCTCATCCTTTACTGTCTTGTCTCATAACTAACCCACGTTCATGAAGATTATCTCTTGTTTTCTTCTCTAAGTTTTATACTTTTACCTCTTAAATTTAGGTCTGTGATCCATTTTGAGTTAATTTTTGTGAATGGTTTAAGGGTCTTAACTCATTTTTCTGCATATGGATATCCAGTTATCCCAGTGTCTTTGTTGAAAAGAATATCCCTATTGAATTGTCTTGGCATTTTTGCTAAAAAGCTCTTGACATTAATATTTTTGTACTCAATTCTGTTTCCGCTCTTCCCATTGGCTCCACACCGTTATTGGTCTCACTTGTAGTGGCCTTTCCGGAGGTCCCAACCCTGATCATAACTCCCAGCTGCTTTTTCCCCTTAGCCTGTCACGGCCAGCCTCGTACTGTACCACTTTCTCCAAATCTTTTTCTGTTTTTAAAAACCGCTGCTTGCAAGCTATTTTCCGCCAGACGCTTTCCGTGAATGTCCGCTTAGCTGATGTGTTACCTTTTCCCCTTCCACGAATTCATTTTCTGCTATACCGACACCTGACTCAACTATTTGTACTTTCAAAAACCTTTTTTTTTTTTTTCAACAAAGCGAATAAAGGCTGCGGCCATATTACTTCTCTGCCCAGCCCGCTAAACGCCATTTAGCCTGCCCCATATTTGCCTTGTAAATCTTGAGTCTATGAAAATCTGCCCATTTTCCGTAAGAGTCGAAGTGCCAGGAAACGAGGCAGTTTCAGCGGTTTATCATCTTCCCTGACTACTGGCCCCCAAACCTGCCACTTTGCCTTCGGTACGTCAGGTATTCAAACATGGCTGCCCCCATAGGGCCACGACCAGTTGGGCTCGGCCATATTGCATCCTAAGACAACGCCGGAAATCCAGTTGCCCGTGCTGCTCCAACTATTTAAGACCCTCCTCGGTCGCCGTAGGCGGACCGGGAATCAGTGCGAGGGGTCCAGAAGTGGAAGCGGTTTACGGAAGTATAACGTTTAGGCCCTCCTTATGGATTTGGAGAAAATCAGTTCAGTGTGTGTTTTTGTCCCTGCATGTTTTTTGTCCCAGCGGAGATTTTGTCTCTTACAGGGTGAGGGAGGTCTGTGGACGTGGTGTAGCGTGGATTCATGTAGTTCTCGGCGGGGGGACGGGAGGGAGCAGCGGGTGGAGGTGTTTGGCAAGTACCTGGTGGGAGTCTGTGATGCGCCTGTGGTCCGCGTGGCTTTGGTGTCAGTACAGCGATTAAGGGTCTGTAGTGATCAGCGACCGTGTCCAGATTGTCAGTGTATGGGGTCTTTGCGGATCACTCTGCTTGTAAGGGGTGGAGGTAGTACTTTGCATGCTGTGTCTGGTTCAGGTTCAGGATTTAATTTGGGACTCAGTGATGTGGGAGTCGGGGAGGATGTTCTGATGTTGAGAGTATCTGGTGCGGGTTTCGGATTCATAAGAGGGCGTGTGGTCAGTGTCTGTGGTACAAATGCTTGTGAGGGCTGAACCCCGGGCCTTGGACCCTTGGTGGTGGGGCTGAGGTTCCAACCTCGGCTACTGGGACAGAAGGCAGTACAGCCCCCCAGCTTTAGTTCGAAACCATGTACCTGTGCCTCTCATCCACGGAGAGGCTGACTACAGACGGGACACTGGTTCAGCCGCGCCCACTGGGCCATGCATTGTGTACGGCTGCTTTCGAGCTGCAAAGGGCAGAGTTGAGTAGTTGTGACAGACCTCACGGCCGGCAAAGTCGAAAATGTGTATCTATCCCTTCGCAGAAAATGTTTGCCAACCTCTGCACTCACCCTTAATATATGGTAGCAGTGTTGCTTGCCCGCCTGACGTACAGTCACACTTTCTGTTTTGCTAACAATATCTACATTTCGTTAAAGTGTCCATCCCTCTGGCAAGGTGACCCAAATCTTAGTTTATTAGTAAGTCCTGGTTGGTCTTAGCCGATCATGGTGGTTCCTATTGCTAGTTTGTTTTTTGTTTGGTTTTTTTCCGTCTTGACACTTGAGTAGCTAGTGTTCTGACTTGAAAATAACGTTAGGCGTATGGTGCAATTCTAGCTAACTATGTATGTGAAAATCTGCCTGGGAGTTTCTGAGGGAGCATTTTCTTTTAAAAAATACGTCATTCTTTGAATTTCTTTTTCCATGTCAATGATGATATTGTCTGAAAATAACCTTAATTTTTTGTCTTACTTTGTAATGTTTGTAATTTATTCTTATCTTGGTGCAACACAAAGTAGGAAAATAGGGTGGTAGCAGACATTCTTGTTTTGTTGCCTACCTGAAATTATACCCGCTGTATGGTCTGGAGTTACCATCTTTCCTGGAGGTAGGATCATAAAATTATGACTTCATTTAGGACTACAAATTTAATGACATAAAGTGTTTGTAATATTCTTTCAAGACCAAAAAAATGTCTGTGTTATCTGAGTCATATCTCCCTTTAATTCCTTATGTTTTTTATTTGTATGACTCCTCTTTCTCTCTTGATTCATTTCACTACAAATTTGTGTATTTTATGGGTTTTTTTAGAGAACAAGTTTTTGGTATTGTTGAGCTCTTCCTTCATTAATTTTTCTAAATTTATATTTTTAAAAAAATGTACAATTTAATTATCATAAAAACAACATATGTATAAACTATCATTGCCCAGATTAAGAAATTGAATACTGCCAGTACCCCAGTGGTATTCTGTGACCCTTTTTCCATCCTCACACCCAAAGGTAATTACTGTCCTGCACTTTTAGACTTCTCTTTATAATTTTACCATATAATTAATCATTCCTTATTATAGTTAACTTAGTTTTGCCTAGTTTGAATTGTGTATCAATGGAACTAGACATCATTCATTTTTTTGTGTCAGGCTTTTGCTCATTAATATATATATTCATGTTGTTGCACATAGGTATATTTTCTTTTTCTGTAAGGGTCAGGCAAACTTACAGTAAATATTTTAAAATTTGCAGGCTACATAAGATCTCTTGCATATAATACTTTGTTTTTTGTTTTTGTTTTATAATCCTTTAAAAATGTAGAAAGCATTAACTTGCAGCCTAGGCTAAAGGTTGTAGTTTTTCTATCATATTCTGTTATTTGAAGAGATAGCAGTTTTTCCTACTGTTAATTACATTTGTATTGCCTACAGCTTGGACTATGATGAGTAATGTTGCTATGGAAATTTTTGTAAATGTCTTTGGTTCAAATGTGCCCTTATTTATGGGGAGGCAGGAGATATATATCCAGGTGTACACCTCAGAGTGAAATAGCTGTGTCATAGAGTGTGTATAACTTCAGTCTAAAAAGATGATGTCAAGCTGTTTTCTAAAGTGATTGTACCACTTACAGTCCATCTGGCAGAACATAATTTGCTTTTTAGTGTGCTTTATGTGGCTTGTGTAAAATTTCTTTCCATACCGTAATAACATTGAGAGATTCTCTTATATTTTTAAAGCTTTATTGATTTGACTCTCCCATTGAAATTGAGAGTTGATTCCCAAATGGTTTTTTGTGCATGTGGTGAGGTGGGTTTTAAGCTTTTACCCTGCTCCCCCTAACATAGATATCTGAGATTGTCCCAGCACCATTTATAGAAAAGACAGTCTTTGTCCACTTCTCTGCAGTACTACCATTATCGTTGAGTCTCTCTATATATGCTTCAGTCTGTTTATAGGCATATTATTCTGTTCCTTTGTCCTATTTGTCGATTCTTGTAGTATCTACTAATATTGTTCTATCCTAACTAAAGTACCTTTGTAAGTCCTTATAACTGATATAGCAAGTCTTCCAACTTTTTTTTTCCAAGAGTGTTTATAGCTATTTGAACATTAATTATCAGTTTGGGATTTTGATTGTGATTTCATTGAATCTGTAGATTTGGGAGACTTGACATTTTTAAAATGCTTGGTTTTCTAACTCATCTTTATAGAACAGCTTTCAATTTATTTAAAACTGTTAAAATTTATCTCAGTATTTCTTACTAATTTTAAAAATATATTTGAGTTCTTTTTTTTTCTTTGGAGATAGGGTCTCAGTATGTTGCCTGGACTAGAGTGCAGTGGTGTCATCATAGGTCACTGCAACCTCACCTCCTGGGCTCAAGCAGTCCTCCTGCCTCAGCCTCCTGAGTAGCTGGAACTATAGGCACATGCCACCATACCTGGTTAATTTTTAAATTTTTTGTAAAGATGAGGCCTCTCTATGTTGCTCAGGCTAGTCTCGAACTGCTGGCCTTGAGCAATCCTCCTGCCTCAGCCTCCCAAAGTGTTGGGATTACAGGTGTAAGCCACCGCACCTGGCCAGGGTTCTTCTAAATGATATCATTTATGTCGACCTAAAGGAAGAAGCTGAGGCCAAAATACAATTTGAAAGCGTTTACTTGAGCGAAAATTAGTACAGCTGCCCAGGAAAACACTTCCAGGTTGCCTTGAGAAGTGCTTTGTCTGACTTTTGTTACAAGCAGGTTTTTGAATAAGCAGTGGGCTGATACAAAGTTGTTTGGCAGGAATTGTCATTGGTTTACAGAAATAACATTATTAGTGATTGGCTATACACTGTTGAACTATAGTTTATTAGTTATGGTGTCCAGGGTATGGCATTTTACTTTGCTTCAGCCTAGAGCTCACATAGCAAGTGACTTCAAGAGGTGAATATTTAGCTCAAGGGGAGAGTGAGACACGACTGCTGTCACATTTAATGCCTTTCTGGGCCTGATAGTTTAAAGGGGCTCATATTCCGTAGATAAAATGTTTCATTTCTTTATCATTTATAAATTTGATTTTGTTTGTTGATGCTCTGTTTGTTCTGTCAGTTACTGGGAGAAGTGTATTAAAGTCATCTTTTAGTCTGACTTTTTTATTTCTTGTTTTTGGTCCATTTTTTTGCTGTGTACATTGCAAGGCTGTTATTAGGTGCATAAAATTTGAAAATTTCTATGAATGAAGAGGTAAATTGAACTTCTTATCAGTGAGCATTGTTTCTCTTTTTCTCTAGTAATCCTTTGGGCTTTCTGGTCAATATTGTGTGAGAATATAGTTATAGGACATTACCTTGGGTTACTCTTTTTATGGCATATTTTTTCCAACCTTTTATTCTCAAACTTTCCATATCATTGTGTTTCAGACATGTCACCTATAACTACATGTTGTTGGGTTTTAATTTTTAATCCAGTCTGACAGTTTTGAGGCATTTATACTTAATGTGATTAACTGGAATTCATGTTTTGTTTATACTTAATGTATAATACTTAATGTAATTCTTAGTATGTTTTGTTTTAAAACAGTTCTCTACACGTGCATTTTGCCCTACTTGTTCTTTGTTCCTTATCCTCTTTTTTTGCCTTCTTTTGGATGAGTTTCTTATTATTACATTTCCCCTTTCTGTTAGCATGGAAATTATGGATGTTAAAACAATTACTAGTTTTAATCATGACACTAGAGATTACATGTAGCATGCCACCTTTGTCACATTCTTATATTAATTAGTACTTTTCTATTCTTCTCCTCCAGAGACCTTAGAGCACATCAGCTTCATGTACCACCTTCTAATTCATATAGTATTATTATATATTTTACTACCTTATGTATTTATAACATCCTAAGATGTTATCACTATTGTTTATAAGACAATGCTTGTGATTTGCCCAGTATGTTGTTTTCAAACTGAAGTACGCATACTCACAGGGTATACAAAGGCTTTTGAAGAGATATGTGAGCACACATGATTTAAAGGAAAACAAAGTCTAGAACCTCTCCTTGCATATGGTCTCTTTTGTGAAATTGATCTGACTGAGAATTCACCTGTTTCTGAGGCATGATGCTTTGGTGGAGCTCGTTGCTTCACAGTCCTTACACTTCAGCTTCACAGAACAAGGGCAGACATCTACCACATTCAGAATTGTAGGCTGTATTGACCAGAGGTATAAAATCTTTTGGGGCACCAAATAAAGGGATAGTTAACTATATTGGGAATGTTGTGTTAAGATGAGTGCCTAGGAGCAGTGACAGTATCTGGGCCCAGAGGAACTTTACCACTCAAATTGAATTTTCTCTTCAACCCACAGGTCCTGACTCCTTAGGAGCAAAACAATCACCTGAAGGAGGAGGATGTTACAGGATTTGGGTATCAGCACTTCTGGGGATGCACTTGATTGAAGACTGAGATTTCTGAACAGAAATGTAGAGCAGATCTAGAAGATACAAAGACAGAGCATCCCAGTTGCCAGCTATTTTCCAGGAACAGAAGAAAATGATCCAGGCCCAGGTAGCTGACTGTTGGGTGGTTTTATTTTTTCCTTTGTTCCTTCATGGATTTGTAGAGGCCTATAACAACGTCAGTTCCATTAATATGAGAAACACAAATTTCAAAAAACATGCTCTGGAGAGAAATAAACTTAGTCTTTAAACTTAACATCAGGTAAAGTTGGATAAGGAATATATTGTTCATAGGATTAACACTAAATTACTAATTTGGGGACATCATGCGTGACTGGAGAGCATCCTGTGGGTTACATTAGCTGTCAGCTTGCATCTAATATCTCTGACATCCAACACCACAAGAGAATCATGATTTACATGGTATGCCCTGGTTTTGAGGAGAAAACAGATTACTTCCTGGGGGATGCCAATATTTCATGGCACTTTGGTCTCAGGAAATTTCTGTCATAGTTTTTCCTAGAGGTGAGGGGGTGGGTTGTGTCCTGAACAGCAGCCTTCATGTAAATGCTGAAGCAGGTTTCCTATGGCAGTTTTCTTGAAGGATTCCTTATAGACCTCTGTGGAATAGACTAAGTGAATTCAGTAAACACAGGGGGCCAGCATGAGTTGATTTCAGCCTTGTGGCAGTCTGGATTTATCCAGGAATGAAACCCAAACATCCTGGGAAAATAGAAGGATTTTATTCTAGGACTTTCAGATGGTTCTCAGTGAACAGATAGGTGAACTGGTGTTTGAATACAGACTGGATGTAGAGAGTTGAAGGTACTGTTGTGTGGGCAGGGCTTGGATTGTTAGAATTGTACAGGTTTCCTTTAGATTTTTGCCTCACAGAAAATGCAGAGTCCTTCCTCATTTTGTAGTTAAAGACTTGATGCAAAGAGAGGTTTGGCCTTTGTCCTCAACCTACTGGAAAGTGAGCTCTAGGCCTCTGGAATGTCCTGCCTGATAGTTGTGTCTTTGTTTGGGTGCTTTGGCTACTGGATAGTCTAAAAAATGTGATCTATAAGGGGAACTTTGGGCCATGATTTATCATTTCCCACCTCCAGAAGAACTGGAGGCTAAAGTTATTAACCCAGTTTCCAGGAGGGGCTTTACCTGAGGTCAGTCACATATGTGATTGAGTTTCAGTAAAACAACAACATGCACATATCAAAAAATAAGTTCCCTCTTCATACATTTCCTTCCTAATCCCCTTTTATAAGTGGTTGGTAATATTTACTTCCTGTCGTTGTAGCTGTGTGGATCTATGTCACTATCTGTATTAACAACAGCATGAGTGTATTTGTATCTATCTGTAGACATAAACACATACATCTGTTATGATTTTTTTTTCACATGAATGGAATCATATTCCAAAGAACATAGCAGCCAACTTGAAGAAACTCTCCATTGGCCTAAGATGTACATTCTGAATATCCAAAGACTAATGACTACAATTGATTGAAGAACATTAGTTGTATAAAATTCTATCAGTTCATAGTGATACTTAAAAAAAAAATGCATTTGTCACCACTGGAGTTTGGGAGAGAACCAAGTGTTTAATCTGAAAAATGATGAAGGAACATAAATATAGGTTCGTTTTTTGTAGGGGAGGGTTGACTGTGACTTTTAAAAAAATATATTCTCTATCTCTGTAATTTTGTTATCTCAAGAATGTTACATAAATGAAACAATGTATTGTGTAACTTTTTGAAGTTTAAGTGGATTAGTGGTTGCCGGGGGTTTGGGGTGGGGGTAGGAGGAATATGGCTGTGGCTATAAAAGGGATCTTTATGCTAGAACTGTTCTATATCCTAATTATGGTGATGGCCACAGGAATCCACACATGTGACAAAATTGCATAGAGTTTAGTAAACATACACTTATACAAATGTAATCTGGTAAATCTGAATAAGGATTGTATCAATGTCAATTTCCTGGTTGTGCTATTGTCCTTGCTGTTGTGCAAGATGTTACCGTTAGGAGAAACTGGGTAAAGGGTATATGTGTTTTCTCTATTATTTCTTACAAGTGTGTATGTTATCAAAACCGCAAGGGGGTTTTGGTCTAGGTTCAGCTACTTGCCACACAAAGAGCCAATTATCAAGACGAGGATTGCCAAGGAGGAAAGGAATTTTTTAATTCGAAAGACATCTGTCAGGAGAGTGGGGCATTAGCCTCAAATCTGTCTCCCGGACTAAGGGAGAGTATGGGCTTTTTAAGGAGGGACTATGTGCATTGGGGCTGGTAGTGATGTAATTAACAAGGGGCTACATGCATGGGGCAGGTTGGGGGGAGGGCAAGTCTTGGCATCAGGCAGTCTGCCTGGGGGCCTTCAGAATCTCAGCTCCTTTTCTTGCAGAAATTCCACCATTTCTGGGAAACAACTCAGAAAGGTCAAGTGGTCAGTTAAAACTCAAAATTCTGGTCATCATGCCCTACTGGCCTGAGAATTTAAAATATGAGAGGGGGAGAATTATAAAAAATATATAGGGATCATTGAAATTTGTTCACAGAGCTGGTTACATATTTGATAAGCTATAGTTATCTTAAAATATAAATATATATATTATAAGTGTAAAATACATATATACATCATTGATAAAGCCCAAGACTACTTGACCAATATACCCATATATGATCCTTCCTCCAGAAGGAACCAGGATTATCAATTTAATCTACATCCTCTGGACTATTTTCAGTGTAAGCATCTTTTTTTGTTGGTTTTTTTTTTTTGTTATTTTAAAAGGAATCATACTACTAATATTTCTTACACTTGTTTTTTCCCTTTAAAGTGTCTTTGCATTCATTATGTGTTTAGACATGACGACCTACCTTCTTCTTTTTGACTTTCTATACTGTACTCTAAGTGATATAGTCCCCATAACTCAAGCAATCTCTCAAATAGCTGGGACTACAGGCACGTGCCTCCACGCCTGTCTAATTTTTCTTATTTTTTTGTAGAGACAGGGTCTCCCTATGTTGCCCAGGCTAGTCTTAAACTCCTGGTCTCAAGCGATTCTTCTGCTTTAGCCTCCCAAAGTGCTGGGATTACAGGTGTGAGACACCATGTTGGCCAACTCTTTCCCTACTGAGGAGCATTTAGATAACTTTGTTATCACACACAGCATAATAGTGTACATCCTTGTTAATGTCTGCTTGTGAAATTGTCTCAATGTTTCTGAAGGTGGCTACAGAGAAGTCAATTGCTAAGTGTGCTCATTTCACATTTTCATGGATATTTCTAATTGCTGTCCAGAGTGACTGTTCAGTTTATGTGTATTGTAACATAATGTTGAAAAGTGTTAGCTCTGGGCCACTTGCTAGCTCTGTGACCTAGCACATACCATTTATCTGTTCTACACCTGAGTTGTTATTTGTAAAATGGAATAGTAATAATGGGACCTATCTCATGAGGTAGTATAAGGATAAAATGAGTTAATCCATATAAAGCATTCAGAAGAGCGCTTGGTCTATAATATGTAAGAACATTAAGTGTCCCTAATCTTTCTAATAATTATTATAGTATCAAATTTTATAACTTTCAGCAACATAAAGGGTCAAATATTCTTTTGTCTTGTTTTCCTTTGCATTTTCTAATTACTGGTGGGATGGAAATCTTTCTTGTGTCTTTCTGGTCAGTTAAATTGTTTGTTCTCTGAAATACTGGTCCTTATCCTTGGCTTATTTTAAAAATCTGTTTTGTTTTATTAATTTATAGGAGTTGTTTATATCTACTGTATACCAATCCTTTCTTTTACATATTGTGTTTTTTTTCCCAGACTGTCACTTGTTTCTTTCCATGTAGAAGTTTTAATTTTTCATTAAAACTTTGTCACAGAATTATCAGTTTTTTCATTTCTGGCTTTTGATTTGTGTTATAAATATATTCTATAATTTTGTTTTTGTTGTCGTTCAGGTTTATATTAGTTATCTATTGCTGCCTTACAAATTATCCCCACATTTTAGCAGCCTGAAACAATACACAGCATGTCCCAGTTTCTGTGGTCAGGAGTCTGGGCAAAGCGTAGCTCAGTGCTGTGCTTCATGATCTCTCACAAGGCTGCAGTCAAGGTCTTGGCCAGAGCTAGAGTCTGATCTCAGGTTTGAGTGGGACGGTTCTGCTTCCAAGCTCACTTATTGGTTGTGGGCAGAATTCAGTTCTATGAGGGTTATTGGATGGAGGGCTTCAGGTTCTCGCCATGTGGGCTTCCCCTAACTTGGCAACTTGCTTGTCAAAGTCACATTGGACAAAGATTCTTTGTCTGACCAAACTTTAATCAGGCTCCTCGGTTCATCTATATACCTTCTTCTAGGCCAATCTGCACACTTCCCTATAAAATCCGGTTTTAGCAAAGAACGCTGCTGCTTTGGGAAAATACTCCTTAGACCATGCTTTCCTCTAAACCCCACAACAGTCAACACAGAAGAGGACTTCTGTTTTTTACCAAATGTGGAGTTTTTCCCCACACACCAAGCAGTGAACACAAGCTGGGTGTCCTCTAATTCAATTCCAACACTATTTAACCAGAGACAGTGTCACGTCTGACAGGATGAGGGCTCAGTCCCCAAGACTACCCCTCCCCCTCCCAGATACCAGTTGCAAGCGTGGGCCTTCGGAGCTTCTGACCTACTGGCTTCAAGTTGGGGTTCCCATGACCCCTCCCTCTTTGAGTTTGATTAATTTGCTGGAGCGGCTCACAGAACTCAGGGAAACACATTACTGATTTATCATAAAGGATAATACAAAGGATACAGATGAAGAGATTTGTAGGGTGAGGCATGGGGGGAGGGGCATAGAGCTTCCATGCCCTCCCTGGGCACCCTCCAGGAACCTCATCATGTCCGGCTATCCAGAAGCTCTCCGAACCCAGTTCTCTTGGGTGTTTATGGAGGCTTTCATTACCTAGGCATGATTGACAACCATGTAGAAATGTGATTGGACAAAAGTGCTTGATCCAAACTCAGAAAGGCCTGTCTGTTCAGAGTCTTCCTGCCTCTCTGTGGATATTCCTTCCTCCAGGATATGGGACAGGACCTTCTCTGGAAGGAAAGGCAGGTGAAAGGAGGACAGGGGAAGGTCAGAGAGAGAGAGAGAGAGATTCTATCTCCTGAGGCCTAGAGCACACCAACATTGTAACAAGGACCGTGGGATTATAAGCCAGGAACCGTGGACGAAAACCAATATATACATTATAACACCTCACCTGCTCAGTCAGTTGAGCAAGAAACCCCACCCTGAATGTCTGATTGGGTTCCACATCCTCTGCCATCCCCCAGGTGATGTCTGATCATCCTGACTGACTTGTCTTTTTTTTTCTTTTTTTCTTTGGAGACAGGGTCTTGCTCTGTCACCCGGGCTAGAGTGCAGTCATCATAGCTCACTGTAACCTCAAACTCCTGGCCTCAAGCAATCCTCCTGCCTCAGCCTCTTTAGTAGTTGGGACTACAGGCGTGTGCCACCACACCTAGCTAATTTTTCTATTTTTTGTAGAGATGGGGTCTTGCTCTTGCTCAGGCTGGTCTCGAACTCTTGGCCTGAAGTGATCCTCCCGCCTCAGCCTCCCAGAGTACTAGGATTACAGGTGTAAGCCACTGTGCCTGGCCACCCTGACCTGTCTTTAGCAAGAATCATGTTAGGGCACTTTAGCCACGATTCCCCTTACCCTGATGCTTCCTCTAGTAATTTTCTGTAACTGACCCTCACCCTGCTCCTTAGCTATAAATTCCCTCTGGCCTATGTTGTATTTGTCGTTGAGCCCAATCTTTCTCCGTCACTGCAAAATCCCGTTACAGTGGTCCATATGCCTATCATGATGGTCCTGTATAAAATCTTCCTTTAACAAGTATCACTGAATACTTTTTTCTTTAACACATCTTATGTAGCCTAATTATGGAAGTGATGTTCTAACACCTTTGCTGTATTCCATTGGATAGAATAAGTCACTAGGCCAGTCCATGCTCAAGGAGAGGGAACTACACAAAGGTGTGAATACTGGTATGGTGAGGCTCATTGGGCCATCTTAGAATCTGTCTGCCATAGGTCTTTCACATAGTAAATTATTTTTGAGTGTGGAGTGAGGTCAGACTCTACTTTTTTCCAAATGGATAGATAACTCACATGAATAATTTAGAATTGGTAAGCTGACCAGGTTTAAGCACTAGTATCATCTACCAAGTCTGTTCACTGCCTCTACAATAAAATGAGGATAGATTATCCCTTCTATTGTTCCTTGGCTCTTCACTAACGCAATTTCCCACTCAGCACTACCCTTTAAAGGCATCATGAGACAGGAGATTGGCAGTTCATTGACAAGCAGTCTTGATTGTCACTATTGTAGGGCCATAAGTCCCTTGCTAGTCATGCCTTTTGATCCCAGATGGCCTTCAGGGTTGGGCTGTGTTGTCCGAGGGCTCAGGACCTTACAGATATTGTTCCAATAATTTTTGGCTAAAATTGTTTCTGTGAAGAAGTCAGCTGTCAGAAAATTTTGTTTCTCCTTTGTAGGTCATCTGTCTTTTGTCCCTGGATGATTTTATAGTCTCCTCTTTGCATTTGGTGAAATTTAGTTACAATATGATGTGTCTAAGTGTAGACTTCCTGCTTGAAATTTGTTGGGTTTCTTGAGTCTCAAGTTTGGGGCATTTAATCAGTTCTGAAATATTCTCAGTTTTTAGATCTTTGAATAATGCTTCTCCATTACTCTATTTTCTTTTTCAAAAATTATCGATAGGCATATGTTAGATCCTCTTTCTCTGTTATTACCTCTTCTTTATATTTTCTCAGTCTCTCTGCTACATTTTGGATAATTTTTTCAATTGTACATTACAGTTCCCTATTTGTTTAGTATATTTTGATATATGGAATATATATTTTGGTCTCTGGCTCCTGGCCAGAGCTCCTGAACCCCTTGTAATTTCTAAACTAATAAAAACAATAGGAATATCTTTTGTTATACAGGTTAAGTATCCCTTATCCAAAATGCTTGGGACCAGAAGTGTTTCAGATTTTAATTTTTTTTAGATTTTGGAATGTTTACACATACATAATGAGATATCTTGGGGATGAGACCCAAGTCTAAACACGACACTTAGTGTGAAGGTAATTTTATGCAATATATTTTTTTCTTTTTCATAGACACTGTTGTGACTTAATCTTATCCAATATTTTTAATAATTTTGTGCATGAAACAAAGTTTATGTGTAGTACTTATGTGTGGAATTTTCCACTTGTGGCATCATGTGGGTGCTCAAAAAGTTTCAGTTTGGAGCATTTCAGATTTTCAGATTAGGAACGCTCAACCTGTAATACTTGTTTTTTTGTCTTGGCTCCTGAAACAGCTCTGGAGGATAAACGTGAAAGGGGCATCTTCTGTTATTTATAACAGGGTTTATGTTAATGAGGTGACTTTTGGAAAGTCCTAAGGAGGAAAGGCTTGTTTCCAGGGGAACCTCCAAGGAGGGGAGAGGGGATGGAGACCGACCTAATCACCACTGGCTGATGATTTGATCAATCATGCCTGTGTAATGAGGCTTCCATAAAAACAATAAACACAGAGTTTGGAGAATTTCTGTGTTGGTGAACACATGGGGGTGCTGGGAATGTGGAGAAGCTCCCCCCCTTCCCCATACCTTGCCCTGTATATCTCCTCCATTACGCTGTTCCTAATAAAAGAGTTGTATCCTTTATTATAAACTGGTAATAGTAAGGAAAGCACTTTCCTGAGTTCTTTGGGCTGTTCTAGTAAATTATCAAACTCAAGGAGGGGGTCATGGGAACCCTCGATTTATAGCTGGTCAGTCAGACATATGGGAGGTGCAGACTTGTGATAAATGTAGTCAGCCCGCCCCGTATCTGTGGTTTCTGCATCCCTGCATTCAACCAACTGTCGATCAAAATTATTTGGGGAAAAGTTGCATCTGTATTGAACATGTGCGGACTTTTTTCTTGTCTTTATTCCCTAAACAATACAGTATAACAACTATTTACACAGCATTTATACCGTATTGGGTATTACAGATAATCTAGAGATGATTTACGTGTATGAGAGGATGTGCGTAGCTTGTAGGTTATATGCAAATACTACTACACCATTTTATATCAGAGACCTGAGCACCTGTGGATTTGGGTATTGCAGGAGGTCCTGGAACCAATCCTCCATGGGTCTCGAGGGACGACTATATGTATGTCTTTCGTCTGCCAGATATGTATATATATAAAAATAAATGTGGTGTTTCTAGGTTAGGAAGATTTAACTTGTACACATTGTAGAAAGTTCTAATTGGATGTATGGATGGATGTCTGAATGTACAGTTACAGAATATTTTATTAGGATTTTACTTCTTCCACAATGTATATTTTTTAAAAAAAACCACTAGGTACACAGATGCAACCAACAGAGTAGAAGTGAGCAGAAAAACTTTAACATTTCTTCCACATCATCAAAAGGACACCACTTCATTAAATAGGACTGTGTTTTTCAGGAATCAGTGACCCTGGAGGATGTGGCTGTGGAGTTCACCTGGGAGGAGTGGCAGCTCCTGGGCCCTGCTCAGAGGGACCTGTACCGGGACGTGATGTTGGAGAACTACAGCAACCTGGTGTCAGTGGGTGAGGACAGTGGCCCCGTGTCGCTCAGAGGGTGCCTGTCAGTGGCCTCTCCTTCCTCAGCTTCTGAAAGCTTTGGTGGGTCTGTGCTGCTCTGAAGTGGTGGCAGACTCTCAGTCCCCTCTGGTGTCAGATAAGAGGGTATACTTTTCCCTTCTCCTGAGATAAAAGCCTTTACTTTGTAGGTGTGAAAATTATTTTGTCCTCAAATGTAACATTCTATGGTCCTGACAGGTCCCCAAGCCCGATTCATAGTGTCTGAGTTATCTGTCATTTCCCATGAACAGGGTATCAAGCCAGCAAATCAGGTGCACTCTCCAAGTTGGAACAAGGAGAACCACCATGGACAAGAGAAGACAAAATCCACTGTGGAGCCCGTTCGGGTGAGTTAGAGACCAGCAAGGGAGAAGGCCACGTAGGTCACATTCTAATCAGTCAGAGAAGGCATCACAGCTGTGAAGGGGGCAGTCAGTTCCTGCACAAATCTGTCTCACGATGTGAGACCCAAAAATATGTCCCCTTGTTTCTTCTGAGATCTGATCCCTCTTTATTTTATCTACAACTTGGTTTTTTGTTTGCTTGCATACTTTCCTTCTTCCTAGGATTTCCAAATATTTCCCTTCTTCATACCCTTTCACCTCCCTTGATATGAAATTCCACCTTCCAGGCCTCTCTCCAAAGAGAAAACTTTGAATGCCTCACTGTTTTCTGACTACTGCACCTTCCTGCCCCATCAGGTAATGCTGACTTCCCTTCCTAACACCCGCCCTGTCTTGGCCGCTGCATCCCCATGGCAAGCTGGTCTTGCACTGTGCCTTGGTTTCCTTAGCTTCTCTGTCTCCTCACTCTTCAGAGTTTCCTTCATTCTAATAAGTTAAGCTCCTCCTGTTCCCTGAAGGAGACTCCCAAACTACTATCTCCTTAATGTTATCTAACACCAATTTTAGTTTTACGTAACGTCCTGATCTTGATGGCGACTCTGCCCTGCTTTCCTAATGACTGCAAGGAACTAGAGTCATCTTCCTTCCAAGAAAACCCTTGTAAGTTTAGGTTGTCGTTTACTCCTGTACATCCTAAATCCTGGCCATCCTGGCATTACCTACCTGCAGAGCTCTCTTCTTTAAAGGTTTCTGCTGTTCACGATGAATTTTTAACTAAAAAAGATATTTTTAACATCCTGCATCCTCAGAGACAGCCTAAACCATTTCATAACTCTTGCCTCTTTGCATTTGATTCCCTTCTGTATCTACTGATTCTGAACTTTCTTCTAGTTCATTGTAGATATTACCATTGTATTTGCTTTTGTTTTTTTCTCCCATGATATTCTGATGACACCCAGTTCACCATGTTACCTGTCATTGACATTGACATTGCAATTCTTCTTGTTTCAGTGGTCTCTGGTATGGTATCATCTTGCTCACACAGAGATTTCCATCTTCTTTCTTAAACTCTTCCCAGTGTGTTACATACATGTGATTAGTTCCTTGACCCATTCCTTTAAAAATTATTTTTCTTGCTAGTATAACGTATGCTGGGGGATAACAGCAGTGAGCAAAAACATACACACAGTAGACCAAGAGCTTTCACTCCTAGAGGAGGAGACATAAACTTAGGCAACAACATGGAAGAGTACACGCCATGGCTGGGCTACTCTTTTAGGAAAGGGAACAACTCTCTGAGAAGGTGCCTTTGAGCCAAGAGATGAGGGAAGTTAGGAGGCTGTTGGGTTAGAATTGTTCCGAGTAGAGATGATAGTAAGTTTGAAAGCTCAAGCGTGACTGTGTTTGAGAAACCAAGGAGCCCGCGTGGATAGAAGAGAGTGTGCCGTTGGGAACACGGTCAGAAATAAGGCCAAAGAGGCAGCAGCAGCAGCCAGGGAAGAGTAAAGTCGGTCATGTGGAACCTGGTAATCCATTTCAAGGAATCGTGATTTTATTCCTAACGAGAAAGCATGATGGCATCTTGAGTACTGGAACGACATGAAGTAACTTAGGTTTTAAAAGGACCACTGGCTACCACGTAGGAAGCAGACAGTAGCAGGCAGGGGTGTGAGCAGGAAAGCAGAGAGGAGGCTGCTGCGTCCTAGCTGGCAGAGAGAAGGGCTGGCTTCGTGTGGGTGGAGGGTGAGTGTTGGTCAGATTCTGGATAAACGTGTAAGTAAAGGAGGGCAGACGGGATTTGCTGTTTAAATGCGCAGTGTGAGAGGAAGAAACGGATGAAGATTGATGTAAGGGTTTCGGGGTGAAGGTGGCTGTGAGGAGCACGCAAGCAGTGTGCCCGAGTGGCGGCGCTTGTGGAAATGGCAGTGATGTTTAAAGAATCGCCTAGGGCTACTGTGTAGAAAATAGACAATAGCTGTTGGGGGGGAAGGAAGCAGGAAAGGCAGGTAGGAGGCTGCTGCCCTAGTGCCAGAGAGTGACTGGCTTTGGCTTGGGTGAAGGGGGTGGGTGTTGGGCAGATTCTGGGTATGTTTATAAAGGAGGGCAGGTGCTACCGACCACTGATGAGATATAAGGTGTGAGAGAAAGAAACAGATGGAGGGTGATGCTGACCTGATTTGGCAAGTTAACAAGAAAAGTGGAGTGGCCATTTACTGTGACAGAGATGATCTGGGGAGGAGGAGATTTGGGTTGGGAAGTCAGGAGTTCTGTTTTGGAGATTGTAAGTTGGACATGCTTGTTAGCATCCAAGAGGAGCTCACTGCTGTGTCTGGATATATCTGAGATATTTGAGAGGTTATGTCTGGAGATAGAAATTGGGACTGGCTGAGATGTTCTGGGGAGTGAAGGAAAGACAAAGGAGAACCTTGGGCAGTTAGGAATTAGACAGGTGAGTGGCTGGTAAAGTGGGCTGAGGGAGGGAGCAAGTGCTCAGGTCAGAAGTTCCACTGATGTCCCATTAGTGGAAATTTCGGTAAATTGAGTGATCACGATAATGTAAACTCTGACTGTTGTGGACTTCATGTGTTTCTGAGTGGAATGGTGAAGTTGTAGGTACATTTTGTATTTTTCTGGCTTCCTTTTTCTGCTAAGGTAAGACCTTTCTAGATAAGCCCTTGTCTTACCTTTTACCTGGCTGGCAGATGTGTTGCAATAAGGTACATCTAGATGTTCAAAGAAAAGTTGAAGATAAAGCTCCTGTAAGTCTTGATTCAGAAGGAGGAAGTGGTCCTTTTGGGCCCCTTAACTGAGGCCAACCAAGACATAAGTATAGAATTATGGAGGAAGATGACATTAGTGGCAAGGTGAGGGATCAGTAGAAGAGAGAAAGTGAAATGGGAACAATCTGTGTCTGTCTAGGAACAACATGAAGAAAAGGTGACAGTTCCTACAGCCATTGCAGCTGTTCATCTGCTTCTAGAGACTACGTGCTCCACCGTAGCCCAGTTGTACATTCCCTAAGGGTCACTGCTTCCCTCTTTCTGTAGGAATAATGGAGGATGTTACAGCTAGACCAGTGGTTGAGTGTTGATGACAGGTTTCTAATAAACGTGAGATTGGTGCTTCGAGAAAGTTGGCTTGATGGTCTACAGAAAGAAGGGCAAATTATAGGAACAGGATCACCACCCGAGAGTCTATCATAGTTAACTCAAAATGCTGAGTATCGAACAGTCTGACTGCCCCTGTGGGGCCGTTTTTCTAATCACCAGTATCTGCTTAATCTCCCTGGTCAGGAGGTTAACATGTGGTTTCCCTCGGTGGACTGTTCCCAATTCCCAAACTGTAAATGACAGAACGACTGAAACCCTGGCCCTGTGTCTTCATCTTCTTTTTTATCTACATGTTCTCTGAATGTGATCTTCCCCTGTTTTCTGTCCCTAAATGATATTTATTTACTAAAGTTTTCCAAATTGAGATCTCCAGACAAGGCTCTTCTCCTTCAGACTTGGGTATGCAATGACCACCTTAAAGCTGATGTGCTTCAGAATGTACACTTGATTTCCCCGTCTTGTAATGAGATTCTCCGTATCTCATTAAAAGGCATAACTAGCCCAGTAGCTCAAGCCAAATACTTGGCATATTCCAAGCCGTCATTTTATTTATTTCCCTCATGCCAGCTGCAGCGGTGGATCTGTCAGGCAGCTTCGTTTGCTGAAAGGTAACCTGATTTCTTCCACTTCTCTCCATCTCCATGGCTCCTTCAAACCACTTTTTATAATCTGCTGCTTTCCTTGTGTCTTTCTTTGTTCTTTTAAGTGGTTTTACCAAACTCCAATGTAGGCTCCATGAACATAAGGAATATATTTGTGTATCCCAACACCAGCAGGGTTTGTGGAATGAGTGAATCTGACCCTCTGGATGAGGTGGCCCTCCAGCCTCTGGTCTGCTGCTCACAGTGAAGTGTTTGTATTTTACGGTCTTTGCATGTTTTGCAAGGCTTTATTTAGAAAGCAGTCAAATCTGTATTTATTCAGTATGAATTATCTAACTTTGATTTACACTAACTGCTTTTACCTTTTGAGTTTGCTTATATTATTATTTTTTTCCAATGTGCAGGAAACATTAAACATGGAGTTTTATTTACACTCATGTCATAGGTTTAGCACTAAAGAGACACCTCACATCATGGTAATTTAAAAAAAAAAACCTTTATTACAAATCAAGGTAATAGAAAACTCATTGTTCTTTTCTTTCTAGAAATTTGGAAAGTTAATGATCATCTGCCAGAGCACTTACAAAATGAAAGCATGGTGAGCAGAATGGAACAATGGCATGGACATAATGCATTTGAAAATACTGTTCATCAAAGCAAAACTCAGTTTCTGTTAAGGCAAAATCATGATATATTTGACTTAAATGGAAAAAGTATGAAGTCAAATTCAACTTTAGTTAACCGGAGCAGAAGGTATGAAATAAAGAATCCTGCTGAGTTTACCAGAAATGGGGAATCCTATCTCCATGCTGACCATGAACAATTTCATACCGAAATTAAATTCCCTGCAAGTCGAAAACTCATCAGCACTAAGTCCCAATTCATCAGTCCCAAGCATCAGAAAACTCGAAAAATAGAGAAGCCTCACGTGTGCAGTGAATGTGGGAAAGCCTTCGTTAAAAAGTCTTGGCTCACCGATCACCAGATCATTCATACAGGTGAGAAACCCCACAGATGTAGTCTGTGTGGGAAAGCCTTCTCCAGAAAGTTCATGCTCACCGAACATCAGAGAACTCATACAGGAGAAAAACCTTATGAATGCACTGAATGTGGCAAAGCCTTTCTCAAGAAATCACGGCTCAACATACATCAGAAAACACATACAGGAGAAAAACCCTATATATGCAGTGAATGTGGAAAAGGCTTCATCCAAAAAGGAAATCTCATTGTACATCAACGAATTCATACAGGTGAGAAACCTTATATATGCAATGAATGTGGAAAAGGCTTCATTCAGAAGACATGCCTCATAGCACATCAGAGATTTCACACAGGAAAGACACCCTTTGTGTGCAGTGAATGTGGAAAATCCTGTTCTCAGAAGTCGGGTCTCATTAAACATCAAAGAATTCACACAGGAGAGAAACCCTTTCAATGCAGTGAATGTGGGAAAGCCTTTACAACAAAGCAAAAGCTCATTGTTCATCAAAGAACTCATACAGGAGAGAGACCCTATGGCTGCAATGAGTGTGGGAAAGCTTTTGCATACATGTCTTGCCTTGTTAAGCATAAGAGAATACACACGAGGGAGAAACAAGGAGATTCAGTCAAGGTGGAAAACCCTCCTGCAGAGAGTCACAGTTCATTACATAACAGTGATATCATGCAGGAGAAAAATGCTAACACAGTGACTACACAGGTGCCTTCTGTGGCTCCTGAGACATCATTAAACATCAGTGGCCTCCTAGCAAATAGGAACGTAGTCATTGTGGGACAGCCTGTGGCCAGATGTGCACCCTCGGGAGATAACAGAGGATTTGCACAGGAGAGAAACCTTGTGAATGCAGTGAATGTGGTTGTGCCTTCAGTGATCAATTATGTCTTATTTTATGTCACAGAAAACCCATAGGAAAAATACTCAGATATGATCTATGTGGAAAAGGGTTGAGCAAACATTTCTAGTTCATTATATGGCTGAAAAATACATACTGAGAAAATGAATAAATGCAGAAGCTGGGAAAGCCTGATAAACTCGTCCTATCTAACTGTATGCCTTAATACAGAGGCATAATCTGATGTTAACCCAAACACATACACAGTAATTGCTCTATTGTGCCAATTAAATGAGTGAAGGAAGCCTGAGTTCATTTAAGTGGAGGAAATAAGTACTGTGAATTTTTAAACAGGTAAGACGATTGGTATCTGGAATGTTGCTATGAATGAAAAGCCACAGAAGAGGTGGTTAGTGGGAAAGGGTACTATTGAATTGGTAGGATATGGGGCATACATATTAATTCAGTTTTCCCAGACCAGCATGCAGGTTTAATTGAAAACCAGGACCCACTTTTAGAACTTTATATTATGCAGAGGGACCTATGAAACAATAGCCTTACATTGAGTCAATCTGTTCATTTAACAAATAGTTGACAGTTACTTCCTTTGTACCTGGTCCCGTCCCAGGAGTTGAGGTCAGAGTGGTGAACGAAGCAGAACAAGTCTGTGGTCTCCTGGAGAGGGCATTGAGTTTGTCAGATTACCTTTAAGTTGTATCTTCATATTCCAGCTAATCTAGTCAGGGGATATAAATATCTACATTAGGTGAAATGGACATGGAGTAACTGGTTCAAAGAGATATGATAATTTATTGTCCAAGGAACATAGTATTTCAAGGGATGGGGGAAGGACTGCTCTTAATGGTACTTAAGCACCTTAGAAAACAAGTTATTTTTAAAATGCCCATGTCTTCTCTCTCCAGGAGATTACAAATTCCTTGATAATTTTTATGGCTACTTAAATTTTAAAGTTTTAAAAAAATTGAAAACAAAATTTAAAAAACCTCACTTCCTTAGTTGCACGTTTCAAGTGCTCAATAGCCATATATGAGTTATGGCTTCCAAACTGGACAGCACAATGAGCAGAACTTTTGAGACAATGAGTAATCTCTATCAGCATTTCCAACATCCCAGAAAGTTACGTTGGAGGGAGCTGGTTTACAAGATTTTAAATTCCCCAACACATAGAAAAACAAAAACTAATTGTATATTGATTTGGAAAATGAATGAATGAACTAATGGGTTAGTCAAAGTATATTTTGTCATTGAAGGGAATGACAGTTGTAAAGAACTGAATTGTCAACCAGAACTTTTTTGTGTGTGATTAGAGGTTTAATAACTCAATACAAAAGGGGCAGAGGAGAAAAGGAAAGGAATCCCTAGAATAAGTAGAACATAGAGGAGGATGAGAACCTTAGTATCTAAGAATGGAGGACAGTATAACAGATGGGAGATGGGAGGAGGCAAGTTCCTTTGGGATGTCTTGCACATGACTCTTACCTTTGTCCACAGACCTATCACCCACTACGGTTACCATTTCAGAGATCCCAGATCCTCTGTAACCTGCTGAATTGAGACATGTAAATTCTCTTATCTTCATCATTCTTCCCACTTTCCTGGAGTGGGGCTCTTGGCCTTCTCCTTTATCCAAAGTTCTCTACCTTAATCGCATAAGGATATACTGTTCAAATTAGTGTGTCCTGCTCTAAGAAAAGAAATGGAAATTTGCCTTGCTGTGGCTGTCTCAGAATTCAGTAGAAATCCTGGGATATTGGGTAATTCACTCCTTCAGGAATATTTTAAAGTACCATCACTGTGCAAAGCACTGTTTTACACTTGGGGGATAGATCGGTAAAACAAGGAAAGGAATAACTTTTACAGACCTTACCATCTAGTGAGGCAGAGAAGCAGTAAAATGGACTATATAATATCAGGAAGAAGAAAAATAAAGCCTAGTATTCGATAGTAATGTATAGGTAAGTAATGGGTGGTTTTATTGTTATTTTCTCCTAGGGAAGGCTTTTCTGGATAGAGGTAATTTGAGTCAAGACCTAAGTGTACTGAGGAGAGCCTGCCATCATGTTTGTAAGCAGAGAACACTCCAGTACTGTTTCCTATTGTTGCTTGAGGGCTTCCTGCTTCAGGAGTCTCTGAGCACTTAAAAGAATGCAAATTCCTGAGTCACACCTTAGACCTCCTAAACCAGAACCTCTGGGACTGAGGACTCTGCATTTCTAACAAGGTCTTTCTGGTGCACACTTAATTTTGAACATCTTTGCCCTAAGTCCTGGATTAGTGCCCCTATCATCATTTCTACATAATAACAGGATGGATTCCGGGCAGCTACTCTTTAGCAAAGAATCAGAAATGGATGCTCCACCAACCAGGCTCTCGGATCCCATCCACTTCTCTTTCTGTGAATCTGCACATCCTGCCATGGCAAGGTCAGTGCATTCCCTCTGAACTGATCAGTCAGGGTGTGAGGATAGGTTGACCAGGCCTACACTGATCCCTGTGGGCCAGGTGCTTAACTCACCTTCCAGAGCTTGACATTCCAGATGGAGGCGGCCTATTGTACACCTAAGCTAGGTATATAAGTGTCTGCTATTAGACCCAGGATCCTTATGGTTTCAGTGAGGGTCACCCTTCATTTGCTCCCATGACCTCAGCCCTTCCTGGGCTGAGAGTCAGTCTTGCATAGTGGCTAGGAATCGGTCCTGAAGTCACAATGCCTGGTTTGAAGCCTGCCCTGACATGCCCAAGCTGTGTGCCTTTAAGCAATTAACTTACCTAGGTCTTGATTTTATCTTTAAAGTATCTGCTTCAGGTTGTTGTGAGAAGTTGTATGTTTAAAGTATTTAAAACAGTGCCTAGTCAACACAATTAATAAAAATATTGTTATTAGTCCTAGTGAGGGGAAGAGGAGGAATCAAGAATATAAGTATGTCTGACCTTAATCAAAACTGTCGCTTGATGACAAAAAGGTTTGCCATGCACCAGGCCAAGGATTTCACATATAGCATACTTTTTAATCTTAATAGTCTGGTGATTATGAAATTTTCTTGCTTTAAACTTTGAAACCTGCAATGACTGTTTGGCTCAGAGTCTGGACAATGGCAAAAGTCCTTAAACTGGCCATCAAGTCAGCATGTTCTGGTGCTTTCTTCCCTCTCCAGTGCTCACCCTTGTGCTCCCTGTTCCCAACACATGGGCCCTCTCTTAGTGCCTCATAAGTTTCTGACTTCCTTTTATCGCCTCCAGGACTTTGTGCATGTCCTTGCCTCTGCCTGAATTCTTCTCTCCTCCCATCTTCTGAGTCTCTCCTCATCCTTCATGATCTTCAAAGATCACTTCTTCAGAGTAGCTTTCCCTCACCAGTCTGGCCTTCCATAGAATCATGTTCCTCTCCTTCCTAGAACTCAGGAGACTTGCGGTTTTACATTTCCTAGATATAGATATGTATTTCCCATCTGGATTGTAAACTTCCTGAAGGCAGGGACCAGATGTTTTTTCCTCACCATTTCACCCCCAACATTGAGCACTAGATCAGGCACCTTGCAGATGTTAACACAGTATTTAGTTGAATTAGAGACTGCCTTTCAGATTAAATTGTTTGTCCCATGCCACTTAGCTGCCAAGTGGAAGGACCTTAATCTTTTCTGGCTTCTAAAACTTTTTTTTTTGAGTTTGTTTGTTTTTATTTTATAATCTCACCCTTCAATTACCCTGTGATTGGCTCCTACTCCTAGGGGGAAAGAGTCTCTATTGGCTGTTTTATTTTTACTCTGATTGAAATAATCTGAATAGGTCACACATTCACATTGTTCAAAACTTAAATCTACAAAAAGGTAGTTTATGAATCTCACTCTTACCCTGTTCTCACTTCTAGTTTTCTCCTGATCTTCTGCATCCTACAGGTAAACATGGTTATTGTGAATCCTTCCAGTGTTTCTTTTTATAAATACAAGTAAGCATATATTATTATTTGTTCCTTTTCTTTTCAAAAAGCAGCATATTATATGCTCTCTTTTGCATCTTTTCTATGTATAATTATCACTGAGCAGCAGCACAGCACCTTGAGGGGAAGTGAAGAAGGGAAGACTATCCTGTAAGTCAAATTCAGTTATTTGTTCAGTAGTCTCTTATTGAAGTGCTGTGTTCCAGTTATTCTTCTGAGCACTGGGGATACAAAAATTTAGAGTTCTGCCTTTGAGGAACTCATAGTCCATTTCAGATAGCAGTCAAGTAAGCAGATTATGATGACCAGGAAAAATGATCTTCAGTTATCTCCTGTAGAGAGATGCTTCCTCCATTTCCCCTATTTGACACCTTCCATAGTTCCTTTCCTTACGCCACTTGATAGAGTTGCAGTTTTATATTTAATAATTCCATATTGTAAATGATACCAACCTGAGAGGCATCCCAGAATGCTGTCTGAAGAAGTGACATCTGAAATGACTCATGAAAGGAAAGTTATAGTAACAATTCATAATATTCCTTTTTTGTTTCCTGTGTGCCAAGCACTTCACAAGAAGGGAAAGTATGTGCAAATTCCTGGTAGCATGAGAGACCTCAAGGCATTTGGGAAAGGGCAGGTTAATTTAAGAATCAAGTATCAGGAAGAGGATAATGGAAGATGATAATGGAGAATCTGGTGTTTGCCTGTGTACAAACTTAAAAGCATTCTCCTGCGATCTTGTTTTAATCTGTAATTAATAGGCTAATTCAGGGTTTTACAGAGGGTATGATAATAAAGATGATTTGTGGTATGGAAGAAGGAAGTAGGTTGCGTACCACCTAATTGTAGGGACCTGTGACGTGGCAAGCAGTACTAATTCAGATAAATGGACTAAAACAATAAGGACAGAGTAGAGAGAGTGATTCAAAAGGGTTCTTTTTTTTTTTCAGATAGCACTATCAGAGACTGGTGACAAGTGTGAGGATGACACATGGGTTGTGTTTTTACTCTGACCTTTTCACATCAAGTTCCAGTAATCTAGCTGGGCATGGTGGTGCGTGCCTGTAATCCCCGCTACTCTGGAGGCTGAGGTGGGAGGATCACTTAAGCCCAGGAGTTGGAGGCTGCTCTGAGCTATGATCACACCATTGCACTCCAGCCTGGGTGACAGCGAGACCCTGTCTCTAAATAAATAAATAGTTTTTAATAAATGCTTAGAATTGGAATTGCTAGATCAAAAAGAATGAAAAATTAAAATTGTACAAATAATTCTAAATTGTCCTCCAAAAAGGATGCAAAAATTATATCCTCTACTACCCCATCTCCCGTGCCTGTATAAATAGCTGGCATTTCTTAAGTGTGCTGTTTATTTTCTGATTTGGGAATGATGCCAAACAATAACATCTTATTACTTAATCACTCTCAAATACTCTTGTGTTTTTTAAGGAAATATCTGCATGTATATGAAGCCTCATCCCTTTCCCTTCCAGGTAGAGGTAGCTACATTTCCAGGCCCCTGGAGGCGTTTAGTTTGTACAGCACCAGCCCCACCGTTGGCTCCGCCCCTTCAGCAGTTCTCTGACCACCCTCACCTAGACCGGCTTCACTCATTCACATCCCTGCCCCTTTTCCAAACCTCACCAGGACTCGAAGTCTCCAGTGTGTTTGCCCACGTTGTGACCGCTGCCTCCCCTGCAATGTCTGGACAAACCTTGTCCGTCGTCCAAACGCGCCCCCAACCAGAAACCACCTGGGGTCTTCTCTGCCGTACGGACACCGGACTTCCTGTAAGATGGCCGCACCCGTGGTGTTCCTGCTTAACGGCTAACGGCGTCGCCATCTCCGTTTTGCCCAAAAGGCTGAATAGAAGCCGTTTCACGTTGGGCTCGTTTAAGTTCTGGCCTCTGAAAATTCACTCAGCACAATGCTGTTGACCGACAACGAGGAGGGAAAGGCAATATGATGGCCAAAAGTGGATACCATTTCATCTCGCGGTGCTGTCATGACCAGTCCGGTCAGGAACGCCGGGTGGGCGTGGCCACGTTACCTCACGGAGCGCGCGGACGGCCAGGACTCCAACTCCCGGAAACGCCCCGGGTCCGCGCGGTACCCTCAGCGTCCCTAGCGACCGCAAGGGGGGCCGTTGGCGCGAGAGCACCGGAATTGGAAGTCGTTTTGGAAGTGGGTTCAGCTTTCGGTAGCTGCCAGTAGAGTCTTGAGACGCTCAGGATTGATGAGCCTGATTCTGGGTGTGGATCCGCGTGGGGGGCCTGCGTCAAGGACAGTGTCCTGGGGGTGTCTTTCGATTCAGTCACTGGGCAGTCCTGGTGACTTAGTACTAGATGGGCACTTGGGCAGTGAGTGATTAAAAGGGTCTGAGGCGATGAAAGGCCAAGGGTCCGACTGTCAGGGTTTGGTGTCTGCGTGAGTGATTCTGTTTATAGGGCTCGGCGATTAAGAACTGGGTGGTGTGTGCCAGTGAACGCGGTGTCTCGTCCAGGTTTGCGATTTAATGTGGGGCTCAGACATGGAGAAGCCTGGGGAGAGGAGTGTCAGGAACGGGGGTTCAGATTTCAGATTTAAATCCGAGTCAGTGTTTTGGTTGGTTGGTTGTTGGGAGGCCAGCGTATGTCTGTGGAGAGGCGTGAGGCTGGAGCTTTGGAAGCCCAGGGACCCTGGAGAGTAGATGGGTTGAGGCTCACCTTTGGACTACATGAAGCAGGCCTGATGATGCATTCACCCAGCAGATCCAAATGTAGTTCACTCCTTCAAGTCCTTAAGATACCAGTTAAAAACTCTTTTGTCTTCCCATGTAACCACTGTTTTCATTGTCTTCCTAACAAACAGTAATTAGATATGATCTCCATGTGTTACTATAAAAGATGTTTTTTTCTTCTTTCCTCCAAGTTTACTGCACGTGTTCTTGAATATTTCAAGTTCATTCTGACACAAGTAAAAACATTTCCATTACCCTAATTTGATCCCCAGTAAAAACCATTCCATATTTGTTTTTAAAAATCTTTTTGTGCTGTCTTCACATTTGGGATAATCTGTATAAACATAGGTATCATTTGATCACTTAATTTGTAATTTAAAACATTTCCATAGTATAAAATGATTACAGATTTTCTTAATGACTTCAATAGTGTCATATCAGGTGGGTGAACCAGTGGCAAGGTGACTAGAATCACATTAAATATATGCATTAATTTGAATAGATGTGATTTATATCATATATTTGATTATACTTTTTAGTAACATATTATGGTTCTCTGATTATTCAGATTCTCCATAATTATCTGTAATAAATACTTAAAAGTTAAATTTCCTTCTCATACTTCAGTAAACACAGGTTTTCATCTATTTTCCTTGCCATTTAATACTACATAATTGAAAGTTTTCATTTATATTGATGCTTTAATTCAAAGTTTGTTAAGCATGTTTTTTCTAGATATGCAGTGTTTTATTTCTATCTTAATTTGTTGAATTTCTCATTACTGTTGATTTCTAATTTGGTAATTATGGGCAGTAAACAAACTCCTTCAATACTGATTTTTAGGATTTGTGGGAATTGTTTTCTATGGCCTATTTAGCCCTGTATTCTGGAAAAGCAGTTGACCCTTCTAGGGCAACAGGAGTGATTCTATTGAAGTGAATGTTCAGAATGCCAAGAAATCAGGAAATTTTATTTTTAGGTGGAAGTCTATCAAGGCCCATAGAAAGGGGGTTTTGGAATTTGGATGTGTCCAAGATGTGGCATTTATGTCCTCCTCCTTCTGAGTAGTCCTGCATCGAAGTTTTATACCTTTTCTCTTGGGCTAGCATACAAGGAGGCAGATCTAATATTCTTGGTGCTCAGAGTTAAAATGATCCTAGGGTTGGAGATAGAGGAGTAATACATATACCCACAGGTCAAAGAACAGTTGGTACAGGGCTCTGTGGGCCTGAGGATTTAGAAAAGCTATTGAGAAACTGTCTTGGATTTTTGTCCAGAAGGAGTGGAAGGAAAAAAAGGTAGCTCTACCAAGCTGATGACCTTAATGTGTGTCTTTCTAATTCCTTTTCTTTGATATGCTCCTTTTCCATTCCTGTGTTTGTGAAAGAAGATGGCTGTGTGCCTGCATTGAGTGTTCTAAGAAATGTTTCCAGAAGTTCAATTTATACACCATGGCTATATGCTACCTTCCAGTCTGATCTTATGGGCAGTGAACCCCTTTTAGGCAGTTCTACAGAGAACTAAACTTTTACCGTGAGGTGGTCTGGTTAAGAAAGTACAATAATGGTTAAGGTCGTGAGTTTTGGAGAGAAAAAGACCTGGGTTTGAATTCCAGCTCTGTCTCTTAGAAAGTGTGTGACCCTGGGCAAGATACTTTATCTCCAGGTTTTAAGCCTTGACTTCCTTTGTTTAAAATCGATCTAATGACATGGTGCTTCTAGGTTGATGGTGAGGATTAAATGAGTACTTACGATTTGCGTAGCACATCAGTTTTCATACTGTTGCATTGCCTTGAGAGCGAAACGTGGTTTGCTCAACAAAAGGAAACTTAAATGTTGGGATTTTATGTTAGAGGACACCTTTCTTAGTTTTCTATTGCTTTTGTAAGAAATTAAACTTGGTGACTTAACACGTTTATTATGTTACAGTTCCATAGAAGTTCAACATCGGTCTCCTTGGGCTAAAATCAAGGAGTCAGCAGGAGTGCATTCTTTTCTGGAGGCTCTAGGGGAGAATCAGTTTCTTTGCCTTTTCCAGCTTCTAGAGGCCACCTACACTCCTTGGCTCCTGGCCTCCTCCTCCCATCCTTAAAGCCAGCAACAGTGGGTGGAATCCTTATCACATCACATTTCTCTGACCTCTTCTGCCTGCCTCTTCTACTTATAAGGACTCTTGTGATTACACTGGGCCCACCCAGATAATTCAGGATAATCTCCCTATTTTAAGGTTGGCTGATTAGCAACTGTAATTTCATCAGCAACCTTAATTCACTTTTGCCTTGTAGTGTAACATTCTCAGATTCTAGGGAGGGGGGTGCTTTGTTCCACCCACCATAGCATTCGTAGCAACACTGGCAAGGTGTTTGGCCCAGGGGAATGTACTACTTAAATTGAATTTGCTTTTGAGTCCTTAGAATCAAGTGAAATAATAAGGAAAAAGAACTTCCAGGATCAGGAGATCATCATTCTGGGGATACAACTGACTTTGAGATCTCTGATCAGAATTTGAGTCACAATCTAGAAGAGTCAAAAGACAGAGATCCCAGTTACTGGATATTTCCTAAGAGCAGAAGAAAATGACCAAGTCCAGGTGAAATTAGATCCCTACCTCACATTGTGTGTCAAGATCAATTCTTAATAACACGGAGTCCTGAATTTGAAAGGTAAAACTTAAAAACATTCAGAATCAAATATATGAGAATATGTTTAAGACATGGGGTAGGGGGAATTTTTTACACAAGACAGAAAATTTATGATTTGACAAATTTGACAACATTTAAAAATAACTTCTATAAAAGAGGATGTGAAAAGAAAAAGCCCCAAATTGAGAGGCCATTTACAACAGATAAAAACCAACAAAAGATTAGTGCTCAAATACATAAAGAACAGCTACAAATCCACAAGAGAAAAACACTCCAATAGAATTTGTCAAAATTGGAAACACAAATGGTGAATAACCATAAATTAAGAATACAGTGAGATACCATTTTTATACCCAGCTAGATGGGTAAAAATTGAGAAGTCTGATAATATTAAATAGTAGCATAGATGTGGATCAGTGAGAACTCCTAGACACTGCTGGTTTGAATGTTAATCTGTATCAATACTTAGGAAAACAATTTAGTACATGGGGAGGCATGAGATCCAGACACTGAAGTACATCAGCATTTTTAAAATAGGAACTTGGCATCCAGGCAGGCTTCAGGCCAGAAAAGCCACATTAAAATTTCCTTGGGCTAGGAACCCTGCTGTCAATGATGATGTGGCCAAGTTCACTGGAGTATGTATATGTGGGAAAGAGGGCAACCAGGTCCCACAGAGAGTTAAGACAGGAAGCTGTTGAGAATGTTAATGATATATGGAGTCCCATCCACTTTCTGATTCCATTTCCTAGTCGTTAGGCTCTGAAGGCCAGAATTACGCTGATGGTTTTAGCCCACATAAGGGAAATCACCCCTGTGATGGTGCTAATTGGTCATACAATTGTCTTTTTTTCTTCACCAGTAGAGACCTTGTTATGAGTAATGATGTGTCCAGTTAAATGATATTACCCCAGTCATCCTCACCACCTTCCTTGGGGTGGCTCAAAATGGAATTAACTAAAGTCTAAGAAGGTCTTTGTTTTCCTGATATATGTACTGTCCCTTCTGCTTCTTCTCATCTCCTTCTTCTGACACAGAAAAATTTCTAGAGTGGTAACCATCTGGCTACCGTGAAGGAGGAGACCAAAAAAATTGCCAAGACTAAGTTCTGACGTTCTTGAGCCATTGGGTCAATGTCAGCATCAGTGTACTTATGGACTTCTTGTTATATAAGTAGAATTTATTGTAACTCATTTAATCCAGGTTTGACTTAGTTTACTTACAGCCAAATTCATTTTATTAGGTGATAAAACCACAACCCCAAGCACTAATTATTAGAGGAAACAGTTGGTTGAAGCAGGACAAACATGAGGAAAATATATTTTCAAGGGTTTTATTATTGGTGCTAAGTCAAAGTGTATCTATTCTTGACATTCTGGGGAAGGATTCACTTCTAGGATCTCTTGGATTGTTGGCCAAATTTACTTCCTTCTTACCCTTTCCTCTTGCCCTAACCTATATGTCACCTTCAAAGCCAGCAATATCAAGTCAAATCCCTCATATGTTTCAAATCCCACTTTTTCTCTTCTACTACATCTTCTAGTGCCTCCTTCTGCTTAAGGGCTCTTGAATTTACTTCAACTCTACCAGATAACCCAGGACAACTTACCTATTTTAAGTCAGCTGCTTAGTAATCTTAATTACAATGGCAAAATCACCTGTAGCATGTAAAATAACATAACCACCTAGGTAATGTTACCACTAGGCTTGAACATCTGCCTGTGGTGTTACAAGACATGTAAATTTGTGGCAATAAAAATTAATTTTTAAAAATTATAAATATATTTACAGAACAATTACCACCATTCTATCTCTAGTGATGGTTTCATGTAAGTAAAAAGCAAGGAACAATATAACCTTAAAAATTTTAGTGATCTTATTGTGTTTTATTTTTGATGATACACCTTAAAAATATAAGCTTATAATAGCACAGAAAGCTTAGAATAAAGTGTTATGTTTTAGAAATAGCACAATAAAAAGGTATTTTTATCACATCAGTCTTGGGGCATAAGATTTGTTGTGCCACTAAAGTCAAACTATTCCTGTTTGCTGATGATATGATCTTATATCCAGAACATGCTGAAGACTCTTCCAAAAAACTCCTAAAATTGGTAAATGAATTCAGTACATCCTCAGGTTACAAAATTAATGTATACAAATCAGTAGCATTTCTATACACTGATAATAGCCAAGCTGAGAATTAAATCAAGAACTCAATACCATTTTCAATAGCTTCAAAAAAAAAATACCTAGGAATATACTTAACCAAGGAGGTGAAAGATTTCTACAAGGAGAACTGCAAAACACTGGAGAGAAATCATGGCAACAAAAACAAATGGATAAACATCCCACGCTCATGGATTGGAAGAATAAATATTGTTAGGTGTCCACACTGCCCAAAGTGATTTACCAATTCAGTGCAGTTCCCATAATACCAACCTCATTTTTCACAGAATTAGAAAAAACAGTCTTAAAATTTCAGATGGAATAAAAGGGAGTCTGAATAGCCAAAGCAATCCTAAGCAAAAAGAACAAACCTGGAGGCATCACATCACCCAACTTAAAATGATACTTCAAGGCTATAGGAATCACAATAACGTGGTGCTGGTATAAAAATAGACACATAGATTAATGGAACAGAATAAAGAACCCAGGAAAAAACCCATATACCTATAATCAACCAATCTTCAACAAAGCAGTAAAAGACATACACTGGGGAAAGGATATTCTATTCAATAAATGGTGCTGGGAAATTTGGACAGCCACATGCAGAAGAATGAAACTGGATCATTATCTCTCACCATATACAAAAATTAACTCATGATGGATTAAAGACTTAAATGTAAGACATGAAACCATAAAAATTCTAGAAGAAATCCTAGCAAAAACTCTTCTGGACATTGGCTTAGGCTAAGAATTTAGGACTAAGATCCCAAAAGAAAATACAACAAAACCAAAAATAGACAAATGGGCCTTAATTAAACTAAAAAGCTTCTGCACAGTGAAAGAAATAATCAATACAGTAACTAGACAACCTACAGAATGGGATAAAATATTCACAACCTATACATTTGGCAAAGGACTATTATCTAGAATCTACAAGGAACTCAAATCAGCAAAAAAAAAAAAAAAAAAAGAATCAAACACAACTAACCCCATTAAAAAGTGCGCAAAAGACATGAACAGACATTTTTCAAAAAAGATAAACAAATGGCCAAAAAACATTTGAAAAAATGCCCAGCATTACTAATTATCAGCAAAATGCAAATTAAAACCACAATGAGATACCACCTTACCCCTGTCAGAATGCCCATTACTAAAAAGTCAAAAAACAATAGATGTTGGCATGGATGTGATGAAAAGAGAATGCTCATACAGTGTTGATAGGAATGTAAATTAGTACAACCTCTATGGAAAACAGTATGGAGATTTCTCAAAGAAGGAAAAGTAGACTTACCATTTGATCCAACAATCATACTACTGGGTATCTACCCAAAGGAAAAGAAGTCATTATATAAAAAAGACACTTGCACTTATATGTGTATCACAGCACAATTTACAGTTGCAAAGATATGGAATCAACCTAAGTGCCCATCAACTGATGAGTGGATAAAGAAAATGTGAGATACATCTGGCAAAGGACTAATATCTAGAATCTACAAGGAACTCAAACAAATCAGCAAAAAAAAAGAAATGTGTGTATATGTATATATACATACACACACACACACACACACACACATACACCCCCCCCATGGTGTACTACTCAGCTATAAAAAAGGAATTAAATAATATCTTTTGTAGCAACTTGAATGGAACTGGAGACCATTATCCTAAGAGAAGTAACTCAGGAATGGAAAAACAAATACTGCATGTTCTCCTTTCTAAGTGGGAGCTAAGCAATGGATGTGCACAGTCATACAGAGTGGTATAATGGACATTGGAGACTCAGAAGGGGGAAGGGTAGAAGGGGAGAGGGATGAAAAGTTACCTATTGGGTACAATGTACACTATTTGGGTGACTGGTACACTGAAAGCCCTGACTTCATCACTGTACAATTTATCCATGTAATAAAAAAAATTTGTATCCCCTAAATCTAGTGGAAAAGAAATTTTAAAAAAGAAAGATAACAAAAACCTTTACTGGTAGAAAAGTTCAACAAGATTGAAAATCCTAGATTAATTTTCCTTCAAAGCAGAGTGTTTCTGTAAGAAGTGCACATCACCATTTAAAACATGTGAAGTCATTTATAAGAAATTTTAAAATAAAAAATAACATAGTCTACTACACAGAATTCAAGTATATGAAATATTTTGAAAATAAGGTAGGATTATGTTTTCAGTCACATCTGGCTGGACTGTAGAAATTTGAAACTGAAGAGAAAATTTATGATGGTAATCAAGTTGAGAAGTATATTAATACTTGTTCTTTAATTTCACCCTTTGAAAGGTACTGTCCTAGTGTTAAACCCAATATTTGCTAATATAATATATATGGAAAGATTTTGTTTATTCTTCATTGCTCACAGAACAGCACAAAACACCCATTAGAGAAAAAGCACACAAAGGTAATGAACGTGGAAGAATTTTTGTCAATATTCAGTTCAAACTAGTTACCAGAGAATTCATTCTGAGCAGTGCCCTGAGAAATGTAATAACTGTGGTAAAGCCTTTAGGCAGTGCTCAAGCCTTATGAGACATCAATAAATGCATACCAGAGAAAAACCATACAACGGTATAAACACATACACATATGTAATATATGTGGCAAGGTCTTTAATCAGTACTCCCACCTTGCAAGTAATTGTAGAATTCATACAGGAAAAGAAACAACACAAATGTAATGAAAGTGGTAAGGATTTTATTATATGTTTAGGCCTTTGGCATCACTAGAGAATTTGTACTGAAAAGAAATTTATAGGTGTAATGAATAGGTAAGAACTGTATCAAACATTTGCATATTTGGAATCATGAGACAATTCATCCTGGAGAGAAACTATGCAAATGTATTGAATGTGGCAAGGCCTTTAGTCACTGGTCTACCCTAAGGATTCACTAGAGAATTCATCTTGACTACAAACCTTAAAGATGTAAGGAATGTGGCAAACCTTTTAATCCATGCTCACACCTCACTAAGCATCAGGAATATACAACCTGGAGAAAAACCACACAAATGTAATGTATGTGGTAAGGCTTCTATCCATGTTTCATGCCTTGTGAAACATCTGAGAATTAATATTGGAGAAGAATCACACAAACGTAATGAATGTGGTATAACTTTTATCCAAAATTTAAGACTTGTGGAACATCAGAGAACGCATATTGGTGAGAAACTTCACAAATGTAATGAGCGGCAAAGTTGTGGGTGCAAGTCTAATAAACATAAGAAAAAACATACTTTAGAGAATGATTACAAATGTAATGAACGTGTTAAAGCTTAAACCTACTTTGTACACCTTATTAGACATCAGAAAGCACATACTATAAAGAAACACATGAATCTAGTATACATGGTAATTATTTTTATTTGAAGCGCAAGCCTGGGGCATCATCAGAGAATTCATGGTAGAGAGAAACCTTAAAAACATAGAGTGTAGCAAATCCTTTAACCGGTGTCCACACCATACTCAACATCACATAATCCATACTAGAGAGAAACAATATAAATGTAATGTATGTGGCAAGGTCTTCAGTCAAAATTCAAACCTTACAATTCATTAGAGAATCCATAGTGGAGAGAAACCTTACAAATGTAATGAGTGTTGCAAAACCTTTAATCAGGACTTAAGTCTCACTAGACATCAAAATATACATCCTGGAGATAAATCACACAAATATAATGTGTGTGGTTAGGCTTTTCCAAATATTCACACCTTTGGAATCATGAGATAACGTATACTGGAGAGGAGCCATACAAATATACAGAGTGTGGCAAAACCTTTAGGCAATGATCTGACTTCAGGATTCACCGAAGTATTCACATTGTAGAGAAAAACTGAGAAATGTAATTAGAGGAGCACACCCTTTAACCAATTCTCACAATGGACTTTACCTCAGAGCACTCATACTAGAAAGAACTAAGTGCCTGGTCCTGGAAAATTAATCAACCTTTAATGTTAAATTCTTCACGGTAATTAGAAGTTAAAATCATTTGAAACTTACGAGATGAGTGGAGCAAGAACTGTGGTAAGGTACCAATTCTTCATTTAAAAAAATATTCATACTATTTGAGGTTCCTTGAAAAGGCTACATTACTATTGATTTCTTTCAACTTGAAGTTTGAAATTTGTTGATATTATCCCTTCATCATTCTGTTTTCTGTTACATGATGGGTTTGGAAAGGATCAGTAGTTGAAACGCCACCATCCTTATGGGGATCATTTATATCCATGTCTCCTGGAAGAAAAAGGACACTGAATTTTAACACACAATATTGTGTGATTTTAAAAGACAGGGTGGAGATGGGCATAAAATGTATGTAAAACTGATGTAAATCATCGTAATTAATGTGTTCAGGATCCTCTTCCACACGTTTGTTGCCATTTTACCTATAATTGATCTTGGTTCTCATGTTTTAATTAACAAAATTTAATCGTTTAAAAAAATTCTATATGAATCATTTTTCTATCAACTCAGGTCTATCCCACCTCATGGCTGTAGTTCATAACAAACAATAGCACTGCATCGTTAGGCTTTCAAGGTTGAAAGGCATCTGATACAATTTTTTCCATGGTGGAATCAAACAATGTATGATTTTATAAACACATATACATAACTTGCACTAAAGTTATTCTCTCTATACCTTTTGGATATTTGTGTGACTGTCATCACAGCTGTGCAATTTAGACTCTGCCTTCCTAACACTTGAATTACTATTCATGAATATGCAACACATGATTACATTTAAATTGCCATTCATCTGTGCCACATAAGAACCATGGCTTACATTGAACTTCATTTACATGAGGCAAAAAATACAAATATATTAAGCATATAAAAATGTTAGGAAATAGAGGAAAATTTCTGGAATAAAGATATCAACACAGTTTTTGTTTTGTGACTACAGCTCTCACAGGAATAATTTGAAAAAATCAGTGCTCACAAGTTTTTCCTTAAGAATGAACCTATACAATTAACAGGAAGGACTTTTTAAAAATTTTGTTGGGAGATGAACTAGGAACTTCACATATCACCCTCCCCCATATTTTTAGTTAATTTGCACTTTGGGACATCCTGCAGATGCAGAATGGATCCCTACCCAAAATTTTCTAGGAATGAGAATGTTTAATACATAAGATGACTTTCTCAGGAGACCAGGGAAAGCTCCCCAAGCTAGTACAAAAATGGCTGCAGAGATCAAGGAAAAGGGACTTGATTGGGGCATATGTGGTGCTTAGGAGATGGGCCCAGGGTCAGGTCCTGCAAGTGGTTTGGTTTTTCCGTGGTCCCAAACAAAGGAGCACCTGGGCTTATCAGCTCACAGATATGTGGAGTAAAAGGGGAAGAGGAAGGATGCATTAAATATATCCAGTGTTCTATATATCAATTATACTTCACTAAAGCTATAAAAATTAAAAAGGACGGGTAAGGGAGGCATTTAGGCTTAAAGCTGTGCATAGTGAAATTTCAAAAAATGGAGTAAGACTATAACAACACACTGAAGACTTACTATCTAACCTCTCAATTCCTTGGTTGGGAAAGACTATAGTTCTCCTCCTCTTAATAACTTCTTGAATGTTCTTTCCAGCGAAATACATAGGATTCTTTGTACAATATAATTGTTGACAGTTGTTCTGAAAAACTTTTAAATTATTGCCTAAGAATTTTTAGTTTCATGATAATGTGTGGAAGTGTTTATTAGGCAATATATATGACTCAATTCTACTTGAACAGCAAATTTTCAAAGGCTATAAAAATATCAACTAAAAATATCGATTAAACATTATATGATTCTTTTCAACCTTAGAAATTTTTTATTTATTAAAAATTATTCCTTACTATTTTTGATATTATAAAATATATATTTGGTGTTTCTGGTCCCATTTCCTGGCATTCAACTCTTAAAAACCTTAGAATCTCCAAAGTGATGTCTTTTATGTGCTCTTGAGTTGACTGATGGCTGGCAGTCCCTAGGTAGCTTTAGGATTGGGGTTGATTACTAGAAAGACCGAGGCATGGTTAGGCATCAGAACTTTCAGCACCACCCCCAACTCTGGAGAGAGGCAAGGGCTGAAGGTTCAGTTGACCACTTATGACCAATGATAATCAATCATGCCTACATAGTGAAGCCTCCACAGAACCCCAAAAGGACTGGGTTTGGAGAGTTTCCAGATATCTGAACACATGGAGGTCCTGGAGGACGGTGCTCCTGGAGAGGGCATGGAGGCTCTGCACCCTTCCCTAATAACCTCATCCTGTGTATCTCTTCATCTGTATCCTTTGTAATATCCTTTATAATAAACTGGTAAGTGTACGTGTTTCCCTGAGTAAAAATATCAGTGGTTTCCAGGTGTTGGGGGAGGGATGAATAGGTAGAGCACAGAGGATTTTAGGGCAGTGAAACTACTGTATATGATAGTATAATGTTGAATACATGTCTGTAAAAGAAAATAAAATCTCAGGACTCCCAAACTTATTATGCCAAGGGGAGAGCTAAAACTGGGAACTGAGTCAGGCAGCACTGCCATTCTTTCCCCAGATGACGGCAGTGGCTTCACAACCCTGTGTCATAATGCTATGCATAAGCCAGTTTCCCACAGTGACAAAGGCCTTTTGCCTCTCCAGATGGCTGTCCTCACAGATTGCTTACAAGGAAATTTCTTGTTAGCCCTAAACCTTTCAGGATATATAGCCCCCTATAAAACAAGCACGTGCCAGTTGTAACCTTAGGACTGGGACCTAAGTAAATTCTTAAACCTGAGTTCTGGTAAGTCTCACACTGACAATGTCAACTACAAGCTTATCCTCACAGACACAGAACCAAGGACGAGATGAGATCAACCACTCTTCTGCCTAACCCTGAGATGGCTACGTAACTGACATTTTCCTCTACTCCCTCCTTTTTCAAATGTTCACCTTTATCTTATGTACAACGTAGATGTACTGAGTACTAATTAGAGCCTCATAAGAATGTAACTATTGCCTCACTGCCTACCTCCTCCCTTTTTTTCCCCAGCATGCCCTCTCCTCTTACTGAGTCTCACACACTTCTTTGGGGAGCATGGGTCACAGATGGTTCTGTGGTCTGTGCTTTTCCTGGGTGCATCCTCAGACTTTGGCTTAAAAAACCTCAACTGATTGTAACTCTCATCTTGGTCACTTATTATTGGGTTATCATGTCATTTCACATTTGTCAAAAACCACAGACTGTGCAACACTAAAAGTGAACCCTACTGCAAACTATGGGCTTGAGTGACAATGATGTGTCAATGTAGGTTCATCACTTGTAACAAATGTACCACTCTGGTGTGGGATTTTGGTAGAATGGAGGCTGTGCATATGGGGGTAGGGAGTACAGGGGAAATCACTGTATCTCTCACTCAATTTTCCCATGACCCTAATATATGCTAAAGAAGTCTAATATTAAAAAAAGAAAACAGACCATAACCTGTTTTTGGCCATGCTCAGATGATTGGAGGTATTCAGTAAATACTGGATAATGTGTATATTTGACTAAGATAAACACTTTTAAGAATATGCATTAAGGAGATCAGGGAAGATGGCTGACCAGAGACACCAGCTGCCAGATTGTCTCAGAAAGAAGGAAAAGTTTTAGATGAAAAAGGAAACAAACAAACAAACAAACAAACATAGATTGGGTGTAATTCCAAGGGAAAAGTGCCAGAACCTATAAGAGTTTCCATGGGAAGTTGTGGAGCAGAACAAGAAGGAGCAAGATATCAGCAGAGGTCAACCCCTGAGAGTCTTGGAGTCCAGCAAAAAAGGCAGGTGGAGTGGTTTGTTTCTCCCTCCCTCACATCTCTGGCAGTCAGCAGGCTCCTGAGCTGCTGGAGAGCCTTTCTACCCTCACAAGCCCAAAAGGTGCTACTGCCAGTGAACTGGGAGCTTCTTGAGGACAAAGCACCAGGCTGCCAGAGCCCCCCTGGGGTGCTTCCCATCACCACAGACCTGAGCCAAGACAGCAGGCACCATATTGCTTCTCCACCCACTGTGCCCCTTTGTCCCTGCTGTGGGGTTTCAGCCCCTCACTTATATCTTGCTTATTCCCACACAAACACTTCCCAACTCTGGCCCAGACTGTGGGAGCCACAGGGGGCAAGTGGGTCCTGGAGGATCTGCATAACCCCAAAGCCTGGACATTCCAGGTGGGATGCTTTCCAGAGAGGGGGACAGAGAGTGCTCGCTCTCCTCCGTTAAGACTCTTTTCCTCTCCTTCCCCTCCCCCACGCATGGCTGCCAAAAGAGATGCTGAGCCAGGGCTCTCAGGAGCTACTGCTTCCCCTCTGTTGGGGCTTCCACAGAAAGGGGGGTCAAACCTTTCCTCTTAAAGACCTGCAGAGGGCTAAGGGGTGCTCAGACTTTGAGCTCCCTGCTCACCACCCCTCCCCAGTGCTGCTTGCCTGGCTGCTCCATCAGTGCCGGGCATATCCTGAAGTAGAGTGACATCAAACCTGCGTGAGCAACTCATAGGCAACTTGGGACCAGCACTCTTCTCCCTGGCATGGTCAGGGATTGATATTCAGGGGCCCAGGGACAGGCCTGCAGGCCAGATCCCATACCCCCAGGACTTGATCATGTTGCTTGGGGGCACAGAGGGGAGATGTGTGAACTAATCTCCAGAGGCCAGGAAGCCCACATGGGCAGAACTCAAAAGAGAGTGCAGTGTGGATCCCAACCACAGCACACTAATGGAGCAGCCCTCTCCCCACAGGAAAGCTGTGTTCTCAGCCCAGGACAGGATCCTGGACAGGGAAGTGCCCACTCTACAGTACCATTGCTGGGGAGCTCAGCTAGTTTGACCTGCTGGCAGATGCCAGAGGGAAACCATGGAGCAGGGGAAGGGGGAGAAGAGCAAAACCCACTCCCGACAGCCAGACTGTGGATCTCAGATGGCCCCTGCCTTCACCAGCAGACTTTCTGGCTGGGTTTGGCCACATCATCCTTTCCCTGGTAGCTTTTCCCAGAAGCCTGGGAGCAGACCTTTGACTCCCACTGATATAGCTACATTACCAGCTTTTGTGGTACCTGAGGGCAGGCTTACCCCACCTAGCCCCACCCAGCCTCACACCCCCATGTTCATCTACTGTGGTGGAGAATTGACTCACCTGGAAGTTCCAGAGCCCTACCCACCACCTGGGGCATTTGAGTGCTTCTCCTGAGGGCCTAGAGCTGGTTAAAGGTCCCAAAAACAACACTGAAGCTTGTTCCTTCTGGCAAGTGCCACCTGCTGACAGGGACATCAATTTGCACATCCCTTTACAGCATTTACTGACTCAATCATACAGGGTGTGGTTGATTCTTACACACAAGCACCACCTACTCTCTCAGAGATTAAACTGGGTGTGTCAATACAATTCACACTGTTAAGAACACCACAGGGCTTGGAGAAGAAAAAGGATCTTAAAAACCTCCATCCTCCCTCATCAAAGAGAGAGAGGGAATATGCCCACACACATAGCTCACCATTGCCACAGCCTACAAACAACTAGCCACTGAGAAAACCACCACACTAAGCATATCTATAACCAAGACATCAATCCAGAACCTAGACCCTCATCAAAGCACCCACAAGCAAAGCCAAAGGTTTTTACCCAACATATGCTACAGACACTCCCTTACAAGTGAGGGGGTAAGAAAAAAAAAGCACCATCTAAACAAAAGAAAATCCAAAAATAAGAAGTGACAGCTTCCCCAGATGGGAAGGAATCAGTGAAGAACTGTGGAAGTATGAAAAATCAGAGTAAAAGGACACCCCCAATAGGGAACACCAGCTCTCTAGTAATGGATACCAACAAAAATGAAAATCTTGAAATGACAGATAAAGAATTCCAAATATGGATTTTAAGGAAGCTCAATGAAATCCAAGAGAAAATGGAAAACCAACTCAAAGAAACCAGAAAAAAAATTCAGAAAATGAATGAAAAATTCACTAAAGAGATCGACATATTTTTAAAAAACTATATAGAACTTCTGGAAATCAAAAATTCATTTAAGGAAACACAAAACACAGTGGAAAGTTTTAAAAATAGATTAACATAGGCAGAAGAAAGAATCTCAGAGCTTGAAGACAACTCTTTCCAATTAACTCAGTCAGTCAAAAATAAAGAACAGAGAATTAAGAAGAATGAACAAAGCCTACAAGAAATATGGGATTATGTAAAATGGCCAAAAATAAGAATACTCGGCATCCCTGAGGGTGAAGAAGAAAATGCACAAGGCTGGAAAACATAGTTGAGGGAAAAATTGAGGAAAACTTCCCTGGTCTTGCTAGAGATTTAGACATCCAGGTACATGAACCTGAAGAAACACATGGGAGATTCATTGTGAAGAGGCAATCACCAAGACCTATAGACTGGCCAAAGTCAATACAAAGGAGGAACTCCTGCAAGCTGTGAGGTGAAAACATGAAGTAACTTACAAAGGAAACCCATCAGGCTAACTGAAGACTTCTCGAGACTTTAAAAGCCAGAAGGGATTGAGGCCCCATCTTCAGTCTTCTTAAACAGAAAAACTGCCAGTGTAGAATTTTGTATCCTTCAAAACTAAGTTTCATATATAAAGGAGAAATAAAGACTTTTCCAGACAAGCAAACACTGAGGGAATTTGTCAAGACCAGATCTGCCCTGCAGGAAATACTCAGAACTGCATTATACATGGATCAGCATAATAGACACCCACCAGAGTAAAATCACCCAAAAGCTAAAGCTCAGAGCTCATATAAAACAATAGCACAAGAGGTAAAACAAGGTACTACCCAACAGGATGAAGAGAACAGCATCCCAGATATCAATTCTATCAATCAGCATGAAAGGTCTGAATGCCCCACTCAAGAAACACAGGCAGGCTGAGTGGATGAAAAAATACAACCCAACCTAAGTATCTGCTGTTTCCAGGAAACACATCTAACCCACAAGGGCTCATACAGACTCAAGGTAAAGGGATGGAAAAAATATTCCATGCAACGGGAAACCAAAAGAAAGCAGGTGTAGCCATTCTCATATCAGATAAAATTGAATTTAAATCAACAATAGTAAAGAAAGACAAAGATGTCATTATATAATGGTAAAGGGAGCAATTCAACAAGAAGACGTAACAATGTTAAATATTTACGCACCTAACACAGGAGCACCCAAATTCATAAAGCAAACACTATTAGATCTAAGCAAAGAGATAAATGGCAGCATCATAACTGCTGGGGACTTTAACACCCACTGACAGAGCTGGACAAATCATCCAAGCAGAAAATAAGTAAAGAAACACTGGACTTAAACGGGACTCTAGAACAAATGGGCCTAACAGACATTTACAGAACATTTTACCAAAAAACTCCTGAAAATACATTCTGCTCATCAGCACATGGAATGTTCTCCAAGACTGAGCATATCTTAGGCCACAGTACATATCTCAACAAATTCAAAAAGACACAAATCATACCATGTATCTTCTCAGACCACAGGGGAATACAACTAGAAATAACCTCCAGGAGAAACACTCAATTCTACACAAAGTCATGGAAATTAAACAACCTGCTGCTGAATGATTATTGGGTCAATAATGAAATTAAGATGGAAATCAAAAGATTCCTCAAAGTGAATGACAAAGGGGACACAAGCTATCAAAAATCTATGGGATTTGACAAAAGCAGTCCCAAGGGGAAAATTCATGGCCTTAAAAGCCTACATCAAAAAGACAGAAAGATCACAAATTAACAATCTAATGACATGTCTCAAGGAACTAGAAAACGAAGGGCAAACCAAACACAAAGCCAGCAGAAGAAAAGAAATAACTAATGTCAGAGCAGAGCTAAACAAAATGGAAAATAAAAAAACAATACAAAGGATTAATAAAACAAAAAGTTGATTCTTTGAAAAGATAAACAAAATTGATGGATCTCTTGCTAGATTAACCAGGAGTAGAAGAGAAAGGACCAAAATAAGGTCAACCAGAAATGAAAAAGGAGACATTACAACTGATACCACAGAAATACAAAATATTATCTGTGAATACTATGAAAATCTCTGTGCATATAAACTCAAAAATGTAAAGGAGAAAATGGATAAATTCCTGGAAACACACAACCTCCAAGACTCAATCAGGAAGAAATAGAACTTCTGAATAGACCAATAAGGAGCAAGAGATTGAAGCAGTAATAACAAAACCTTCCAACCAAAAAAAGCCCCAGACCAGATGGATTCACAGGCAAATTTTACCAGACCTACAAAGAAGACCTGATATCCATGCTGCAGAAATTATTCCATAATATCAAGAAGAATGGAATCCTCCCCAGTTCATTCTACAAAGCCAGTATCACCTTGGTACCAAAGCCAGGAAAGGACACAACAAAAAAAGAAAACTACAGACCAATGTCATTTATGAATATAGATGAAAAATCCTCAGTAAAATACTAGAAAACTGAATTCAACAGCACATCAAAAAAAAAAAGAATCCACCATGACCAAGTGGGCTTCATCCTAGGGGTGAAAAGGTGATTCAACACAGGTAAATCAATAAATGTGATTCACCACATAAACAGAAGGAAAATTTTAAAAAACGATATGATCCTCTCAATAGATGCAGACAAAGCATTCAACAAAATTCAGAACCCTTTCATGATAAAAACCCTCAACAACAAACTAGACATATAAGGAACATATCTCAAAATTATAAAATCCATATATGTCAAAGCCAGAGCAATTACCATACTGAATAAGGAACAGTTGAAAGCATTACCACTAAGAACTGGAACAAGACAAGAGTGCCTACTGCCACTACTTCTATTCAACATAGTGCTGAAAGTCCTAGCCAGAGCAATCAGACAAAAGAAAGAAATAAAAGACATCCAGATTGGGAAAGAGGAGGTCAAACTATCACTTTTTGCTGATGATCTGATCTTATATCTAGAAAACCCCAAAGACTCCACCAAGATGCTCCTGGAATTGATAAATAAATTCAGTGAAGTCTCAGGTTACAAAATCAATGTACACAAATCAGCAGCATTCCTATACATCAATAACAGTCAAGCTCAGAGTCAAATCAAAGACTCAATACCAGTCACAATAGCTACAAAGAACATAAAATACCTTGGAATATACTTAACCAAGGAGGTGAAAGATCTCTACAAAGAGAACTACAAAACACTGAGGAAAGAAATCACAGGTAACACAAACAAATGGAAAAGCATACCATGCTTGTGGATCAGTAGAATCAACATTGTTAAAATGTCCACACTACCCATAGTGATTTACAGATTCAATGCAATTACCATCAAAATACCAACATCACATTTCACAGGTCTAGAAAAAAAAATTCTATGCTTCAGTTGGAACCAGAATAGAGACTGAATAGTCAAAGCAATCTTAAGCAAAAAAAAACAAATCTGGAGGCATCACATTACCAGATTTCAAACTATACTACAAGGCTATCGTAACCCAAACTGCAAGGTATTGGTACAAAAACAGAGACACAGACCAAGGGAACAGAACAGAGAACCCAGATATAAAACCATCCACATACAGCCAACTGATCTTTGACAAAGCAGACAACAATATGCACTGGGGAAAAGAAGCCCTATTCAATAAATGGTGCTGGGAAAATTGGATAGTCACATGCAGAAGAATGAAACAGGACCCCTACCTCTCACCACTCACAAAAATTAATTGAAGATGGATAAATGGATAAAAGACTTAGATGTAAGGCATGAAACATAAAATTCTGAGGAAAATGTAGGAAAAACTCTTCTAGACATTGGCCTAGACAAAGAATTTATGAAGATGACCCCAATGACAATGACAGCAACAACAAAAATAAATCAATCAGACTTTATTAAATTAAAAAGCTTCTGCACACCTAAGGAGAATCAACAGAGCAAATAGGCAACCTACAGAATGGGAGAAAATATTCACAAGCTATACATCCAGTAAAGGGCTAAAAGCAGAATCTACAAGGAACTCAAGTAAATCAGCAAGAAAAAAACAAACAACTCCATTAAAAAGTGGGCAAAAGACATGAACAGAAGCTTTTCAAAAGAATATAGACAAATGGACAATAAACATATCAAAAAAAGCTCAACATCACTAATTATGAGTGAAATGCAAATTAAAACCACAATGAGATATCACCATACCCTAGTTAGAATGGCATTTATTAAAAAGTCCAAAAACAACCAGTATGGATGCCAAGAGAAAGGAATGCTTATACACTGTTGGTGGGACTGCAAATTAGTACAATGTCTATGGAAAACAGTCTGGAGATTCCTCAAAGAGCTAAATGTAGACCTACCATTTGATCCAGCAATTCATGTACTGGGTATCTACCCAAAGGAAGATAAGTCATTTTATTAAAAAGACACCTGCATTTGAATGTTTATTGCAGTACAATTCACAATTGCAAAGATGTGGAATCAACCCAAGTACTCATCAATTCATGAGTGGATTAACAAAATGTGGTGTTATGTATACTATGGAATACTACTCAGCCATGAAGAAGGATGAATTGATGCCTTTTGCAACAATTTGGATGGAACTGGAGACCTTTATCCTAAGTGAAATATCTAAAGAATGGACAAACAAACACCACATGTACTTGCTATTAAACTGGAACTAACCAATGAGCATACATGTGCTCAGAGGGAAGTAAAAGTCAGTGGAAATCAAGCAGAGGGCAGGGGGGGAGGAGGGGATGGGTGAAAACCTACCTAACCAGTTCAATGTACACCATCTGGGTGATGGGCACGCTTATAACCCTGACTTGAGCATAACAAAAATTGATACATGTAACCAAAAACATTTGTACCCCTGTAATATTTTGAAAGAAAAAAAAGAGAAAGAAAAGAAAATGCAAAGGACTGTATTGCTCATGGCACATCAGGTAGTAGGAACATCCTGATTGCAACAGTTTCACTTGCTCCCTCCCTACCCTATTTCCAGTAAGGATGATGCAGAGGGGCCTTAGTGAGTGCTCCACATACACCGGGTTTGCATCACAGCTGAGGAACCCTGAGTATAGAAATATCCAATCTTTAAAGAAAGGTGCTAGCAAACCTGTCCCATCATTTGCCGAAGAGAGAAACATTACCCTTATTTCCATGGATAGGAGATAAGTCTGTCCACTGTTCTAGAAGGTGACAATATTCATATCTTTCAAGGATCATTTTTACACAAACATTCCATGAAAATACAGTTCAGAAGAAAAACTTTCTCTACCTCTGTCCATAAGATATGCCCATACGTAAGAAACCCATGAAGATTTGTCTTCCAACAATACCCACCACATATATTTCTACTGTAATTGCTTCTGGCAAGTTATCCCATAAGTACACCACTTGGTCAACCACCCATTAACCTGACAGAGAAGCTAGAACTAAATCCATTTAATTTGCCTCCAGAAACATTTGATTAAGACTAATATTAACAGGGTACTATGCATCAGAATGATGGTATGGTAACCTGCTTTATTTACTTCCCCCATGCCCATGCAGGTCCCACAGTTAACCAGCTGAAGACCCCCAAACCCACGAGTATTTACCTTAGAAAGACATGTGGCTTTTCCATAAGTTTCTGTATTGACATTTCAAGGGTGATGAGAGAAAAACAACCGATCATTGTGCAAAATCATAGTTTACATATTTCTAATAAGATTAGGGGATTTTCTGCTCCTCATGCAGAGAAAGCAGAGTCTGGATACAGTGGAATTATGACTCATGAGAACAAAAGGGCTGACAATTGGAAAACACAGAAATTAGATCTGTAGTATTCACCAACCACCAACTTGTGTTATAAAACAGAGCAATACAAGCATGGAAGCTGGCGGAGAGAGTGTGAAAAGACACAAAGGTGCTCACCAGGACAAGGATGCTTTGGGTGGCTCTGATTCAGGCGAGGATCTGGAAGAAACATTAGTCCTGTGAATGTGTTGGACCCGCTGCTTGTGCCTATAAAGAATAAAAATCATGGAGCTACTGGACAAGATGATGAGTACAGAAAATAAAACTTTAGGGAATACAAATAATGCTACGTATAGTGAGTCTAATACTTTGTCACGATCTAGAACAGAACAGTATCCAAAATCTCTTTTCTTTGTGATGTTTTTGCTGCTCCATTTGACAAGCAGATATACAGGAAAAAATGAAATTTACAAATATGTAAAGAATCCAGCAGAAGAGAATGGAGCTGCCAATGTACTTTGGGACTTTTACTTTAATATCCTTCCACCTGGAGTTCATGGGGCTGATCATGATGGTCTGGAAGACACTCAGGAAACAGGTGGTGCCCATGGACATACCCCTGCCTACTCTCTGAACATACAATAGAAGTTTGCATCCAACATTATTGAAGAAATGTTTTAACCCAAACGCTGTCAATGTCTGGGGAATTCCTGTAGTGAGAATAACCAAGGAGCTGGCTATAATCAAGCGCTTGAGAATCAAATTTCTGGACCTCAGCCTGCATTCAGTGTGGGAAAAAAAGATATAATGGTGTAGAAGAGAGAAATTTCCAAGGATTCCAACTGTAGTCTGTGATAAGAAGATTATTCCTATTTCCATATCCTTGGAACCTACGCTGTCATTCAGCATGTCTTCCTTTAAATTATGGCAACAATAATTCTCATTAGCAAAAAGCCACATTGAAGATTTCTGACATAAAGCATAACTTTCACTGTATGCTCCAGTGGGATTGCCAAAGACATCAAGACGCAAGCAGAAATTTAGAAGATTAGCAGTATATTTCATGCATGTCAGTGCTAAGGATGAAGTGCTGTTAACAAGGGGGAAACAATGAGAAATGATAGCAAATAAAAAGAAAGCATAATCCAACACTTTCAGAATGAACTTATTTTGCTAGTCATAAGGCAAAAAGAGAGACAATTGCAGTTACTAACTACATACAAGAAATCAATTCTGAATGGATTGCCAATCTAAATTTTAATGATAAGTAATAAAATTTTAGAAAACAAAATAAATATTTTGTGGTCTTAGAATAAAAAAATTTACTTGAGTGGCACAAAACACATTATATCAATTAAATTACAAATTAGATCATATTAAATTAAGAGTGGTATTTCATTAAAAGACACACACACACACATACACACGGGGGGGTGAGGGAGAGAGATGTATGTAGCACAAAGAATACTAACTGATCAAACAATGCAGTAAAATATAGGCAAAACGTTCAAACAGAAAGTGGTGAACAACAGACATTACTATCAATAATTAATATGTAGAAAATGTTCAATGTCCTTAGTAATCATGAAAATTCAAATAATACCACTACCTGATATTATCATACACCAACCAGAAATCAAAAATAATCACGGCAGGAAATACCACATTTTGGCAAAGATGTGGATAAACTAGGAATCTCATCACTGCCAATGGGTGTTAAAATCGGCATAAACATTTTGGAAAACTGTTTGGTAGTGCCTACTTAAGCTTAACAGATATAAACCTACATCCCAACAGTTCCACTCTACCACAAACCCCAAAGAAACATCTACATATATCACCAAAAGACAAATTCCAGAATTTATATGCCAGCACTAGCCATAATAGCCCCAAACTGAAGGCTACCCACTTGCCCATGAACAGTAGAAGGATTCGATTAATTGTTTGATAGTCATCCAATGGATTCCTATGCAGCAATACTAGCGAATACCAACAATACATTCACAAAAATCATATGGAATTTAAAAAGGCAAATGTAAAAGAGTTCTTGCTGTATGATTCCATTTATATAAACTACAAATCAGGCAAAAGTGATCTAATCTCTTAAATGTTAGAATAGAGGTAAACCTTAGCTCCAACAATTCGTCTCCTACAAATATACCCAATAGAACTATAATCATCATTATTAGAGTAGGGACTTAGAGGGGCACAAGGGGGATTCTGGGGGTCCAGCAATATTCTATTGCATTGAATACAGAGGTGTGTTTTTTTTGTGAGATTTCACTGAGCTGTGCATTTGTAACTTGTGTACAATATGTCTTTAATTAAAAAAATACACATATCATCAAAATATATCTTTGAAGAAGTAGTTGGGGAAATGGTTCTTTCTGTGAATGTGTTTGATCTGCTGCTTGTGTCTGTACAGGATGAACTTATGCAGCCAGAAACACAGATCATGAGACCAAACAAGAAAAACTAAGGAATACACACAATGCTGCATATCATCAGTTGTGATTTTGTCATGAGGTTCAGTAGAAGAGTATCCTAAATCTTTTTTTTCTTTGGGATGTTTTTCTACTGTGTTTGACAACAACATACATAGGGAAAAAAAGGATACTTTGCATTACAGGATCCAGCAGAGGAAAATGGAAAAATCAATATACATGCAAGCTTTAAAGTTCTACCCACCTGGAGTTCCTGGGGCTTATTGAGATGGCAGGAGACACTAAGAAAAAGATGATGCCAGTGGACATATCCTGCCAATTCTTTGAGGATAGAAAACAAATTTGCATCTAAAATCTTTGAGGAAATGTTAAAATCTAAAAGCTGCCATGGTCTTGGGGACACCTTTAAAGAGAATGAACAGGAAGTGATTATAATCAGGTGCTCGAGACTTAAATATGTGGACTTCAACCTGCAATCAGCAGAGTAAAGGAAGAGATAATTGTAAGGAAAAGAGAAAATGCCGTGGATTCTAACTGTAGTCTGAGATATGTGAATCATTTCTATTTCCAAGTATCTGGAGATCATTCTATCAATTCCCACTGACTGATACCATCAGAGCTAGAAGATCTTACATGGGAACAGGCATTGTGGGCTACATTTACATCAACAAAATCTAATATTCTCAATCAGAAATGTTTACTTAAGTATTCATTTTGTTAAGAGGCTTCCCAGAGTTGAATGCAGATACCTTAAATAAGACAATATATGAATCACTGCTATAATGTTCTAGTTAGGGTATCTTCTTTGATTTTCAGAACTATATGATGTGGCCACTGGCATTATTTTCATTGTCAAGACATGAATATCTTAGAAACAGAGAAGTTAAGTTATTTGTCTAAATTCACGTGCTGGGTAGGGGTAGAGCGGAGATGTGAACCCGGTTTTGCTGAGTACAAAGACAGTGCCCTGAGCACTGTGCTACAGTAACAAACTGCATTAGCTATGTTTTCAAAAAATCTAGACATATATTTAGTTTGTTTTTATAACCTCCCATTTGATTTTATGTTGTTGGTATTTTATAGTATAATTTTGGTTATAACAACTTTCCATTTTGGTATAAAATTTTATTATACAGGCCAATATCAAATACGAATAAAGTGTCAGAGATACTAATAAAATGTAGTGTGCTAATCACAGTCTTATCCTACAAGAAACCGCACTGTGTTCAAGTTCAATTTAATAAATGCAAGAATGACTCAACTTTGGCTGCAGAAAGATTCATTTGCTCTCATTCCAGGTACAAGAGTATATTGGCATCTATCAAAAAATGATTGAGCAATATTAATTTCTCCCTAATCTATGAAACATGAAACAGTAGTATGTGATAAAATAGTTCAGGATAGAATCTAAGTTATTACTAATTTCAGGCTAAATGCTTACCTATCATTAATACCTAGGTTAAGCACAAGTATTACTAATGAAGTGAGATTTGTGAAAGACATTGAAATACAAGAGACTTATGTAATTGAAATCTGAAGAATATGAAAACTAGTGCAATGTATAAATTCAAATAATAGGAAAATGTGTCATGAGCTTTGGATTGATGTTAGAAGATTATTAAACCAGAGGAAATAACACAAGGTACATTTGGTTCTCACAACTGTTGGCTAAATATTCATAATTATAATGTTACCTTTACCTTAAAAGTGTTCCTACCTTCCAGAGGAAGTGCAATCTCACCAGAATCATGACACCACAGATGTTTCAGTAGAGAGACAATTACTACTTCCAATAAGTGGATCATAAACCTAGATTTATATAAAAATATTATTTATTCCACAAACAAATGCAAATCATGGTTTCTGCATAGGATTAGGTAATTCTTATAGTTCCACACTAATCTTTATTATAAGCATGTAGGCATTATAAACACACCTATAATCCTAATACTGAAAATTTAGTCTATGATTTGTACAAGGTACTACAAACAGCAGATTTGTTTTATTACTACAATCCTTAAGCACATTCAAAATGAGGTGTCAGATTTCATTATCACTTGAAATATCATCTAACAATCATCTTCAGTGAAAGTTTTATTAAATTACACTAGGAGCCATCAGGATTGGTATAGAGTCTAGAACCCTTCTCTTTTTACTAATTCAGCTCATAGCTAAGGAATTATTCCTCCTTTTAGTCTAGCTTTTCCACTGCGTCTCTTTTTACCCTAGACATGAGCATTTACTCAGACCTTTCCTCACAGATTCTGTGTCTCAGAGCGAAATAGAAAATACTTACTAAACTTCTTCCCTCTGCCAGCGTGACGGGCTCAGTGTGAAGGTCATGACAGCCACCCCAGGAAGGAGGGAGGCAGCAAGACCCTGAGATAAAGGTCTATGACTGTCACCTCCCCTCCCCTCAGAATTGCAATTATCATTTCACCTCTAGTGACAATGACAGTGTAGGCTTGGGGAGCTGAGAACATTTCTGGAAAACTTTTTCCCAGTTGCTAATTACCAGAACCAATTACAAGTTTCTTGTGAGTATCTTCAAGAAGACTGGTTTTTTTTTTTTTTTAGTCTTTAATTTAATCTTCAATCTTGTCAATAGCTTGAGAAGTCAAAAACTCTCATCCTCACTGTTTTTCCATCCCCAAAAGCAAAGCAATCTATGACATCACCTGGAAATATGTGAGCATCGTTTCTGAGGATACATTGTGGGGAGTAAGAAAGGTGAGTGCTGGGCCTGAGGGGCTCTTACTTTTTAATGATTCCTAAAGGCACACATGAACTCATATAGAAATAGCAGGAAATACTGAGATGTGATCGGTGAGGGACTTGAAGACAGGTTTGTGTGTCTCACTGAGTTCTAGGCTTCCCTGCGTTCTTCTACCCAAAATCAAGTTAATTCTTAATTTTCAGATCTCTAAGTAGCACCATTTTATATATTCAGCCAATAAATAGAATGAGACAAAGTTTCTGAGATGGATTTCTAATAAGGTAAGAGTAAAAGGAAGAACATAATGTCAATAGTTTACATTAGAAGTCATTGGACTGACTCATTTGTACAATTAAAAGCAATTAATTTGGAAATAATTATATGGAAATATTCTAGGAAAATGTGCTTTACCAATATTGACCCCAGAATTAATAGGAAGTCGAAACAGAAAATTATCACAAAAAATTGTGATAATTTTTGTTTTGTGAATTATTGTTTTTCAGTTTCTTTTTTTAAATTTCAAAATATTAAGGGGGTACGAAAGTTTTAGGTTACATGGACCACTTTTGTAATGCTTGAGTCCCAGCTAAAGGTGTGCCCATCACCCAAATAGTGTTCATAGTACCTATTAGGTAGGTTTTTTCCCCTGCCCTCCTCCTCATCCTCCCTGGTTGATTTTCACTGAGTTTTACTTCCCTCTGCACATGTGTGCTCATCAGTTAATTCCAATTTAATAGTGAGTACATGTGGTGTTTGTTTTTCCATTCTAGATAGTTCACTTAGGAGAATGGTCTCCAGTTCCACCCAGATTGTTGCAAAAGGTATTTATTAATCTTTTTCTTTTTTTGAGACAGAGTGTCACTCTGGTGTCCAGGCTAGAGTGCCGTGGCATCAGCCTAGCTCACAGCAACCTCAGACTCCTGGGCTCAAGTGATCCTCCTGAGTAGCTCAGACTACAAGCTTGCACCACCACGCCCAGCTAATTTTTCTATTTTTAGTAGAGATGGAGTCTCGCTCTTGCTCAGACTGGTCTGGAAATCCTGAGCTCAAGCAATCCTCCTGCCTTGGCCTCCCAGAGTGCTAGGATTACAGGCATGAGCCACCATGCCCAGCCTAATTCATTTTTTATGGCTGAGTACTACTCCATAGTATACATATACCATATTTTATTAAGCCACTCGTGAATTGATGGGTACTTGGTTGATTCCACATCTTTGCAATTGTGAATTGTGCTGTACTAAACATTCGAGTGCAAGTGTCTTTTTGACGAAGTCTTTTTTTCCTTTGGGTAAATACCCAGTAGTGGGATTGCTGGATCAAATGGTGGGTCTACTTTTATTTCTTTGAGGAATCTCCATACTGTTTTCCATAGAGGTTGTACTAATTTGCAGTCCCAGCAACAGTGTGTAAGTGTTCCTTTCTCTCTGCCTTCATGCCAGCATCTATTGTTTTTCAACTTTTTAATAAATGCCACTGTAACTGGGATACAGTGATATCTCATTGTGGTTTTAATTTTCATTTCCCTGATGATTAGTGACATTCCTATATTTATCGGGCATTTGTCTTTCTTCTTTTGAGAAGCTTCTGTTCATGTCTTTTGCCCACTTTTAAATAGGGTTGTTTGTTTTTTTCTTGATGATTTGCTTGAGTTCTTTGTAAATTCTGGTTATTAGCCTTTTATTGAATGTGTAGCTGGTGAATATTTTCTCCCATTCTGTAGGTTGTCTATTTGCTCTGTTGATTGTTTCCTTAGCTGTGCAGAAGCTTTTTAGTTTAATCAAATCCCATTTATTAATTTTTGTTGTTGCCATGTTGCCATTGGGGTCTTAGTCATAAATGCTTTGCCTAGGCTGATATCTAGAAGAGTTTTTCCTACATTTTCCTCTAGAATTTTTATGGTTTCATGCCTTACATCTAAGTCTTTTATCCATCTTCAATTAATTTTTGTGAGTGGTGAGAGGTAGGGTCCTGTTTCATTCTTCTGCATGTGGCTATCCAGTTTTCCCAGCACCATTTATTGAATAGGACTTCTTTTTCCCCATGTGCATTGTTGTCTGCTTTGTCAAAGATCAGTTGGTTGTAGGTAGACGGTTTTATATCTGGGTTCTCTGTTCTGTTCCCTTGGTCTATGTCTCTATTTTTGTACCAATACCATGCTTTTTTGGTTACTATAGCCTTGTAGTATAGTTAATTGGGTTATTTTTGTCATACCCAACTAAATCAGAGGTGAGGGGCCATGAGGAAAGAACAGGCAGGGCACATAGCACCTGCTGCAAGCATTAGCTCCAAGTCCAGCTACTGAAAAGGCCTGCTATGACCCTAAAACCAGTTTTACCTGGTAGCTGCTGATGCAACCTGCTGATTCTAAGAGCAGTTATACCCGCTGCTGCCACTCACCAAGCACAGCTTGCCAGCCCTCAAAAGCTTGCTAGTTCCAATGAGCTTTCTTTCAAAACAATACAAAACATTTTTCTTTCTAATTAAACTCCCAAACTTTTCTTTATTCTTCAGACATCCCAAAGTTTACCTCTTTCTTTGTGCATGCTCCGAATTGCAATTTTGTTTTTATATACATTTCCAAGTAAAACTTTTTGTGTAGAGATTCATCTCTATATATTTGACTTTGACATTCCAAACACACATAGGCACACATACAAATACACTTACCCACTCACATACATATGTAAGCACACAGTATGTACACTCACATGCTAAAAAACACTCAAATATATACAGTCATGCACTGCATAATGACATTTTAGTCAACAACAGACAGCATATCCTGCCATGATCCCATGAGATTATAATGGAGAGGAAAAACTCCTATTGCCTAGCTGTAGCTATTATAAGATTATAGCACAATGAAAAAAAATCAATGCTGTGTGTGGAAACTTAACAAAAAGATTATAGCATTATGTATTACTCATGAGTTTATGGTGATGCTAGAGTAAACAAACCTACTGCACTACTAGTCCTATAACAGTATAGTACATGCAATTGTGTACAATATATATTATTTGATAATGATAATAAATGACAATGTTACTGGTTTATGTATTTATTATATTATACTTTTATCATTATTTTAGAGTGTATCTCTCCTACTTATAAAAAAAAAGTTAACTGTGAAACAGCCTCAGGCAGGTCCTTCGGGAGGTGTTCTGTAAGAAGGCATTGTTATCATAGGAGATGGCAGCTTCATGTATGGTATTGCCCCTGACGACCTTCCAGTGAGATAAGATGTGGAGGTAGAAGAGAGTGATATTGATGACCCTGATCCTGTTTAGGTCTAGGCTAATGTGTGTGTTTGTATCTTAGTTTTTACCAAAATAGTTTAAAAGTAAAAAAAATATTTAAAAATAGAAAAAAGCAAATAAAATAAGGATGTAAAAACAGAAAATATTTTTGTACAGCTGTATATTGTAACTGTGTTTCAAGCTAAGTGTTATTACAAAAGAGTAAAAGTTACAAAACTTAAGAAGTTTATAAAGTAAAAAAGCTACAGTAAGTTAAGGTTAATTTATTATTGAATAAAAATAATAAATTTAGTGTAGCGTAAGTGTACAGTGTTTATAAAGTGTACAGTAATGTCCTAGGCCTTCACATTAACTCACCACTCACGTAATGACTCACCCAGAGCAACTTCAAGTCCTGCAAGCTCCATTCATGGTAAATGCTCTATAGAAGTGTATCATTTTAAAAATCTAATATGCCATATTTTCACTGTATCTTTTTAATGTTTAGATGCACAAATACCACTGTTTTAGAGTTGCCTACAGTACTCAGTACAGTAACTAGCTGTATAATTTTGTAGCCTAAGAGCAACAGGCTATACCATACAGCCTAGGTGTGTAGTAGGCTATACCATCTAGTTTTGTGTAAGTACACTCTATGATGTTGGCAAAATGGTGAAATTACGTCACGATACATTTCCCAGAACATATCCCCATTGTTAAGTGACACATGACTGTATTTACATACAGTCATTCCATAATCACACACTCAGTTACATGCTTGCAAACACTCATGCACACACCACTTACAGACTCACACTCATAATACACACACCAACACAAATACCACAGTTCCACCCATTTTCACATAATCATTTACATAGTCACCCAGTATGTGTGTATCTCAGTAATTTGTTCGTATGTGGAAAACTGTGCGTATCTCCAAGCCTGTGAATGCCAGGAAAGGAACGGTCATGACTATACTTTATACTCCTTCTAACCACAGCACAGCACACAGGACAATATTTTACATATGGAGCATTTCAATGGTACTACGATCTGCGCTACTTGAGGTATGGGATGTGATGAGAAAGCTGCAGTGTTGGGGGGTGTGACAGAGAGTGAGTGTGACAGAGAGAGTGGGGTAAGAGAAAGGGCACAGGAAAGGAGTCACAGGGGTTGGCTGAGTGCAGAGAACACCCGGGTTTGGGGAATGGAGAGTGTAGGATGAGAGCGTGCAGAGGGTTAAAATGCACATGGGGTTAAAGGGTGTGGTGTGGCTAAACTGCACTGTGTGGTTTAAGGGCACAAGGAGTTGAAGGTACAGCACATAGTAGGTCTGGAGGAATAAGGGATACAGCAATCATGGAAACAAAGGGGATTATGCACAGGGGGGACAAAGGGAACAGAGGGCACATGTGGGTAAAAGGCTCAAGAGAGTTTATGTCCACAAGGACTTAAAGAACACAGGGGAGGAAGTGTGTATGTTTGATAACATTTGAAGATTTTTTTCATGGAGGGACACAGTGCACTGACACTTGGGTAGAAGGAATGCAGAACCCTTTATTACTTTCAGTTCCAAATAAGAGAAGGATGTCAGGCAGGGCCACATAAGGGGTCGCACCTGGAGAGAGGGTACTAGAAAGCTGGAGCTGAAGGAGGTGGCTTATGTAGGGCAAGTGGGGCTTCCCAGGCCCCCTATGAATTGGATAATTCAAATGACTATATTGGCTCTGGGGCATAGGGGCTGTCCCTAGTTTTTTGGCACCTGGTTTTGGGGCAATTTGGGTGGGTGTCAAGTAGCGAGCTGTATGAAAGCACAATTATGGAAGTGGTTTGGATATTGATGTAATCAGCTGCTCAAGAAGGGGAACTGAGCACCCTTTATCCAGAGTCTTAAAACTGAGTAAAGACAGAATTTTTTGAAAACTCAAATATATTATGGTCTATGGATGGGGTATGAATGTCTTGGGGCTCATTAGTGGTACAAGACAGAGATGGGGGGTGGGAGGGGGAGCTCAAACCTTGCAGGGGTGGTGATGGGCACAGGGAGACTTAGCGACTGCAGCTGATGGAGACGGGGAGGGTGGGGCGCTGATTAAAGGACCCACAGGAGAAGGGCAGATGCAGTGGTGCGGATGAGTGTCATGGGGAGATGATGTCATCCAGTGTTTGATATCTGATATTTCAAAGGAAAGGCCAGAGAGGACAAGGGAATTGGATTGAGTTTGCTGGAATGGGGGTAAATACAGGTTAAGAAGGAAAGGAACGTGGAGGCTATGGAAGTCGAGGAGGGTTGGACTGATACGCCTGGAAAGATGGGGGGACAGGATCGCCAATGGGATGGAACCAAAAGGTGCAGGGTAGAGGGGGGTTATGGACATCAGAAGGGTCGGGTGGAGGTGGGAGGGGGTTGCAGCGTGATGGTGCTGTGTCTAGTGGACGGGTAAAGGCCTAAGGGGGAATGTGGGGTGGAGGCCACAAGAGGGCAACAGAGATGTGGGGAGGGACAGTATGAAGTTTAAGAGGATGGAGGTCGTAGGGGCAGACTCAGGTTGCCGTTTTATTCCTCCATTCACTGAAGCCCCATTTACACTGGAATTCAACTTACTTATGGCTTCTTTCTACATTCAGCCCACGAAGCAAAGATCTTGCTCCTATAAAATGCCGCTAGAACATGCTAAAATTTCACATACTCTAGGATCACAGGTAGAATGTTGAATGAACAACACTCCACCACTGTTTTTCTTTTCCATAAGAACTCCAGGTAGAGGATGTGAGCACACCGGGTCTGGCAGGAGAGCCTGTTTACTGTTACCAGGTACTTAGTGTTGGCAAGAGGTGCCAGGCCTGACCCCTTCTTAGTACTTATTTCCTGAAGAACTTTTATGGCCCAAGATTGACTTGATGAAAGTCTCTTTGTTTATTATAATGTTTCTAAAATGTGATACATGCTTAATATGATAAATAAAAAGAAACAAAACACAATTGAAAAATTATAAGTAATGGTTTTCTATTGCATGAAACCATGCAAAGAGGATGACTGGGAATAATTTTGTGGATATGATAACATTTTAAAAACAGGCTTTCATTGCAAAAAATTCACTGGTCTCATAATGAGGTAGGCAGATATACATGTTCTGGTATGACTGCCTTGATTACATTATATTATATGGCAACAGGGACTTTGAAGATGCAATTAAGGTTACTAATCATCTGACTTTAAGATAGGGAGATGTTAGACTAAATGTGTGTCCCCCCAAATTCATTAACTTTGGGAGGTAATTAAGTCATGAGCGTGGAGCCCTCATGAATGGGGTTGGTGTTTTTATAAAAGGTGACATAAGAGATCTAACTTCCTCCCCCTCTCTCTGCCACATGAGGATACAAGAAGAAGACAGCCATCAGCAAAGCAGAAAGAGTGCACTCACCAGACAAAGAATCTACTGGCAACTTGATCTTGGTCTTTCCAGGCACCAGAACTGTAAGAAAGAAATGTTTGTTGTTTAAGCTTAATACCCAGTCTGTGGTATTGTCCAAAAATACTGGTGGAGTGTTGTTCATTCAACATTCTACCTGTGATCCTAGAGTATGTGAAATTTTAGGATTTTCCAGTGGCATTTTATAGGAGCAAGATCTTTGCTTCATGGGCTTAATTAAGTTTAATACCCAGTCTATGGTATTTTCGATATAACAGCCCAAACTAAGAAAGAAGGGGGGTGCAATGTAATCACACAAACCTTAAAGAACAGAAAAGGTCAAATAGATACAGCAAAAAAGATAAGAGATTCAAAACAGGAGACGGATTCAGTGTGCTGATGCTGGTTTTCAAGATGGAGCAATCCATGTAGAAATTGGAAAAGAAAAGGAAAGGAGAGGAATTCTGTTAACAATATGATTCAGTCTAGAAGCAGTTCTCCCCTACATGCTCCAGTTAAGAGCCTGGGACATCTGACAACTTCTTTAGCCTTCTGGCCAGTGAGAAAATAAGTGGGTATTGTTTTAAGCTGCTAAATTCATGGAAATGTGTTCCAGCAACAAGAGAAATCTCATACACACAGAGACACATTTAATGATAAAATATATAAACAATAAATAAAGTAAAATTCCCATTAATCCACATCAATACTATTTTGGTTTCTAAATGTAACCATTTTCTTAAGTTGTAGGTTTTCTTTATTTTATGTAGTTTTAGTGTATATGTGACATTGTATCTGTAATTGCACACCAGCTTTACTGATTTATCATTGAAAAATAAAAATTATACATATTTAAGGTGTACAATGTAACATTTTGATGTGCACGTACACCCTAAAATGAATACCATAATCTAGCTGATCAATACATCCATCATCCCATATAGTTACCTTTTTTGTGTGTGATAAAAACATTTAAGATCTACTGTTTTAGCAAATTTCAAGTATACAATACAGTATCATTAACTATAGTCACCATGCTGTACATTAGATGTCAGAATGTACTCATCTTGCATGACTTAAACTTTGTACCCTTGACCACCACCCAAATTTCCTCACCCTCAGCCCCTGGCAACAACTTATTCTCTGCTTCTATGAATTCAAGTTTTCAGATTCCCCTTAAGAGTGAGATCATGAAGTTTGTTTTTCTGTGCCTGGCTTATTTCATTTAACATAATGTTCTCCAGGTTCATCCATGTTATAATAGGTGACAGGATTTTCTTCTTTTTAAGGCTGAATAAAATTTCACTCTGCACGCACGTGTGTGTGTGTGTGTATGGTGGAATATCATATATATGTATATATATGTTATATTTATCCATTCATTCCTTGATAGACAATTTGCTTCCATATCTTGGCTGTTGTGAATAATGCTACAATGAACATGGGAATGTAGATATCTCTTAGAGATAGTGATTTCATTTCCTTTGGATACATACTCACAAATGGGATTGCTGGATCACATGGTACTTCTATTTTTAATTTTTTGAGAAACCTCTATACTGTTTCCCATAATAGCTGTACCAATTTACATTCCTACCAACAGTGTACAAAGGGTTTCCTTTTCTTCATATCCTCACCAAAACTTATCTTTTCTCTCTTTGATAACAGCCATTCTCACTCAGTGATATTTCATTGTGGTTTTGAGTTGTATTTTCCCGATGATTACTGAGGTTGAACTTTTTTTTTCATATACTTGTTGGCATTTGTATGTCTTTTTTGAGAAATTTTTATTTAGGTCTTTTGCCCATTTTTAAATCAAGTTATTTGTTTGACAATAATCTGATCCTCTCTAAATACTCTGTTACAACCAGCTTTACGAGTTAACATGGGTCATAAAATCCTTTGTATATCATCAAATGTGCATTTAGGATGACATTGTAAAAAGCATCAGTTCCTTAACATCACAGATTATTCAAACATTTTCTATCAATGCCCCTTTAAATATTTTCACTTTCTCACTTTCAAACAATTTGTGATGAAAACATATTGACACACCTTCTTGGAAGAATTCCTGCTGATAAACCATAAGAAAATAACTGGGCATTTCAGAGTCATTGCTCTATACCTCTTGACACTAACTAAATCCAAGAGTCTCTGGAAAGATTAACCTTGGCGGAAGAGAAGACACTTGTCAGGCATAGGTGGCTGCAGCGCAGACAAGGAAGGTTCTAGCATCTGTTCACAGGCTGTTCAGGCCATGTCTCCTCCAGTAATAGCTGGACCTGAGAGCTAGCTCAGCTTGTTACCTGGATGATGAGTCCTGAAAACCTAGTGCCGTGGCTCTCAGTCAATCTACACAACTCTGCCTCTAGCAAAATCAGACTCTGCAGACCAAAATCCCTCCCAACATTACCTTTTCTGCTATGGGTCACTCCTCCCCCATCCCTACATCTGTGCTAACAGATCTTCTGGCACTTCCTAGCTCTTCCCAGGCCCAGAATTTACAACTCCATCCTAGACTCTACTAAATCTGGGCTCCTGGACCACCTATCCAGAATCCTGTTTCTACCCAGCCCACAGACCTGAGCTTGGATTTCAGCCCTACCTGAAACCAGAATCTGTGGCACAAACCTGTCCTCCTTCTACAAATCTGCACTAACTCTTCAGGGATGGGTCCTACATCTCCCTCAAGTGGACTTCTTCCTTCCATTCCAAACATGTGGGCATATGCACAGCAGGGTGCAAGAGGCATCCCCTCAGGGACCTGAATCTAGCGTCTCCTAAAATCTGGATATTTTCAAGGACAACACCAGGATCCTAGGACAGGCTACCCAATATAAAGGGCTAGAGCCTCCACCAGACCCAACTCCAAAACTGTCCCCTACAAATGACTCTGTGACTTTCACTTCAGGCGTGCAGCCTGGCACGCAGTTTTGGTCATAGATCCCAAGTGCACTCAGAATCTGCACCGGGTATGCTGCTCCTCTGCCTGATTGGGTCTGGAGGCACTAACAGAGCTTCGTCGGCCCAGATCCCCTCAAAAGTGACCGCCCACATGGGGAATTTACAGTTCTGAACCTGCCTGTTATCCCTGATGAGCATCCTTAGGCCAGTAACTGTTCCAGCTGATGTGAGGGGGGATTTTATCCTGCACACAATCTCGCTCACGTACACTGAGGCAGCCCCGTCCACCTCATCCTCCAAGACACGCCCTTCTTGTTCGTTTTCTCAAAATGCTTGTACTTGTGCAAATGTTGCCTGCTGATGCCCCTTCCATCCTAGTATCTGCATCAGCAATTGCAAACCCTGCAACCTCTCATGGGATCCTCAGACCTTCGATATTGCAGTCCTGTCCCTCCCTCAGGGGTCACCCTTCCAGTTTCCAGTTCTTTCTCCACTGTATGCTAAATGTAAAGGACCATTAGTATTTGTGTTGGGATGTGTGGTTGTCAGTAAGCTTAGGTGTACTGCATTTGCTTTCTGCAGCTTAGCTGAGGGGAGGCGATGCTGTTGAAAAAGGGGTTTTGGGAGATGTGAACAAAAGTTCTCTGAAAAGGAATTTGGAGGAAAGGAGACTTTGTTCCATTGAACAGTTTGCAAAACAGGGAGCAGATTTTGGTGTAAAATGAAGGTGTGTTTCCTAAAACAAGAGGATTTGAGTTTTCAGGAAATGTTCAAGCCCAGGTTCTCAATCAGGTCTGTTTATGCAAATAAAGGATTAAAATGTCTAGTTTCTTGGTGCAGCTGAGTACTGATTGGTTGATACAGCTGTGCCCTGATTGGCTGAGGCAAATGACCTCTGATTAGTTAGTCAGGTGAATTCTGATTGGTTTGTTCAGATGCCCTCAGGAGTCCCAAAGTTGAACAGAGGTGTGGGCTTTTGGAGGAACTCAGAACATGTGTGTGACCTCTTGTCAGCAAATGGCCACTTGGCTGTACTTTAAATTTAGGCCCAGTTAACCACTTGGGATCCATCTTGAAGGACTGGCTCTTTCAGATTCATATTTATTCACGTTCTTCCCCTCTCAAGCAAAACCTTTCAGCAGACAGCGTTCAGGATTGAATAGGTTACTTGCATTCCATCACAGTGCCAGAGTGGTTGGCTACCTGCTCTGGGTGCAGCTAGTCCTGCACAGGGATCCTAGTGGCAGAGCAGTGGCCAATTGAGCAACTTAGGCCATTTGCTTATGAGAGGCACTCAGATACCTGTTAAATTTGAATTAAAATATCTTGGGTTAAGTTGGTTCCAGTTTCTGACTGGAATGAATTTTAAGTTTCAAGGTGTTGGATCAGCACAATCCTGGTGGGAGTCTCTTGCAACCATCTGTTAAAACAGGTTTTAGACCAAATTTTAGGAGGAGCCAAATACTCAGCCAAAATATAAAGAGCATCATTAAGACCTGTAGGGTGGAACACAGAAGGGCTCCAATATGGGGGGAACCAACTGAAAATATCTGAAAAATGGAAATTTAGTCCAGTAAGTCCAGCCAGGAGGCTTTCTGAAGATATCCCTTTCAGATGTTTGGCCAGTTTTAGGACATTATGCTTATCTAATCCTACCTGACTGGAAGTATTTACCCAGATGCAGCAGGAAGTGTTAGTGATGGGTAGTACCTTACTGCTTTGTTTTCCCTCTTGTGCTACTGTTTTATAAAAGTTGTGAGTTTTAGGGGTTTTCTTTGGATGATTTTGCACTGGTGGGTATCTATTGTGCTGATTTGTGTATAATGTAGCTCTGAGTATTTCCAGAAGGGCAGGGGTGGTTATAGCAAATTCCCTCAATATTTGCTTGTCTGGAAAAGACTTAATCTCTCCATTTTATGAAACTAGTTTTGCAGGATACAAAATTCTAGGCTGGCAGTTGTTCTGTTTAAGAAGATTGAAGATGGGGTCCCAATCCCTTCTGGCTTGAAGGTTTCCTCTGAAAAGTCTGCAGTTAGCCTGATGGGTTTTCCTTTGTAGTTTAGTTGTTGCTTTTGTCTTGCTGCTTGCAGAATTTTCTCCTTCATTTTGACTTTAGCCAGGTTTATTACTATGTGTCTTAGAGATGTCCTATTTGCTATGAATCTTTCCAGTGTTTGATGACCATCTTGTATCTGCATGTCTGACTCTCTGGCACTAACAGGGAAATTTTCCTCAATAATTCCCTCAAACAGGTTTTACATGCTTTTAGCTCTTTCTTTTTCTCCCTCAGGATACTTGTACTTCGTATGTTAGTTCACTTTGCATAGTTCCATATCTCTCTCAGTGATTGCTCAGACTTTTTTATTCTTTTCTCTGCCTCTTTGAATGACTGGGTTAGCTCAAGAGCCTTGTCTTCAGCTCTGAGATTCTTTCTTCTCCTTGGTTTAGTCTGTTGTTGAAACTTTCTGTTGCATTTTGAAGTTCCCTAAATGACTCTTTCGTTTTAAGTTCTATTATATCCTTTCTTATGTTGTCTGGCTATTTAGCAACTTTTTCACTGATATCCTGAAATACTTTTTGGCTTCTTTTTGTTGGTTTTCAGCTTTCTCTTTAATTCCATTAATCTTATTTGCCATCCATATTCTGAATTCCATTTCTGTGATTTAGCAATTTCCTTGTGGATGGAATCCACTACTGTAGCTCCATTGTGGTCACTTGGGGGTGTTCAACTATTTTATTTTTCATGTTGCCAGAGTCTTTTTGCTGGTTTCTCCTCATCTGGCTCCTCTTCTCTTAGCTCTGGATTAATAGGATTGTAGGGCACCTGTTGTCCTTTGCTGGGAACTCTCCTGTTTAGTTAGGGGAAGGAGAGGATGCTAGAAGGAACTTTCGTGTCCTCTCTGGAATGTTGACCCATCGGGGAGGGGTGGGTGCACCGACAGCCTGTAGAACAGCTGTGCTGTTTTGACCTGTTACTCTGTGATTATCTCAGTTCAAGCCAGTGCTGCATGATCTTCACGTGGGAAGGAGGGTTATTCCCCACCCTGTTGTTGGAAGTTTGAGTTGGGGGCTGGATGTGTCCCTGTCCACAGCAGCTATTGTTGTGGGGGATTGCTCTGGCCTGAGTCACCCAGTGGAGGTGACAGTGGCAGCTGGGTGAGTTACTTAGGCAGTGGTTGTGGACGACAGGGCTGTGGGCATTTACATGAACCAAGTCCAGGAGTAATGGCTACTCAGGGCTGGGGGGTCCTGGATGGAACACTGGACCTTGAGGAGGTTCTGCCAGTGCCAGTGATGAAGAATCAGGGGTGGGGTCCTGGGACCCAGGCACAACTCTGGAATCTTGGGGGCAGTGTTGTAGTCCTGGTGGGGCCCTGGAGGTGCAGGAGCAAAGCCTCAGGCTTGGGAGCAGTGAGAGCTTCAGAGCTGGATATGGGGATTATGGGGACAGGGCTGCACAGATGGGGGGCTGTTCCACCAGTGTAGAGACTGCTAATGCCCAGTTGCACAGGCAAGGGTTTGTCTTGGTGGCCCAAGGACCACAGAGGTGGACTAGAGCTGCTGGTCAGCTGAGGTTCCCAACCCCCCAGCCTAGGTTCCACTGAGGCAGTCGCCTAAGGCTTCCCAGGTGGTTCCTGTGGTGTCTGAGGCTCCTCCTCTGCTCAGATCTCATACAGGGTGGGAGGGGTGATCCGCCCCCAGTCCCAGGGCACAGCACAGGGAGCATCTTTTCTGTGTGCTCCCTCCCCAGTCCAATGAGGGTGGTGCAAAGGCTACTGTTGGAAAGCTGTGTCCTGAGCAGACCCGAAACCATGCACCAGAGCAATCAGGAAGGCATCTGCTGCAGAAACCCAGGATTCGCAGCCACCAGGTCTCTGCTGTGCCTGTTCTCTGGTGCAATGTCTCTGCAAATACTCTGAGCAGCTCCCTGATCAGCCCAGAGGTCTGCAGTGGAGAAGGGTGACCCATCACAGCCCAAGCTGCCTGCAACTTTAATTCCTCTCCTAAAAAGTGGCATCCTTGCAGGCTGCTTCTATTCTGCTGTCTTTCTCTCCCCCCAGCAGTGAGAATTGTATTGGGTGGGTCGTCCTTATGAGTAAGAATTGGCCACACCCTGTTTTATTGAGTCAGTAGATGCTGTTATGGGCTGTACAGTTGTTCTGTCAGTAGCTGGTGCTTGCAGGAAAGGACCAACTGCAGTGCTGCTCTTTGGTGCCTGTAACTGGCTCTAGCCCCTCAGGAGAAGCACTTGAATGCCCCAGGAAGTGGGAGGGGCCCTGGAGCTCCCAGGGAATTGCTTTTTCACCATGACAGCAGAGGTGGGTGGAGGATCAAGGCTGGGCAGGGCTAGGTTGGGTGAGCTTGCCTTCAGGCTCCACAGAGGTAGGTCCTAGAACTGTCTCAGCAGGGATCAAAGGTTGGCTCCCAGGCCACTGGGAAAGCCTCTAGGAAGGGGGCTGAAGTGGCCTCATCAAACTGGAAAGTCAGCTTGTGGGGAAGGGGCAGTCTGTAATTTACCAACTGGCTATCAGGAGTGAGTTTCACTCTTCTCCCTCTTCCCCTGCCTCATGAGTCTCCTTCCGGTATCTGGCTGCAAACAGGTGACTGAAGTGCCTGAGCTTGACAGCAATGGCGCCACAGGTTGGGAACTTCCCTGCCTGAGGACCTGCCCCAGTATGAAAGTGTGGCTTTCCTGTGGGGAGATGGGTGCTCCACAAGTTCACTGCAGCTCAGACCCACACTGCGTTCTCCTGTCAGTTCTGCCCATGTGGGCTGCCTTGCCTCTGGAGTTTAGTTCTCAAATCTCTCTTCTGTGCCCCCAAGCAACCCGATTGAGTCCTGGGGGTATGGATCCAGCCTGCATGCCCGTCCTGCTGGCAATCTCTGGGGGAGCCAGTGGGCAGGAACTCCCAGACTGAGCGCCGTTAAGGTCCACTGCAGGTCCTCAAGGGGAAAGGTGTGGGCCCCACTCTTTGTGGAAACCTCAGACTGGTGTGTGCACCAGCAGAGGGGAGGCAGCTACTTTTGAAAGTCTCACCCTCTTGGCTGAAGTGGGTCAGGGAGGGGCAGGGGAGGAAAAGGGTCTGAATGGAGGAGAGCCAGCACTCCAGCTCTTCTGGTCCCACTTCCTGGGAGGAAGCCTGCACAGGACGTCCAAGCTCTGGGATCACACAAATCCTCCAGGACCCACCGCAGTCTGGGCAGGAGTTGAGAACTCTCTGTGTGAGAATAGGTGATGTGAAAACTTAAGGGCTGGAGCTACCTGGGTGGTGAAAGGGATGCTATGGGTGGAGAATCAGTATGGCATCAGCTGCCTTGGCTCTGGGCTGTAGCTACAGGGAGTGGCCCTGAAGGGGCTGGAAGCCTGATGCTTTCTTTTCAAGGTCCCAGTTCAGTGGTTGCAGCAGCACTTGGGCTTGTGAGGGTGGAAAAGCTCCCAAGCAGCTCAGCAGCCCACTGACTACTGGAGGTGTGTGGGGAGGAGAAATGAACCCCCCCCACACACCTACCCTCTTCACTGGGCTTGGAGCTTCTCTGGTGTTGATCTCTGCCAATATCTTTTTTCTTCCTGTTCTGCTTTGCAGCTTATTTCCATAAAAGCTCCGGCAGGCTCTGGCACCTTTCCTCCAAATTACACCTGAGCTGTGCCCATTCCCCTCCCTCCTTTATTTGAAACTCTTCCTTCCCTCTGGGACGATCTGGCAGCTCATGTCTCTAGTCAGCCATCTTTCCTCCTTTTAAATTTTTTGAGAAAGGGTCTCACTCTGTTGCCTGGGCTAGAGTGCAGTGGTGTCATCATAGCTCACTGCAACCTCAAACTATGGGGCTCAAGTGATCCTCCTGCCTCAGCCTCCTAAGTAGCTGGGGCTACAGGCATGTGCCATCATGTCCAGCTAATTTTTAAAACAACTTTTGTAGAGATGTGTCTCACTATATTGTCCAGGCTGGTCTTGAACTCCTGGTTCATGATTCCTGCCTTGACCTCCCAAAGTTTTATGATTACAGGCGTGAGCCATTGCTCCTGGCCATTTGTCTTCTTTTGGAAAATGTCTATAAATGTTCTTAGCTAACCCATTAATGGGGTTATTTGGGGTTTTTATTAGTTGTTTGACTTCCTTGTAAATTCTGGATATTAGTCCCCTGTTGGATGTATAGTTTGTAAATATTTTCTCCTATTTTTCAGGTTGACTGTTCACTCTGTTGATTATTTCTTTTGCTGTGCAGAAGCTTTGTAGTTTAATTATGTCCCATTTGTCTACTTTTGTTTTTGTTACCCATGCTTCTGAGGACTTAGGCATGAATTCTTTGCCTAGACAAACGTCCAGAAGAGTTTTCTCTAGGTTTTCTTTTATCATTTTTATAGTGTCAGGTTTTATATTCAAGTATTTAATCCACCTTGAGTTGGTTTTTGTATACGGTATGAGATAGGGGTCCAGGTTCATTCTGCATATGGAAATCCAATTTTCCCAGCACCATTGATGGAAAAGAGTTTCCTTTTCCCAGTATATGTTCTTGTAAACTTCGCAAAAGATCACTTGGCTGTTACGTATGTGGCTTTATTTCTGGGTTCTCTGTTCTGCTCCATTGTTCTGTGTCCATTTTTATAACAGTACCATGCTATTTTGGTTAGTATAGCCTTGTAGTAAAATTAAAGTTAGGTAGTGTGATGCCTTGAGCTTTGTTTTTTTGCTCAAGATTGCTCTGGCTATTCAGGCTCTATTTTGGTTCCATATCAACTTTAGAATTGTTTTTTCTAATTCAGCAAAAAATGATGTTGGTATTTTGACAAGAATTGCATTGAACCTGTAGATTGTTTTGGGAAGTATGGTCATTTTAATGATATTAATTCTAATCCACGAGCATGAGATGTTTTTCCATTTGTCTTTGTCATCTACAATTTCTTTCATCAGTGTTTTGTAGTTTTTCCTATAAAGATCTTTTGCCTTCTTGGTTAAATATATTCCTAGGTATTTAATCTTTTGTAGCTTCTATAAATGGGCTTGTTTTCTTGATATGGTTTTCAGCTAGATTGTTATTTCTGTATATAAAAGCTACTTACTGATTTTGTATCCTGGAACTTTACTGAGTTCATTTATCAAATCTAAAAGTTCTTGGTTGGTGTCTTTGTGTTTCTCTAGATATACAATCATATCAGGAAAGAGGGATAATTTGACTTTGCCTTTTCAAATTTGGATGCCTTTTATTTTTTTTTCCTCTTGCCCAATTTCTCTGGTGAGGACTTCCAGTATTATGATGAATAACAGTGGTGAAAGTGGGCATTCTTATCTTGTTCCAGTTTTTAGAAGGAATGGTTTCAACTTTTCCCCATTAAGTATGATGTTGCCTGTGGGTCTGTCATATGTGGCCTTTATTATTTTGAGGTATATTCCTTCTATGCCTAGTTTGTTGAGGACTTTTATCATGAAGGGATGCTGGATTTTATTGAATGATTTTTCTGCATGTATTACAGATGATCTTATGGATTTTGTCCTTCACTCTGTTGATGTGATGTATCACATTCTTTGATTTGCATATGTTGAACCATCCTTGCATCCCCGGTATAAAACCCACTCGATTATGGTGTATTATCCTTTCTATGTGCTGTTGGATTCGATTTGCTAGTATTTTCTTGAGGGTTTTTTGTGTCTATGTTGATTAGGGATATTGGTCTTTCGTTTTCTGTCTTTGTTGTGTCCTTATCTGGCTTTGGTATCAGGATGACACTGGCCTCATAGAGTGAGTTAGGGGGAATTCCCTCCTTAATTTTTTTTCTAACAGTTTCAAGAGGATTGGTATTTGTGTTTGGTAGAATTCAGTTATGAATCCATCTGATCCTAGGATTTTTTTTTGTTTCAGGGAGTTTTTTTTTTTTTATTACTAATTTGATTTTGCTATTCATTATTGGTCTGTTCTGGAGTTCTGTTTCTTCCTGGTTCAATATCAGGAGATTTATGTCTCCAGAAATTTATCTACTTCCTTTAGGTTTTGTGCTTTGTGAGTGTGTAGTTGTTCATAATAGTCTCTCATGATATTTTGTATTTCTGTGGTATCAGTTATAATGTCTCCCTTTTCATTTCTGATTTTGTTTATTTGGATCTTCTCCATTTTTTTTTTTTTGAGAGAGGGTCTCACTCTGCTGTCTGGGTTAAACTGCAGTGGCATCATCATAGCTCACTGCAACTTCAAACTCCTGGGCTCAAGCAATCCCCTTACCTCAGCCTCCCAAGTAGCTGGCACTACAGGCATGCACCACCACACCCTGGCTAATTTTCTCTTAATTTTTTTTTGTAGAGACAGGGTCTCACTATGTTGCTCAGGCTGATTTTGAACTTCTGGCCACAAGTGATCCTCCCACCTCAGCCTCCCAAATTGCTAGAATTACAGACATGAGCCACTGTGCCCAGTTTTTCTCTTCATTTCTTGATTAGTCTAGCTAGTGGGTTTATCAGTTTTATCTTTTCCAAGAACCAACTTTTCATTTTGTTTATCCTTTGTATTTTTTTTTTTTTTGGTCTCCATTTAATTTAGATCTTCTCTGATCTTTGTCATTTCTTTTCTCCTGCTAATTTTGGGTTTGATTTGTTCTTGTTTTTCTAGTTCCTGGAGGTGCAATGTTAGGTTGTTAATTTGTGATCTTTCAATTATTTTAATGTTTGAATTTACCACAATAAACTTCCCTCTTTGTACTGCTTTTTCTGTATCCTAAAGGTTTTTGTATGCTGTGTTTCCATTTTCATTTGTTTCCAAAATTTTTTAACTTGCATCTTAATTTCTTTATTGACTCAGTGATCATTCAGACTATATTGTTTAATTTTCATGTATCTGTATAGTTTCTAAAGGTTTTTTTTTGTATTCATTATTAGCTTTATTTCAATGTGGTCTGAGAAGATACTTGATATGATTTTGATTTTTAAAAATTTGTTAATACTTGATTGATGGCCTAAGATGTGCTCTCTCTTGGAGAATGTTCTATGCGCTATTAAAAAGAAGCTATGTTCTGTCATTGTTGGGTACAATGTTCTGTAAATATATTAAGCCTATTTCATCTAAAGTCCAATTTAAGTCCAAAGTTTTTTTGTTAATTTTCCATCTCCATGATCTACTAGAGTGTTGAAGTCCCCCACTATTATTGCACTGGTGTCTGTGTCTATTTTCAGGTCTAGTAATATTCTTTTCATTAATCTAGGCACTCTAGTCTTGGTTGCCTATATATTTAAGATTGTTATATCCTCAGCTGAATTTATTTCTTTATCGTTATATAATGACCTTCTTTGTCTTTGTCTTTTTTTTTTTTTTTTTTTTTACTGTTTTTGATTTAAAGTCTGTTTTATGTGATACAAGTATAACTACTCCTGCTTGCTTTTGGTTTCTGTTTCCATGGAACATCATTTTCCACTGCTTTACTTTTAGTCTACATGTCTATAAGGGTAAAGTAAGTTTCCTGTAAGCAGTATATAGTTGGATCATGTTTTTTAAAATCCATTCTTCCAATCTATGTCTTTTAAGTGGAACATTTAATCCATTTATGTTCAAGGTTAATATTGATATGTGAGGCTTTCTTTTGTCATATTTTTAATTGTTTTCTGGTTGTTTTATAAATTCTTTGTTTTTCTCTTTTTGTCTTTGTGGTTTGATGAAATTCTGTAATGTTGCCATGTGATTTCTCTCTTTTCCTCCTTTCTGTGATTGTTTTATAAGACCAGTGAGTTTCATATTTTTCTGCGTTTTTGTAATGGTGAATATCAACCTTTCATTTTCATGTTTAAGACCCCTTTAAGCATTTCCTCTAGGAGCAATCTAGTGGTGACAAATTCTTTCACTATTTGCTTGTCTGGGAAAGACTATTTCTCTTTCATTTATGAAGGTTATTCTGGGAGGATATAAAATTATTGGCTGACAGGTTTTTTTTTTTTTCTCTCAACACTTTAAATTGCCATCTTATTCTTTTCTGGCCTGTAAGGTTTCTGACAAGAAGTCCACTGTTAGTCTGATAGGATTTCCTTTATAGGTGACTAGATGATTTTCTCTTGCTAATTTAAAAATTCTTACTTTTATTTTGACTTTAGACATTCTGATTGTAATATGCCATGGTGAAGTATTTTTGCAATATATTTGCTTGGGCATTGCTGGACCTTCTATATCTAGATGTCTAAATTAATTCCTAGCCTTGGGAAGTTTTCATCAATTACTTCCTTGAACAGGTTTTCTAATCTTTTTGATCTCTTTTCTCCTTAGGAATATTGATAATTTTTAAGTTTGGTTGTTTCATGCAGGCAGTCCCAGATGTCTTGAAGGCTTTGTTCGTTCTGGTTTTTTTTCCCTTATTTTTGTCTGACTGGATTACTTCAAAAGACCTGTCTTCATGTTCTGACATTCTTTCTTCTGCTTGGTCTAGTCTATCATCGAAGCTTTCCAGCATAGTTTGTCTTTCCTTCAGTAAATTTTTCAGCTGCAGAATTTCTGTTTGGGTTTTTAAACAAAGATATCCATCTCCTTGGTAAATTTGTCATATATATCCTGCATTGATTTTCTGATTTTTTTTGAATTGGCTTTCATATTTCTCTTGAATCTCATTGAACTTCTTTGAAATCAGTATTTTGGATTCTTTATCTGGCATTTTGAGGAATTCTTTTTGATTAGGATCTGTTGCTGAACAATTGTGATCCTTTGGTGTTGTCTTTTTTCTTTTTCCTTTTACACTTTCCTGTGTCTTTCTGTTGATATCTGCACATCTGGTGTAGCCATTGCTTGTTCCAATTTTCCAAATTGCTTTCATAGAGGAGAATATTTTTGAAGATGTATATACATTGTTGGTTGAGTAGGACCCTTTGGGTGCCTGCAGTAGTGTGATCTTCGTATGATTTCTTTGGCAGTCCACAGGGTCACTGGTATCTATGATTTCCTTGGTGGCTTAGTGTACAATTATTAATTGATGCTGTGGTAAAGTTTTGCTGGGGACTTGGACACCAGCTGAGCCAGTCTTTGGGCCCTGGTGGTGACAGCAGTGGGCTGTGTGCCTATTTTTAGGACCTAGATCAGCTTATTCTGGCACCAGTGTTACTGTGTCCAGGAGGGCCAATTCTTGGTCCTGCAGGTGTCTTGTTCATAGACTAGTAGTGGGAGCAGTGGGTCAGGTATGTGGGTGGGTTCTCAGGCTTATGGGAAATTGGTTTGATGTTAGTGATAGCAGCAGCAGTGGTGGAGCCACCCCCTGGGACCCAAGCAGTCCATGTTAATGTTGCTGGTAGCTATAATGGGTTGGGCAGGCTATTTCCTAGTCCCAAAGCTGCCAGTAGCAGGGCAGTCTTATTGTCCTAAGTGTGCATAAGACAGTTTGATCTCCCTGTCCCTCCCTGGCCAGGTTGTGGCTGCAGCTGCATCACCTCAAACGTGGCCCATGGACAGGGCACAACCCACCATTAAATTCATGAAATGGCACCAGCTGTGGGTCTGTGATCAGAGAGGGTGGGGCTCCTTTCAGGTGGGTGGCGTGGGCAAGATGTTGTGTGTAGTGTGATCCTTTGAACCTCAGTCTCACAGCAGCCCATTGTAGGGCATTGGGTATTGTTCTAGGTATGCACAGGAGAGCCTGGTTTCCTTGTCCTTTCTTGGCTAGGCTATAGCTGCTGCCTCATCACCCTGAACTCAGCCCAAGGTTTAAACTTTCAAATGGTGTCTTGGACCTGTGATGACCAGAGAGGACAGGGCCCTTCTCAAACAGGCAGCATGTGCAGGAAGCTATGGGGAGTGTAAACTGCTCACATCTTGGTCCCAGAGAGCCCATTGCAGGTTAGTGGGTATTGTCCTAGATATGTGTTGGAAAGCCTGGTTTCCCTGTCCCTCCCTGGCTGGGGAGCAGCTGCAGCCATGTACCCAAACTCAACCTGATGGCAAGGCACAGCCCTGCATTCAACTCTCAAAATTGTTCCTTGGGCCTGTAGCCAGAAAAAGTAGGACCCCTCCCAGGCAAGCAGCATGGGAAAGAAGTTCAGGGGAGTGCAGTGCACTCACATCTAGAGACAGACACAGTACTATTTTTTCCTTCTATACCATTTAACCCAATATATATTTAATTTATATTTTCCCTATGTCACTGCATTGAAATACTTGGAGAATACATAAATTAAAAATTATTGTAAAATTTGTGTGACATGAAAATGCATCAAATACAATAACAGATACAAAGTAAATGCTCTACAGATATAATGAATAAGGATTCCTCTATATCTTTAGTGCAATAAAAGAACTTGGACAATACTTGATGCTGAACTGAAATATAATAAGGTGGAGTCAGGTAAACATTTTAATATCCCATAAGTATAATACTGAGATTTGGGGAACACAATATGTCCATTTTACCTTACCTTAACATCATCTCCAATTACTCTCCTTTCATTATCATTGCCAAAATCACCACATTTTGCTTCTATTATTGCAATGAATACTAGAACTAACATCTCCAGGCCTTGCTGGACAAGGTCAGAAAATCGGACTTTTTTTCTGTTCAGTGTAAAGCTGTTTGATGATTTTGTTTGTTTTACTGATATATAATTCACATAGCATAAAATTAACTATTAAAGTGCATAATTTCATGGCAAGCATGTTCTTTATCACTACTCCATTTCAACATTATAATCAGCTGGACATGGTGGCACACACCTATAATCCCAGCTAATTGGGAAATTTTGGTAGGAGGGTTGCTTGAGCACAGGACTTTAAGACAAATTTGGGCAACACAGCAAGATAAAAACCATTTTAATGGCAGTGCTAGCTAATGCAGTAAGACAAGAAAAGGAAATACAAAGTATACAGATTAGGAGGGAAGAGAGCAAAATTGTCTTTGTTCATAGATGATGATTTCTATGTAAAAAATCTGAGATAATTGACTTGTAAAAATCTGGAACCAAGGAATTATAGCAAGGTTGAAAGATATAAAGTTAATATGCAAAAGTCAATTGCCTTTCTATAAACCACCAATGAACAAAGGGAATTTGGAATTAAAAACACAATACCATTTATATTGACACCCACAAAGATGAAATACTCAGGTAGAAATCAAACATAATACATGCAAGATCCATACTAGGAAAACTACCACATTCTCAAGAAAGAAATCAAAGAATAACTAAGTGGAGAGATATATCATATTAATGCATAGAAAGTCTCCAAGTTGTCCAGATAACAGTTATTCCCAGCTTGATCTACAGATTCAATGCCATCCCAGTCAAAATCAAGACAGTGTGGTAATGATAATTAGAGCAAAGGAACATAATAGAGAGCCCAAAAATAGCCCCATACAACAAATGTACTCAACTGATCTTTGACAAAAAAGAAAAGGCAATACAATGGAGAAAAGATGAACTTTTCAACAAGTGGTGCTATAACTGGATATCTACATACAAAAAAAGAAATGAATTTAGGCACAGATTTACACCTTTCACAATATTTAACTCAAAATGGATCATAGATGTAAATGTAAAACTCAAAACAATAACGTTTCTTGAAGCTAACATAGTAGAAAATCTAGATAACCTTGGGTTTCACAATTACTGTTTAGATACAACACCAAAAGCAAGCTCCATGAAGGAAACAACTGATAATTTGGACTTCATAAAAATTAAAAACTCCTTTTCTGCAACAGACATTGTCAAAAGAATCAGAAGATAAACCACAAACCCCAAGAAAATATTTGCAGAAGACATATGTGATAAAGGAATGTTTTCAAAAATATACAAAGAAGTATTAAAACTCAACAATAAAAAAGGAACAATCCAATTAAAAAATGGAAAATAGACCTGAGCAGACATCTCACCATAGAAGTTGTACAGATGGCATATTAGCATATGAAAATAAGCTTAACATTAAATCTCATGAGGGAATGGAAAATTAAAGCAGTGAGATACAACTACACATGTACCAGAATGACCAAAAGACAAAATACAACAGCAAAAGTTGGCAAGAATGTGAAGCAAAAGACAGTGTCATTCATTGTTTTTGGACACGCAAAGCAGTACAGACACATTGGAAGACAGACTGGCAGAATCTTCCAAAACTAACCATATTTACCATATGATCTAGCTATTGCAGTTCCTAGTATTTTACCCAAATGAGTTGCAAACTTATGTCCACACAAGAACCTGCACACAAATATTTATAGCAGGTTTATCCATCATTATCAAAACTTGAAAGCAGCCAAGATGTCCTTCAGTAGGTGAATGGATACATACTGTGGGATTTCAATTATATAACATTCTTAAAATGGCAAAACTGTGGCTACAGTAAAAAGATCAGTGATTTCTAGATGTTGGGGAGAGGAAAGGATGAATAGGTGGAGCAAAGAGGATTTTTATAGCAGTGAAACTACTGTATATGATACACATCATTACACATCTTTAAAAACCCATAGACTGTACAACACTAAGAGTGACCTCTAATGAAATCTATGGGCTTGGGTGATAATGATGTGTCAATATAGGTTCATCAATCATAACAAATGTACCACTCTCCTGTGGGATTTTCATAGAAGACAGGCTGTGCATATGTGGAAGAAGAGTGTATAGGGGTAAGCACTACACATTCCACTTGATTTTTCTGTGATCCTAAAAATACTCTGAAAAATAAAGTACATTTTTGAAAAAAGAAAAGAAAAAATGCAAGGAACTTTATTACTCATTTCATAGCATGCAGTATGAACATCTGATTGCATCAGTTTCACTTGCTCCCTTTCCAACCCAGTTCCAGTAGGGATGATGCAGAGAGGCCCTGGTGAATGCTGCACATGCCCTGGGTTTGCCTAACAGTTGAGGAACCTTGGGTATAGAAAAATTCAATCTTTTAAAGCAGCAGCTAGCAAACCTGCCCCACCGCTTGCCCCAAGAGGGAGATATTATAATTATTCCATATATAGGAAACAGTTCTGTCTACTGCTCCAAAGGTTGATACTATCCCTATCTTCCAAGGATCTATTTTACACATTCAATGACAAGACAGTTCAAAACAAATGCTGTTTCTATGTCTGTCCATAAGATACGTCCATACATAAGAAACCCGTGGAGATTTGTCTTCCAACAATACCCACCCCTCATTTCTTCACTGTAATAACTTCTGGTAATTATCCCAGAAGTACGTCACTTGCTCAACTACCCAATAATCTGACAGAAAAGCTAGGTCCAAATCCATTTAATTTGCCCCAGGAGGAGAGTAACCTGCTTTACTCACCTCTGCTATGCCAATGCAGGTCCTGCAATTAATCAGCTGAAGACCCCAATCCCATTAGGGTTTTCCTTAGAAAGACATGTGGCTTTTCCATAAGTTTCTGCATTGACATTTCAAGGGTGATGAGAGAAAAACAACTGATCACTGGACAAAAAGATAGTTTACATATTTCTAATAAGATTAGGAAATTTTGTGTTTCTCAGGCAGAGAAAGTGCAGTCTGAATACAGTGGAGTCACGACTCACGAGAACAAAGGGGCTGACAGTAGGAAAACACACAGTAATTAGGGAAGCAGTATTCACCAACCACCAACTGGGATTATAAACCAGACAAGCATGAAAGATGGAAGAGAGAGTGTAAAAAGACACAAAGGTGGTCAACAGGACAAGGATGTTGTGGGCGGCTCTGGACTCGGTGGAGGATTTAGAGGACACATTAGTCCTCTGAATGTGTTGGACCCGCTGCTTGTGCCTGTATAGAATGAAAATCATGGAGCCACTGGACAAGGTTATGAACACAGAAAATAAAACTTCAGAAAATACAAGTAATGCTATATATAGGGAGTCTACAATTTTTTCACGACCTAGAGTAGAACAGTATCCAAAATTTCTTTTCTCTGTGATGTTTTTGCCGCTCCATTTGACCAATGTATACACAGGAAAGATGAAATTTGCCAATATGTATAGGATCCAGCAGAAGAGAATGGAGCAGCCAATGTACTTGGGAGCTTTTACTTTAAGATCCTTCCACCTGGAGTTCATGGGGCTGATCATGATGGTCTGGAAGACACTCAAGAGGCAGGTGGTACCAATGGACACACCCCTGCCCACTCTCTGAACATACAATACAAGTTTGCATCCAAAATCACTGAAGAAATGTTTCAACCCAAAAGCTGTCAATGTCTGAGGAACTCCATTAGAAAGGATAACCAAGGAGTTGGCTATAATCAAGTGCTTGAGAATCAAATTTCTGGACCTCAACCTGCATTCAGTGTGGTTAAGGAAGAAATAATGGTAGAGAAGACAGTAATTGCCCAGGATTCCTATTGTAGTCTGTGTAAAGAAGATTATTCCTATTGCCACATTCCTGAAGGCTACCCTGTCAGTCAGCACATTTTCCTTTAAATTATGACAACAATCATTCCTATGAGAAAAAAGCTTCATGAAATATTTTTGACATCAAGAGAAACTTTCATTGTGTTCTCCTGTGGGACTGTCAAAGACAACAAGATGCACATGGAGAGGATTAATAGTATATTTCATGAAACTCGGCATTAAGGATGAGGTGGTGTTTACCTGGAGGAAGCAATGGCAAGTTAGAGCAAATAGGAAAAAAGCATAATGCAACATTTTCAGAATAAACTGATTTTGCTAATCACATGGAAATAGTAAACAACCTCAATCACTATCCACACCATACAACAATTAATTCTGAATGGATTGCTAATCTAAATTTTAATAATAAGTTATAAAATTTCAGAAAAAATATTTTTGTGGTGTTAGAATAAGAAAATATTTCTTAAAGAGCACAAAACACATTGACTATATCAATGAAATGACAAATTAGATCATATTATATTAAGAGCTGGCTCATTAAAATTCATACAAGTACATACACGCACACAGACACGGTGGGATGTTGGAGAGAGAGACAGATGTATGTAGCACAAAGAATAGTAACTGACTACACAAGACAATGAAATATAGGCAAAACTTTCTAACAGAAAATGATGAAAAAAACTGACATTATTCAATGAATAATAAATATGGGTAAAATGTTCAATGTCTTTAGTATTTATGAAAACTCAAATAAACACCTCTACTTGATATAATCATACACCAACCAGAAAACTAAAATTAAAATGGCAGGAAATACCACATTTTGGCAAGGATGAGGATAAAACAGGAAATCTCATACACTGATGATTGGTGTTAAAATTGGCACAAACATTTGGAAAACTGGTTGGCAGTACCTACTTAAGCTGATCAGATATAAACATACATCCTAACAATTCCACCCCAAAGAAATTTCTATATATATCACCATATAACAAATTCTATAATTTATATACCAGCACTATTAATAGTATCCCGAAACTGAAGACCACTCACATGCATATTAAAAGTAAAATGACTCAATTGATTGTCTGATATTCACCCAGGGGCATCTTATACAGCAACACTAATGAATGCAATCAATACATTCAGAAAAATCCTATGCAATTAAAAAAGGCAAATTTAAAAATTTATTGCTTTATGATTCCATTTATATGATGTACAAAACAAGCAAAAGTGATTTAATCTGTTAAATGTTAGAAGAGATGTAAACCTATTCCCCAACAATTCCACTTGTACAAATATATCCAACAGAACTATCTTCTTGAGAGTAGGGAATCAGAGGAGGCACAATATGCCATTCAGGGCTGGCAATATTCTCTTTTTGTCATCTAGGAGTTGTATACAGAGGTGTGTTTTGTTTGTGGAAATTCCACTGAGCTGTATACTTGTGATTTGTGTATGTTCCTTTAATTAAAAAAAAAAATCCACATTTCCCCCAGGATCTGGAAGTAGCAGCTGGGGAAAAGACTGTTCCTGTGAACGTTTCGCTTACTGCTACTGTCTACACACGATGATACTTATGTAGCCACAGGCCCAGATTATGTGGCCAAACCCGAGACACCAGAGTAAGAGCAATGCTGTATATCTTCAGTTGTGATTTTGTCATGAGGCTCGGTAGAACAGTATTCTAACTCCTTTATTTTTTTCTTTGTAATGTTTTCCTGCACTGTTATACAACCATATACATACATGTGAGCTTTTATTTTCATTTCTATCCACCTGGAGTTCTTGGGCCTTATTGAGATGACTAGACACATTCAGAGGAAGATGTTGCCTATGGGCATATTCTGTCATCACTGTGAGGATATGAAACAAATTTGCATCCAAAATCTTTGAGGAAATACTACAATCTAAAAGCTTCCATGGCCTTTGGGGCACCCATATTCTTTAAAGAGAATGAACAAGAAGTGCCTATATTAATGTGCTTGAGAATTAAATATATGGACCTCAACCTGAATTCACTGCAGTAAAGGAAGAGATAATGGTAAAGAAGAGAGAAAATGTCCAGGATTCTAACTATAGTCTGAGATATGTGACCATTCCTATTGCCAAATATCTGGAGGTCATTCTGCCTATTCCCACTGACTGACGTCATCAGAGCCAGAGGATCCTGCATGGGGAAATCCAGTGCAGGCTACATTTATATCAACAAAATCCAGTATTCTCACTGAGAAATATTTATTTATGTAAGGTTTATTTTGTTAAGAGACTTCCTAGAGTTGAATGTGTAAACTTTAAAAAGTACTTGTAAGAGTCGCTGCTATAATGCCTTACTTATGGTACCTTCTTTGATTTCAGAACTATATTATGTGGACACTGGCATTATTTTCCTTGTCAAGACGTGGAGATCATAAAAACAAAGATGTTAACTGATCTTGTCTCAATTCCCATGCCGGACAGGGGCAGTGTGAAGACTTAAACTTGGCTTGGCTGGATACAAAGAAAGTGCCCTTAGAATTATGCTACAATAACAAACGATAACAGCTATGTTTTCAAATCATCTATGCCTACATTTACTTTTTTTATAACTTGCCATTTTATTTTATTTTTTTATAGTATAATTTTGGTGGGTAAGATGTTTCTATCTTGGTGTAAAATTTTATTCTATAGACCAATATTAAGTATGAATAAAGCTTCAGAGATCTTAGTAAAATGCAGTGCACCCACGTAGGGGTGGGAAACCTGTGGCCTTCTAGGTCTTAAGTGCGGCCTTTTGACTGAATCCAAATTTTACAAAACAAATTCTTTTATTAAATGGGGTGCAGCAGAGAAAGATGAAGCTTTTCTTGCCTCCTTTGGTGCTTAAAAAGAGAATAATATTGAAATCAGAAGGCCACAGTTTCCCCACCCCTGCACAGAAAGATTCATTTGCTTTCATTCTAGGAACAAAAATATTGTGGCACCTATCAAAGAAATTATTGAGCCATATCACTTTGTCCCTGACCTATGAAACATGAAATATTTTATGTGATAAAATAGTGTAGCATAGAAGGTAAGTTATTATTAATTTCAGGCTAAATGCTTACCTATTACTAATAACCAGGTTAAGTGCAACAGTTAGTAATGAAGTGAGATTTGTGGAAGATATTAAAATGCATGAGACTGACATAAATGGAAGCTGGAAAATATGAAACCTTGTGTAATGTATATAATCAAATAACAGGAAAATGTACTGTAAGCTTGGGATTGATGTTAGTATATTAAGAAACCAGAGCAAATAACACAAAATACATTGGATCCTGATAACTTTTTTCTAATATCCATAATTAAAATATTACCTTTCCCTTCAAAGTGTTCCTAACTTCAAAAGAAAATACAATCTCACCACAATCATCAGCCCACACACAGAGGTTTCAGTAGAGACACAATTATTAGGTCCATTAAGTGGATCATAAACCTAGATTTAAATAAAAATATTTTATTCCAGAAACAAACTCAGATCATGGTTTCTGCATAGGATTAGGTAATTCTTATAGTTCCATCCTAATATTTATTATAATCATGTAGGCCTTATAAACCCAACTATACTTATAACACTGAGAATTTACTCTAACAGCCAATTCATTTCATCACTACAATCCTTAAGCACCTTCAAAATGAGTATTCAGATTTTATTATCATTTGAATATTCACTAACAATCACCCTCAGCTAGAGTTTTATTAAATTACACTAGGAGTCATCAGGGATTGACATAGCGTCTAGACGGGACCCTTCTCTTTTGTGAACTCAGCTTATAGCTAGGAATTTATTCCTTCTTCTTGTCTACTTTTGCCACTGGATCTTTTCCTACCCCTGAAGAATCCCTTTTCTAGGCATGAGCACTTGGACTTTCTTTCTTTACAGACTCTGTGTCTCACAACGAAATACAAAATACTTACTGGAGTTCTCCCCTCTGCCAGGGTGGTGGGCTCAGTGTGAAGGTCATGACAGCCAGTACAGGACGAGGGAGGCAGTCAGATCCTGAGATAAAGGTTTGTGACTATGTGACCTCACCTCCCCTCAGAATTGCAACTATCATTTCACCTGTAGTGGCAATGACAGTAGGGGCTTGGGGAACTGAGAACATTTCCGAGAAACTTTTTTCCAGTTGCTAATTATGAAAACCAATTACAAGTTTCCTGTGAGTATCTCCAAAGAGACTGTTGAAGCATTTGAGAGAGGTTATTACTTTTTCAGGATCCCTGAAAAAGGCACACAGGGTCTCATATGTAAGGAATATTGAGGTCTGACCCTTGAGGTACTTGTGAGGGTTTTGTGTCTGGATTTCAGCTTCCCTGAGTTCTTCCACCCAAAGTCAAGTTAATTTTTCATCTTTGGGTCCCTAAGTTGCACCATTTTTAAGTATTCAGCAGAAGAACAGAATCAGACAGTACCTGAGAAGGATGTCTAATAAGGCAAGAGTAAAAGGGAGAACATGATGTCAATTATTTACTTTAGAAGCCATTGTTTCTTTCCCCAAGATGGCTGACTGGAGGCATTTCCAGTGTGCCTCATCCACTTGTAAGAACCAAAATAGCGTTAAACAATCACACTTTGAACATATTATCCAAGAGGGAACATGGCTGTTCAACAGAAAACCAAAAGGACAATCCAGATTCTGGGAAGGAGAAGTGCAGGCATCCTGCAAGGCTGGACTGGCTAAAAGCCAGAGTGAATTCCCAATACGGGAGAGCATGAGTGAGTGTCTTTCTGTGGTCCACTTTCCTACTGGGGTATCATGCAATCCAGGCCATGGGCCAGCACTCTGACCATCCCAAACCCTGAATCTATCTTGTGGAGTGGGTGGGGAGACTGTGAGAAGGAACTGCTCTGGGGAGTGTCTTACACACTCCCTCAGAACTGGGTGGCTACAGTAGGATGCCATTCTTGATCTTAGCTCTTAGCAAGCTGTGCATGGTCCTGGGAGGTAGTGGAAGGGCTGGTCTTTAGCACTGGGAAGACCTGGGCTGGAGCTTGGTGACCTGGGGCCAGAGCGTGGCATGGGCTCTAGCCACTGATTCTGAAACCAGGATCCTTTTCCCTGAGACCTGCACAGGAGAGTTTCTGCAAATGCCTGGAATTGAGCTAGGTGGCATCTCCTATGGCCCAGGGCTGCATGGCAGAATAGAAGTAAACTTAAGTGACTGACTGAATAGCCTGATTGGCTACCACAGGTGGAATGAGGGAGGGAGCATTGCTGGGACTGGGACATGAGAGGGAAGCTGCTATTACTCTCAACAGCCAAGGCTGTGGCCACTGGGACCACCTCCCCCTCCCTATACTGACATCTCAGTGCAGCAGGGCTTGCCCCTCATCCAGCACTTTGTGAGGGGCCTGAGGACCTCTCTGCCCCACCCCTATCAGGGCTGGTGCATGCACCCACCATTGGGGGAAATGAGTGAAGGTTTGCTTGTTCCAGCTCCTCCCAGCTCCCCCCACCCAAGACTGAGCATGGTATCCAGGCCTCTGGGTGTTCCATGGTCCAATCCAACACCTGGGACACCTGTGCACTTCTCTCAGAAAACAAAAGACAAAAGTCATATATAAATCCTACCACTGCCACCACAAGCGGCTTTTACCTGCAAGCACCACCTGCTAACCTGGATGCCAGCCTGCAGAGCCCATCACAGGAGCTTTATGAGAGCACAGTGCTCAGGAATGAGAAGAGCTTCTCATGACCACTGCAACCCACAACACTTGTGCTAGCTCAGCTGCCCAGGAGGTCAAGAGCCTGCTCACTTTCCTGGTTTACTGCTACCACAACAGGCATTTGAGAAAACCACCCATGGGCCCAAGAATCAACTTGCCTGGAACTGCCAACACAGCTGCCAACATATGCAGCCCCTGGTCATAATGATAGACATGCACAGCCCACTACCACTACCACTGAAACCTGCAGAAGGACCCACCAGGCATTCCGGTCCCCAGCATAACTTCACTGCAGCCTCCACCAATAACTACACCCAAACACAGAGAGGAACCCACAGATAACACTAAGGCTGCCTATAGCCGAGAAATCATACAGAGTTTTCACCATTACACACACCCAGAAACACAGCCAAATGTCCGTGCCCAACAAACATTGTAGTCATATCTTCAAGGAAAAACATCCCTCACCCAACAAAAGTAAGCATGAAAAAGCAAGGTATTATGACAACTTCAAAGGAACACAATAATTCTCCAGCAATAGATCCTAACCAAAAAGAAATCCTCAAAATGCCAGATAAAGTATTCAAAATATTGATTTTAAAGCAGCTTGCTAAGATGCGAGAGAAATGGGAAAAACAATACAAAGAAATCAGAAAATCAATTCAGGATACGAATGAGAAATTTACCAAGGAAATAGATATCTTTTAAAAAACCAAACAGAAGATGTTAGGAGGGGAGAGACAAGATGGTGGACCGGACACACCAGCTGCCAGATTGTCTCAAAAGGAAGGAAAAGTTTTAGAAGAAAAGAAAAAACAAACAAACATATATAGATCAGGCATAATTCCAAGGGAGAAGTGCCAGAACCTACAAGAGATCCAATGGGAAGAAGCTGCAGAGCAGAACAAGAAGGAGCAAGATATCAGAAGAGGTCAACCCCCGAGAGGCCTGGAGTCCAGTAAAGGGGTAGGTGAAACAGTCTGTTTCTCCCATCCTCACATCCCTGGCAGTCAATAGGCTCCCAAGATCCCGGAGAGCCTTTCTACCCTCACGAGCTCAAAAGCTGTTGCTGCCAGTGAACTGGGAGCTTCTTGAGGACAAAGCACTAGGCTGCCAGCCCCCTTGAGGCGCTTCCCACCACCACAGACCTGAGCTGAGATGGCAGGTGCCATATTGCTTCTTCACCCACTGTGTGCCTTTTTCCTCCCCAGGGGGCTTCAGCAGCTTCTCACTTTTATCTTGCTTGTCCCACACAGACACTTCCCAACTCCGGCCCAGACTGTGGGAGCCACAGTGGGCTGGTGGGTTGTGGGGGACCTGTGTGACCCCAGAGCCTGGACATTCTGGGCTGGCTGCCTTCTGGAGAGAGGGGCAGAAATGGCCACAGTGCTAACTTTTCTTCATTCAGATTCTCGTCCTCCCCTTCGCTGCCCTGCCCAAGACTGCCAAGAGAGATGACTGACCCAGGGCTTTTAGGAACTACTGCTTCCCTTCTGTTGGTGCATCCACCATACTGGGGCTTCCACAGAGACTGGGGCTAAAACCTTTCCTCTTAAAGACCTGCAGCAGACTAAGGGGTGCTTGGACTGTGAGCTCCCTGCTCACCAGCCCTCCCTGGTGCTGCTTGCCTGGCTGCTCCATCAGAGCGGGGCACACCCCAAAGCAGAGGGACATCAAGCCTATGTGACTACCCCATAGGCAACACGGGTCCAGCACGTTTCTCCCTGGCACGGTCAGGGACTGATCTTCGGGGACCGAAGGCCCACAGGCCAGTTCCCATACTCCCAGGACTCAATTGTGATGCTCAGGGGCACAGAGGGAAGATTTGTGAACTAATCTTGGGAGGCGAGGGAGACCATGTGGGCAGAACTGAAAAGAGAGCACTGTGTGGGTCCCAGCTACAGTGCACTTGTAGAGCACCCCTCCCCCCACAGGAGGGCCGTGCTCTCAGCCCAGGGCAGGATCCTGGACAGGGAACCTTGGATCCTGCAGCACCATCATGGGGGAGTTCAGCTAGTTTGAGCTCCTATGTGCTGACAGACACCAAGGGAGACCATGGAGAAAGGGCGGGGGGAGAAGAGTGAAACCAGCTCCTGACAGCCAGATTGTGAATCTCAGATGTCCTCTCCCCCACAAGCAGACTTTCTGGCTGGGTGGGACCACTTCAGCCCCTCCCTGGTGGTTTTCCCCATAAGCCTGGAAACAGACCTTTGATCCTGCAGAAACACTTACCTTACCAGCTTTTGTGGAGCCTGGAGGCAGGCTCACCCAACCCAGCTCTGCCTGGCCTCACTCCCCCATGTGCCTCTGCTGTGGTGGAAAATAAGGACTCACCTGGAAATTCCGGGGCCCCACCCATCACCTGGGGCATTTGAGTGCTTCTCCTGAGGGGCTAGAGCTGGTCACAGATCCCAGACAACACTGCAGCTTGTTCCATCTGACAAGGGGCACCTACTCAGGGAGGTCAATTTGCACATCGCTTTACAGCATTTATTGACTCAATCATATAGGGGGCAGTTGATTCTTACCCATAAGCACTACCTACTGTCTCAGAGATTAAACTGGGTGTGTCAATACAATTCACACTGTTAGGAACACTAAAGTGCTGGGGGACAAAAAAAGGATTTCAAAGACCTTCATCTTCCCTCATCAAAGAGAGACAGGGAATCTGTCCACACTCATAGCTCAAACAACTAGCAACTGAGAAAAACACCACACTAAGCAAATCTATAACCAAGGCATCCATCTAGAACCTAGATTGCCATAAAACCCCCACAAGCAAAGGCAAAGGTTCTTACCCAACATATGCCACAGTGATACCTTTATGAGTGTGTGTGGGGGAAGAAGCTCCATCTGAACAAAAGAAAATCCAAAAATAAGAAGCAACGGGTGTTCCAGATGAGAAGGAGTCAGTGAAAGAACTCTGGAAGAATGAAAAATCAGAGTGAAAGGGCACCCCCAAAAGGGAACACCAGTATGGAGATTCCTCAAGGAACTAAAAGTAGATCTGCCATTTGATCCCACAATCCCACTACTCAGTATTTACCCATAGGATAAGAAGTCATTTCATCAAAAAGACACTTGTACTTGAATGTTTATTGCAGCACAATTCACAATTGCAAAGATGTGGAATCAACCCAAGTGCCTATCAATTCATGAGTGGACTGACAATATGTGGTATATGTATACCATGGAATACTACTCAGCCATGAAGAAGGATGAATTAATGCCTTTTGCAACAATTTGGATCGAAATGGAGACCAGTATCCTAGGTGAAGAATCTAAAGAACAGAAAAACAAACACCACATGTACTCACTATAAAATTGGACCTAACTGATGAGCACACATATGCACAGAGGGAAGCAAAACTCATTGGAAATCAAATAGGGAAAGGGGGAAGGAAGGGATGAGCAAAAACTTACCTAATGGGTACAATGAACACTATATGAGTGATAAGCACACTCATAAGCCTTACTTATGCATTACAAAAGTGATCCATGTAACCAAGAACATTTGTACCTCCACAATATTTGAAATAATAATACAAATTTGAAATAACAATAATAAAATAGTAATAAAAATAAAAATGAACCAAAGAGAACTTCTGTAGCTGAAAAATTCATTGAGGGATAAACAAAATACACTGGAAAGCCTCAATAATAGACTAGACCAAGAAGAAGAAAGAAATTTCAGAACTTGAAGACAGGTCTTTTGAAATAATCCAGAGAGGCAAAAATAAGGAAAAAAGAATTTAAAAGAAAGAACAAAACATGTGAGAGACTACATACAGTTGCCAAACTTATGAATTATTGTTATTCTTGAGGAGGAAGAAAGATCAAAACATTTAGAAAACTTCTTAAAGAAAATAATTGATTAAAATTTCCCAAGTCTAGCAAGAGATTTAGATATCCAGATATAAGAGGCCCAGCAATCCCCTAGAAAATACACTGCAAAATAAACTTCACCATGGCATATTATAATCAGAATGTCTAAAGTCAAAGTGAGAAAAAGAATTTAAAATCAGCACCAGAAAAGTTGCTAGTAACTTATAAAGGAAACCCCATCAGAATACCAGCAGACTTCTCAGCAGAAACCTTACAGGCAGAACAGAACAGAATGGCATTTTCAAAGACCTAAAAGAAAAAAAATGCTCAGCAAGAATTTTATATCCAGCAAGACTAAGTTTCATAAATGAAGGAGAAATAAAGTCTTTCCCAGATGCAAAAACTCAAGAGGGAATTCATTACCACTAGACTGGCCCTACAGGAAATGCTGAAAGGAGTCTTAAACGTAGGGAAAAAAATATTCACCATTATGAAAACACACAAAAGTATAAATCTCACAGGTCTTATAAAACAATCAAAAAAGGTTGGAAAAGAAATACCAACACAACAGAATTCCACTAAGCCACAAAGATAAACACACACAGAAAAAGAAAGAAATAATACGTAAAACAACTAGATAACAATTAATAATATGACAGGAACACAATCTCACATATCAATATTAACCTTGAACATAGATGGATTAAATGCTCCACTTAAAAGATATAAATTTGCAAAATGGATTTAAAAAACCATGATCTCACTATATGCTGTTTACAAGAAATTCACATTACCTTACACATATAGACTGAAAGTAAAGGGGTGGCCAAAGACGTTCCTTGCAAACTAAACCAAAAGCAAGAAGGAATAGCTATATTTATATCAGATAAAACAGACTTTAAATCAAAAACTGTAAAGGAAAACAAAGAAGGTCATTAGATAGTGATAAAGGGATCAATACAGCAAAAGAACATAAGAATTTTAAATATATATGTACTCAGGACTGCAGCACCCAGGTTCATAAAACAAATATTATTAGACCTAAAAAGAGAGATAGATGGTAATATAATAATAGTGGGGCCTTCAACACCTGTTGTATTTTAATATCTTAGACTGATGTTCCCTGTGGAATCATTTTAAAAAGATCCCCAGTTGATTTTCATGCACATTACAGTTCAGAGGCAATGCTTAGCTAAGTGGTCTTCAACACTGGCTTCCCAGATAGGGTCACCAGGGGAATTTTAAGAAACAACATCACCTGTGCCCTCCCATCTCTCTGTACCTTTATTTTGTCAGTTGGCCTGTGATGGGAACCAGCCTCAATGTTGTTGTAATGAAATGCCTCCAGGAAATGTAAGATACATACACAGTTCATCACCAAACCTTCAGGACTCATTACTGAAGGCTAAGCCCAAATCTGATCCACTGGGAGCTAACAGGGGTCTGCTTTACATAGATTTTTTAGGGGAGACTCAGTTCAGCCACATTCCCAATGATCTAGCATAATTTGTAGGTGTTTCCAGGTGGGGAATTTTCCTGAAGACAGGGGAGGTGAAACTCACGTTATGACCTCCAGATCAGAGCTCTTTGTCCCTAAATCACACCTGTGGCAAAGAACATGAAAGGGTGGCCTTTTTTGCATTTATGGTCCTTATACCTGTGAGGAAGGAGGCCCTAAGGCAAGGTATATATTAGGTAGCTGGGGAAACCATAACAAAGTCCCACAAACATAAAAGCTTAAACAACAGAAATTTATTGTCTCACAGTTCTGGAGCCTAGAAACGTAGATGAAGTTGTCAGCAAGGCCATGCTTCCTCTGAATATTATAGAATAGGATCTATTCTGGGTTGCTCTTTTAGCTTCTAATTCCTTGTCTTGCTTTGTAAGAATGCCAATGGAATGGTCAAATGGCATTCTTCCTCTGTTTACATTTGTCTCCAAATTTTCCCTTTTCATAAGGACACCAGTCATATTGGGTTAGGGGCCCACTCTACTTCAGTATGACCTCATCTTACCTTAACTAATTGCCTCTTCAATGACCTTATTTCCAAATAAGGCTGTATTTTAATGTACTGGGGGTTAAGACTGCAATATATGACAATTGGGGGGTACACTATTCAAGCCATAACAGAAGGGGTATGATGATCCATATTCACAAAATGCAAATGTTGATCTGCAAAATAATGAGAGAGAAGCCCACAGAAGAAGAAGAGAGTGGAATGTCTTTTTCCCAGGCAAATGTAGAGTCCCAGGTCAGATGCTATGTCCTCTATTCCTTGGGAAAAGCCATGCTTTTATAATTTGAGAACTTTTACTTTTCTACTTCTGAAATATGAGCCAAAAAGAGAATATTGGGGGGGGGTGTGTGTGTATGCATGTATACACTGCAATTGCAGATACAGTTTCAGATATATTCTCAAACTGCAGAAGAAAGAGAATAAACATCAATGGTGAAAATTATAACATCTGGAGATCAAAATAGTATTATGGGAAACTAATGAAGTATGACTTTACTGTATTGTTTAAATATTTTACTATAAAATTTATTTCTGTGTGTATTATTTTTCTATTTTGGACAGAACAACTTACCACAAACTTAGCAGCTTAACAAAATGCCCATTTATTTTCTTTCATTGCTTATATGTGAAATCTGTGGGGTTTGCCTGTGTACTCTGATTAGGGTGTCACGAGCTGAAATCAAGCTTTCAGTCAGCCTGGGATCTATTCTTGACACTCTGGGGAAGAATTCATATCCAGGATCTTTTAGATTGTTGACAAAATTTATTTTCTTCTTATGCTTACCTTTTACACTCACCTATACTCCATCTTCAAAGCCAGTAATGGTGTGTTAAATCCCTTGCATGCTTTAAATCCTGCTTTTCCCCTCCTACAGCACCTTCTGCCATCTCTTTCTGGTAAGGGCTGTTGTAGTTACTGCAACTGCACCAGATAATCCAGGAAAACCTTCCAATCTTAAAATAAGATGATTAGTAACCTAATTACAATGGCAAAATCCCCTTTACCACATAAAATAACAAAACCACCCAGGTAATGTTACCCCTAGGGTTGAAAATCTGCCTGTGGTATCATGAGATCTGCAAATTTGTGGCAATAAAAAAGTTATTTTTAAAAATTGTCAATGTATTTACAGAACTATTACCACTGGTTATCTCTAGTGACAGATTCACATAAATAAAAAGAAAGTGAGAATACAACTTTAAACATTTTAGTGATATCTTTCTTTTATGGTAAAGCTTACAAATGTAAGCTTATAATAGTATATAAAGCTTAAAATGAAGTGTAATATTTTAGAAATACCACAAAAATAAAGGAATGTTTATCATGTCAGTCTTGGGGAATAATATTCTTTGCTCCATGAAAGTTATTCATACATAAGAAGACCATACAAATGCATGAACTGGCACCTCTTTGAAACACCGATTGTCGGATGCCAGTCAGCATCCTCTCCCCTAACACTTGCTGTGGATACTTTCTGTATGTGCAATACCAAAAGAAAAGAGAAACTGCTGTTGAGTGTTGTTCACCTAAAATTGTGGCTGCTGTCCTCTACTGTATGTTCACGTTAAGGGGCTGTGGGGACATTTTATATGAACAAGATTTTTGCCTCTTGAGGTGAAATTAGAATACGTGACTGTTGGGATGTGATCATAAATGAGGGAATGAATGAATGAGGGAATCCACTAATGGCCTCCAGAATGCCTTTTGCCACCTTCATCGCCCCTTGCCCAATCCTTGCTCTCACTCTACTTCTATTTCCCCCGCTACATCCTTCACCCCTCCACTGTGTGACCTCTAGACAGCCACTAAATCTGCACCCGCTCTCTGACCTCCATCCAACCCTTCTACAATTCTACTACCCCCTACTCTATTCTATGATATCTGTGATATCCACCCCTCGGTGTCCTCTATTCCTGGAACCTCAGTCAGACCCTCCTCACCTTCAGTCACCCCTACAAGCTCTGTCATCTGTGCTCTCCTTCCTCTTACCTATATGTACTTACAGTTCCAGTATCTCAGCTCATCCCCTGTGTTTTCCATGGCTCAACCCAGAAAATCCCCAGCTCTCAACTTTAAGGCATTCTCATCTCTATAAAACCAATACACACCCTGCACCTGTGACACCCAATCCTATAATCCTGACTCTTCCTCGTGGGCTCTGCAGCTCACTTATGCTCACCACTCTCCACAGCTCTCTCATTGTCCTGTGCCCTTTTTGCCTCCCTGCATGCCCTTTATCTCCTCCAGGATCCAGCTCCTTGGCCCAAACTCTGCATCTACATTGGACCATTATCATTCTCCAAGATTTGCCTGCCCCACCTGTATTCCCCTTCCCTCTGCACCATATTTTAACCCGTCCCCTCCACTGACCTGTATTCACTTTTGTCCATTAACCTCCATCCTCATTAACACTGTTGTTCCCATGACCCCCTGCAACTCTGATCACCCACATCCCCAAATACCCTGTATCTTAACTTCCTTTGTCCCCTTGCATTCTTAAAGTGGTGTTGCTCTTTATTCCCTAAGCAACATTTAATATCCTCTGCCTTTTATCCCTCTGCCCTCTCTCTTCCCTGCACTCTCTACACCCCAGGACCCCCAGGCTCTCTGCACCACTACATTTTTCATGTCCCCTTTTCCCCGTGGTCTCTTTTCTATTCTGCTCTATCACACACATACCCATATACTGTCACTCACCCAAACACTCCAACTTTTCCACCAGAGGCATCTAACTAGGAGGTGATGCTCACAGCACTTTTTAAGTGCTGGACACTGTAAATTTTGCCTTTGCAGGTTCTTTCAGGGTTAAAAGTATTATAAAATGTGGAAATGCCCACCTTATCAAGCATCCAGAAGTCTGGAGATACAGCTATGCTTCTGTATGGTGGGGGATGAGCACGGTTGTAGCTATGACTCGGTCGGCACACAGGCAATGTATGCAACCTCAATGTTTGTACCCCATAATATTCTGGAATTAAAAAAAAACAAATAAAAAAAGAACATGTTATTGAGATACACACATGCATGTGGACTGTATGAAGGTGAATTTATGAACGAATATAATTGTGACATTGTATGAGTGTGTATCATTATGAGTGTTTATGAATGTCAGTGTGAGTTAGTATGTGGCAAGTGTATGCATGAATGTGAGTGTGCAACAAGCAATTATGTATGTGTCTGAATGTGTATAAATATGTGAGTGCATGTGTCTGTGTATTAGAGCCTGTGTGCGCATGTGTTTGCATCCATGTGTAAATGAGTTTAGGTAGGGTGTGTGTGTATGTATGTGTGTAGTGTGAATTTTACACCACTATGGTTCTAACCACTAATTTAAAAATTGGGGGTGATTGCATAGTGAACCTGGATCATATTGTTCATTTGTTTGTAGAAAAAATTAAAGAATAAAATTCAACTCATAATTTACACTGCTTAATTAATTATAAAGACAGCATTGTTCATTATTGAAATTTCAGCAAAGAGAAGTGTAGAGGACCAAGTTGAACATTCAATGATGTTGAATTAAATAAATAGCATTGCCTTATCTGGTATTTAAAGGCATTGTAGAATCTGCCTATTAAACATCCAATCCTAGTGCTTTATTTGTAAGAGATAGTTTTGGAACTTTCTCTCTTCCATAAAGATTTTTCTGCTTCTACTTTTAATCACTTCTGGGATTAATATTGGTAAAATCTATCTTCCTACCAAATATTCATATTAATTGGCACTGAGTGGTGTAAATGAATAAGTCCAATGATATCTCACGTAAATGGCATCATGTTTGTCCTTCCTTGTACCTCTTTTTCACTTATTCTCAAATATTTGTGTTGTTCTATTTCTTTGCTCATAACTTATGTGATGATGAAGCTCAGTGGTTTGAAGATTAGAAAAGATCTCAGGTCTGGGTAGGAGAACTCATGAAGCAATGCGTCCAGTAAGACACACATGCACCACCATCCCTTGTGTGTCAGATCTCAGCTTTTCCTGCTCTCCTCCTGGGACACCCTGTCTGCCTCCAGGGATCTTGCAGAAGAAAGAGGGTCTCCCAGATACTCCAACAGTCTCTGAAGAGATGCTAACTATAAACCTGTAATTGTTTTCAGAAAATTAGCAACAGGGAAAAATGTTTTCAGAAATACTTTCATCTCCCCAACCTGCGCTCACAATGCTGCTATGAGTGAAAAGATAATTGCAGCCCTAGGGGAGATGAGGTCACAAAATTGTGAGCCCATATCCCAGAGTCTAGGTGCTTCCTCTCACACGTGCACAAGCTGCCTGGACATTCATGGTGTGTCTACCATCCAGGCAGCAGAAACAATTCAGTGGCTATTCTCCATTTCAACCTGAGAGAGAGGATCTGTAAGGGAAGAGATTGTACCAAAAGTCTGGGTAAGTGATCATATTGGAAAAAGTCTTTTCTAGGTTTGAACTTGGCGACAAAGCCATACAGGAAGAAGTAATTCTGAGGCATGGGCTAAGCTAGTAAAGATATTATAGAAGGCGTCCTAGCCCTCACACCACTCCCTGAGGACACCTAATCTAATATCGTGTAACTCACATGACAGCGATTGTTGGTGTTTAATCCAAGCAAAAAAGAAAGCTGATTTTAAGTGTGCTAAGATCTGCAGTTCCAACATTCTGCTGCTCAGCCTTTTTGAAGAATCATGGACATGATTTTCAGGTTTACAACAGGTGCACTGATAATACCTCCATGCTTGTAATAACGAGTAGGATGAATCTACCGGAATATTTTAATCCTGTGAAGAAACAGTGTGTCTAATAGCAGTTGCTGGAACAGAAAAGTTTTCTCTAACTCAGGGTTAATGAAGTGATTAGTGGATTCAATAATTGTGTCTCTGCAGATTACACAGAGACTTGTCCCTCTTAAAGTTAGAGAAGCATCATTTAAGGAAAACTTAACTTTATAATTATCAGTTTCAGAGAATATATGTCAAGCTGAAATGTATCTTGTGATATTTCCTCTACTTTAAAATATAATACTAATCCAGAAATGTATTTTAATTTATACAATATGCAAGATTTTTGCTCTATCATTCCATTTTGCATGTGTCCCATATTTTAATATTTCTCAAATATTGCCTTATTGCTAATAATTTTATTTAACTCAAGTATTAATCAATAGATAAGCATATGATCTGAAATTAATAATAATTTTGTTTCTACCATATATTATATCAGACATCAGTGTTTTACATCCCATAGTCCCTCTAATTTTTGTCATTGTAATTTTGTTCCTGACATAAAAACAGATGAGTCTTTCTGTTGCCACTCTAATATCATGCCATTTCTGCATTGATTAAATCCAAATATCAAGGGGCAGGGACCTGTAGTATTACACCGCAATCTGTGTATCTGCATTTTACTAGGATCTCTAAAGCTTTATTTAAAAATTACATCGACCTATAGAATACATTTGTATGTATAAATGAAAAATTGTTACTACCAATTTTAAAAATAAAATACCTGCAATAAAACGAAAGGAGAAGGTGCAAAATCAAAACTAAATTTAGACCTGGTTCATTTGAAGAACACAGCTAAGCAGCATTTTAGCGTATCATGAATTAAATACAGTATTTTTGTTACCAGCACATTCTGGTTCTCATCCCCACTCTGCCTCTACAAGGGTGTGGATTTACATCAAACACTTAATCTCTCTGTGCCTGCGTTCTCTTCATCTTTATAAGGAAAGTAAAAGCTATGCCTGTCTCGTAAATTTGTGAGGAATAAAGAAGTCACAGCATGTATAGCTTTCATAGCTGTGATTCATACGCTGCAAGTGTTCTTTAAAGGTTATATATTCAACTCTTGGAAACCCTAAATATGGAAAAACTTTAAGTAATGATTTCCACATGAGAACTGTTGGTCAATGGAGAATAGTGGATTTCAGTTGATGCAGCAATTGTAGCCCACTCCTTATTCCCATGCAGGATCCTCCTGCTCAGAAGACAAATATCAATCACTGAGAACTAACAGGATGTTCACCAGGGATTTGGCAATAGGAATGATCTTCTTATCACAGACTGTATTTGGAATCGTGGGGAATTTCTCTCTTCTTTTCCATTATCTCTTCCTTTATTTAACTGGGTGTAGGTTAAGGACTATAGATTTGATTGTGCAGCACCTGATTGTAGCCAACTGTTTGAGCATTTTCTCTAGAGGAATCCCCTATACAATGGTAGGTTTGGGGTGGCAACATGTTTTCAATGATTTGGGATGCAAATTCTCTTCCTATATTCATAGAGTGGGCAGGGGTGTGTCCACTGGCAGCACCTGCCTCCTGAGTGTCTTCCAGGTCATCACAATCTGTCCCAGGAACTCCAAGTGGGCAGAGCTTAAATTGAAAGCTCCCAAGTACATTGGTCCCTCTCTTTTCTTGTGCTGGGTTCTACAAATGCTAATAAATGTCATTTTTCCTATGTATATGACTGGCAAATTGAACAATGAAAGTATTACAAACACAAAAGACTTTGAATACTGTTCTGCTGTTCGTCATAAGAAAACCACAGACTTCCTGCATGCAGCACTACTGTCGTTCCCTGATGTGTTCTGTGCGGGGCCCATGTTCTGGGCCAGCAGCTCCATGGTTTTGGGTCCTGCACAGGCACAAGCAGCAGGTGCGACACATTTGTAGGACCAATGTCTCCCCCAGATCTTCTTCTGAGTCCAGAGCTACTAAAGCCATCCTTCTCCTGGTGAGTTTATTTGTCTATTTTTATACCCTTTCCTGCATCTTTCAAGTTTGTTTGGCTCTTGTTCATAATCCCAGCTGGTTCCTGGTGAACACCACTGCAGTGGTCGCTGGATGTTTCCCAACTTTCAGCCCCTTTCTGCTCATGAGCCATGACTCCAGGGCATCCAGACTCTGCTTTGCCTGGATAAGGAATACAAAGCCCCCTAATCGTACAAGTTAAGATATTAATTGTATTTTTTTGCACAATGTTTATTTGTTTATTTATTCATCCTCCACAGGACTGTAACAGTTATATCAAAATATAGTGATGGTAATATATACACACACACACACACATACATACATTTGTACATTATAATTATGTGCATGTATATAAATGTATGTGGGCATACATGTGTATATATGCATATCAATCACATTATGGTTGTTACCTATTAATAATACTGGGAAATATTACATAGGCTATATAAAATTTAGCATTTAAATTAATACTAATTATAGCAATGACAAACTAATATAAAGCATATTTTATCTGATATTTATCTTGGCACTGTAGTTGGTCAACTGGTTAAAATATGTGGAATGTATTTTTCCTTATCTATTAATACTTTAATTCTTAAGTCGTAGCTATGTATCTTTTGAAAAAAATGTCCAAATGAATAAAGTCAAGCAATATTTACTTTAATAGGAGTACTTAATTTTTGTTTAATGTGATAATGGACATACGTAGAAAGCATTTACCAACACATTGCGTGGTCTTCCTGACAGCTGCTCTATTTTCTTATCTTTCTATGTTGATTTTTGTTCTGTGTTAATTTATTTTAAAATTCTGTATCTTACCCCTCCTCTTTGGGTGCTATATATTTAGTAATGCTTACATTTCAACCTAGATATAACAGTGGACTGTAAAAACATTTTATATCTTTAAAAACTAATCACAAAGTAAAGTTATCTAATATGTTTACTCTAGACCAGCAGTCCCCAACCTTTTTGGCACCAGGGACCGGTTTCATGGAAGACAATTTTTCCATGGATGGGGGGGGGGTTTGGGAGGCTGGGGGGTGGGAGCAGGGCGGGGCCGGGTGGGGAGGAGCTCAGGCAGTGATATGTGGTCCTGTTTTCCTAACAGGCCATGGACTAGGGGTTGGTGACTGCAGCTCTAGTCATAGACAATCTAAAGACATTGTATACTAATCTATTTAACTTCTTATAACTTACTTTTTAATTGTTCATATATAGTTTTAAAATTTTCATTACAGATCATGAATGCACTGCTCAATGAAATTTCACAAACCGAACACATCTCTGCACACAGATCCTATATCAAAAAACAGAATATTTTCAGCTTGGGAGGTGTTTCCTTGTGCCTCTGCCAGTCACTATTCCTGCATGTGACTAGTTTAGCATTAAATGGCATAGGTCACATTCACTTTTTTGTATTTTATATAAGTGGAATAATTTAGCATGAATTCTTTTGTATTTGGCTTTTAAAAATCCATTTGTGAATTTTACATGTTTTTTGTGATAGAATTTAACTTTACCTATATCAAACAATTAATATAATAATTGTTATTCAGGCACATGTGAGTAATTTTCAGTGTGGGGCTGTCATGAATAGTGCTGGTATGGAAGTTCTACAACATATTTTGGTGATACGTGCATGGATTTCTGTTGGGCATATATATGGCAGTGGATGGCTGGGCCCTAGGTTTACATCTACTCAGCTTTGGGAGACACTGCCAAACAGCATACTGAAATGTTTGCATGAATTTCACACCCTGAAGAAGCTCTTAATTCTAATACCATATTATTTATGATGTCCTCCTTTATGGTTAATATTTTCTGTTTAAAAGTCTTTTCCTATTAGAGATGTTCTGTTTTCTTCTAAAAATATCATTTTATACCCTTAAAACTTATATCAGCAACCCATTCAGAATAATTCTGTTATAAGTGTGAATATCAATTTGTCTTTTTTCAAGAAATAAATTTCAATTTATTCTGAAAATGTTGCTCTTGGCTTTCTTTTTATTTGCTGTCACCTATCATTGCCTCACCCAGGTTAACCTTACTTTTCCTTAGATTACTTTTCTGTCAAGTTTCCTGGTCTTTCTCTCTTTGCCTCTTTCAGGCTTTAATACCACACTGCACCATACAATCAAGTTTCATCTTGATGTCAAAATCTTCAGTGGGACGGAATTATGTAAAGGTGGTGCAGTAGGAAATTCCCCAGGAATCCTTCTCCCCACGTAGGCAATAACTGCACCGGTAGAATCTGTCTGATGCAAATAGTTTGCGACTCTGGAGCATATGTTTTAGAAGGCTTGTATCTTCCAGGGAAAAGCTTCAGCAGCAACTTGCAGCTAATTTCTGGCAGGTAGTGGTTCATGTGTTGTTCCTGCAGCAGCTTGCACACATCTTGGGGAAGCCAGGGTGTGCAATAAGAACTCTGTCCTCCAAATATCAGGGACCTGTGTTCAAACTGTTTACTGCTGATGTGGTCACAGAGGCACAGACACAGAGGCAGGCAGCCACTCACATGCCACTGTTGAAAGTCTCTCCCACTCCCTCTCTGGGGATTCAAACGGCCTGAACATTTTTTCTTTGTTATTTTTCCACCCATCATTAGTCTTGTTCACCCTTTTGGAATACAGACATTTAAGACTGAGGATGTTCAAAAGCAACTGCATATATGGAGGAATTTAGAAAATCACCATGCATGCTCAGAGAAAGGCACAGAGTTAGAACACACCCAAGCAGACCTTTAAGTCTCATCTTTGTACAGACACAACCTAAAACAATCAAAAAACTGAAACAAGACCAAAAATTTAAAAAATCTTGGAAATGGGAAAATGTGATTTAAAAAGTTACCACATTATTAGATTCAAACACGCAGTTGTGAATTGCTATGGTTTCAACATTTCCCTAAAAAGTCTATGTGGGAAACTAAATCCCCAACACAACATTGGTAAGAGGTGGGACCTGTAAGAGTTGATTAGGCCATCAGGGCTCTGCCCTCATGAAAAGACTAATGCCATTTTCTTAGGAGTGAGTTCATTATTGCAGGAGTGGGTTTCTTATGAAAGGATGACTTGGACCTCTCTTGCTCTATCTCTTGCTCTCTTATTGCCATTCTGCAATGTGATGTTTTTGTACCATGTTATGATACAGCAAGAAGGCCCTCACCAAATGCCAGAACCTTGATCTTGGACTTACCAGCCTCTGGAACTGCAAGAAATACATTTCTGTTCATCATAAATTAACCAGTCTGTGGTAATTTGTTATAGCAGTCCAAAATGGACTAAGACATAAATAAAAGAAAAATCACAAGCAATATAAAGAAACAGGAAAGTATGGCCCACTCAAAAAAAAACCCCTAAAACAACAAAAACTGTCCATGAGACAGACCAGATGCTGGACCTAATAAACAAAGACTTTAAAACAACTCTCTTGATGTAATTCCACTTGTCTACTTTTGCTTTTGTTGCCTGTACTATTGATGTTACAGCTTAAAATCCATTGCCAAGACAATGTCAAGAAGCTTTTCCCCTATATTTTCTTCTAGAAGATTTACAGTTTCAGGTCTTAAGTCTGTAATCCATTTTGAGCTCATTTTTCTATATTGTGCAAAATAAGGGTCCAATTTCATTCTATTGTGTGTGGATATTCAGTTTCCCCACCACCATTTGTTGAAGCGACTATACTTTCCTTATAACGTATTCTTGATATCTTTGTGAAAGATCAGTTGACTATATTTGTTGGTTTGTTTCTAGGTTTCCTATTCTGTTCCATTGGTCTATATATTTGTTTTTATGCCTGTACAATACTGGTCTTTTCCCCCACCTTTATGGAGGTATAATTGGTGTTTTAAACACTGGACATAATTAATATATACAATTTGGTGAGTTTAGATATATGTATACAATGTTACTATCACAGCAATCTAGGTAATAAATATATTCATCACCTCAAAGATCTGACATGTGTCCCTTTGTTGTTGTTGCGTTGTTAAGTGTAAGAACATTTAAAGTGAGATCCCTTCTCTTAACAAATATTTAATGCACAAAACCTTGTTAACTATGTCCTACGGCAGATGTCTGGAACTTACTCATCTTGTATAACTATATCTTTATACCCATTGGAGAACAAGTCCCCATACTTCCTTTTCCTTATCTCCTGGTACTCATCATTCTATTTTCAACATGTATACCTTTGACTATTTTAGGTGTTTGTCTCATATAAGAGGAATTATACAGTATTTTTCCTCCTGTGACTGACTTGTTTCACTCAGCATAATGTCTTCCAGACACATCCATGTTGTCACAAATGGGAGGAGTTCCTTCTTTTTAAGGCTGAATAATATTCCATTGTATATACATGCCACATTTTCTTTATTCATTTATCTATGTATTTGGGTTGTGAAAGCCTGAACCTCTCAGAAAGCAGTCAGCAGAGGTAGGTCACTGAAAGTAAGCAGAGCCTGGGACACTGCTTCCACCATATGCTCTGCCCATCCACTGTAATTAAAGACGAATGGAGTCAAAAAAGGGCCTTTTCCAAAAGGGGGTCTCTTGAGATGCAGTGGTAGGAGTATTGGTTGGTTATAGAAGCAGAATTTCCTGGTATGGACTTCTGACAAATTTTTAATTTTCCCAGTTCTCAGAATCCTCCACTGAGATGGCATGTTGTCTGCATTCTTCACAGGGATATTGTAAGTTTCATGGAGGATACTGCATGTGAAAGCACTTGGTAATGTAAAGCCGTGCACATGTGTGAACCTTCATACCATATTTAGACCTTTTGTCCTCATATCCTAAATGTGATACTTTCAGAATCTAAAATAAAAAGACTCTACCCAATAAGCATTTGCTTCTCACCCTCACGTAAAATCTTTTTCCTCTTAATTTCAGCTGCCTATTTCCCAGTTTGTAGTGTTTATCAGGGAAAAAAAAACCAAACAACTGCAGTACCATGGAACCTTTTTTTGTTTGTTTTCAAAAACACTTCACATATGCTTCTCTCTCCTGCATCTCTATTCCTAGACAAGACCATGCATTTTAGGTCCCCAATAAATCTCCCCCTCATGCTCCCAAATTCTTATCAATTTTGGCATTACTATTCCTTGCATGGAGCATCTTATTTCCTTGTATAGCAAACAAGCTTGTCCACTTCCCCAAAGTTGCCACTACCTCATTTCCAAGGCTTTTTTGTACACAAACACCTATGAAAGACAGTACAGAACAAAAACTGCCCGTGTTTTTGCACATAAGACATGTGCATACACAGGAAATTCATGGAGCATTATCTTCCAAGAATATCCACCATTCTTTCATCTTATTTTATTTTATTTTTAGACAGGGTCACTCTCTGTCACCCTGGCTAGAGTGCAGTGGAGTCATCATAGCTCACTGCAACCTCAAACTCCTGGGCTCAAACGATCCTCCTGCCTCAGCCTCCTGAGTAGCTGGGACTACAGGCCTGTGGCACGAGGCCTGGATAATTTTTTTGTTTTTTATAGAGACAAGGTATCGCTGGTCTCAAACTCCTGACCTCAAGTGATCCTCCTGCCTCGGCCTCCTAGAGTGCTAGGATTATAGGGGTGACCCACCGCACCTGGCCCACCATTCATTTCTTAACTGTGTATGTTTCTGACAAATTTTACCATGAGAACATTACTTGCTAAAGAGGACCAAATCCACTCACTGTGCCTCAAGCAACATTTAATTAAGACTACTGTCATCAGGATCTATGCATCACAATAAGGCCAACCTGTTTTTTTCACCTCCACGGTGCCTATGAACGTGCCACCATTAACCAGCTAAACAATCTCCAACATCCATTAGGGTCTACCTTAGAAAGACATATGGCTTCTACTTTTAAGTTTTTACATTGACTTTTCAATAGTAATGACTGAAAAACAACTAATCATTGTGCAAAAACATACAGCTTACATATGTCTATGTAAGCTTACATAAGATTATGGGATTTTGTGTTCTACAGCCAGACAAAGCAGAGTTTGGATACAGTGGGCTCATGGCTCATCAGCAGAAAGGAACCGATAGATGGAAAACACACAGAAATTAGGACAGAGGTGCTCACCCTAATAATTCAGGTTATAAAAAAGAGTAATCCAAATATGAAAAATGGAGCAGAGAGTATGAAAAGATACAAAGGTGCTTACCAGGACAAGAATGCTTAGGGTAGCTCTGGACTCAGAGAAGGATTTGGGGGACAATTTAGTATTGTATGTTGGACTCATTGTTTGAACCTATACAGGATAAAAATCATGGAGCCACTGGCTCAGATTATGAACTCAGAAAATAAAACTTTAAGGAATACTATTAATATTCCTTATACATAGAGCCTGTGATTTGTCATGGAGAATTTTGAGTTAGGCAAAATAAAGGCAATGCTCTTTAAGCCAGTTTCAGGGAGTCACCTGTCAGGTCAAAGCCAAAATCACCATTCTTTCAGAATAAGATCTAGCCCGCCACTTACTAAGAATATGGGCTTCTGTTAAATGCTGCTATTGTCCTGCAGAGAATGAAATGGGGCCAGGGTAAATTAAAAGGCCACAAAGCTCTCTTACTGAGATCAGCTGCCTCTTTTTTTATTTAGTCTTCCTGTGTTTGCTGTAAACATTTTTTTAGGTTACAGAATTCTGATAAAGTTGATTCTGATAGTTTTTGCCAATTTATTTGCTTTTTGTGGATAAAAACGCTTTTGGAATTCCCTATGCCACAATTATCATGTTGCCACCTTTACCCAATTCTTAATCTTTATGAAAGTATGTATTCACCTGAAACCAATAATTAAAAATTTAGTGGAAAGCATATGACTTACATTTCTAGGAATATGTGAAAGCTTTTTTCAGCATGCTTTCCAATTCTTGTATTGTGAGCTCCTTCTGGCATATAAGTCCTTTCTTTTGTGTTTAAGGGAGAAATCATTAGAATAACATAATCTGTATTTTTTTAAGTTGTGCTTGCTTATTATTTACCTGTTGTATTTTTATTGGATGACCAAAATGTTTTATTCATTAATTTGATTATAATTTACATGAGATGGTATTCAGTATATATTATGAAAGACCACAATGCACCAATTATTGATGTTGTAAAATGTCTATTTTACAATATAGATAGTTTTATAGCAGGCATTCAGAAGAATATTGTCTTGTTATTCCAATGTGTTTGGGAGGGTTTCACAAGTATTTATTTTTAATTTTCTCTCTCTTTTATTTCAATAGATTTAGGGGGTACAAGTGGTATTTTGCCACATGGATGAATTGTAAAATGGTGAAGTCCGGGCTTTTAATGTACCCATCACCCAAATAGTGTATGTTGTACCTGATAGGTAATTTTTGATCTATCAACCCCCTCCCACCCTCCCCCCTTTGAGCCACCAAAGTCCATTATACCATTCTGTATGACCATGTATATCCATCTTTTATGATTTTCCTATTATCATTTTAGTTTTGCACTCCTTAATTCCAATGTATTTATCTTATTAAGTTTTTGAATTAACCATCACTTCATATAGTATTGTGCTTTAGCAATCATTTGCATGCAATAATTATACAGTAAATATGCATTTGTATAATATCCATTTATCTTAAAATATGAGACATGAATTTGTCTACTGTCAATTGGTGAGTTTTTTTGGTGTACTGGTGGAAAAATAATCTTTCTCTCAAGACTTATGTAAGTTTATGTAGTGTGAGTGGTTTGTTCATAGGGTGTTTGAAAGTAGTCTTCCTTCCCTTAAAATAATGTAAAATACACGTAATCATCCTTTACCTAAAAATTCTATTCACTTTTTATTCTTAAACATTTGTAAACATTGTTTAAGAACCTTTTATCTCTTCAGTATACGTAGTCTCATATCTCTCTTCTTTATTCTTTTTTCTGCGTCTCTGTCTGACTGGGTTAGTTCGAAAGCCTTGCCTTCAAGGTCTGAAATTCCTTCTTCTGCTTGGTCTAGCCTGTTGTTGAAGCTTTCTGCCATATTTTGAAATTCCCTTTAGGACTCTTTCATTTCTTTAAGTTCTGCTGTATCTTTTTTATTTTATGTCATCTATCTCTTTAGTGACTTTTTCATTTTTTGATTCATCTCCTGAAATATCTGTCTTCTTTGTGTTGGTTTTCAGCTTTCTCATCAATCCCATTCACCTTATTTGCCATCCATATTCTGAATTCCATTTCTGACACTTTCACAATTTCCTTTTGGTTGGGGTCCATTGCTATAGATCTATTGTGAGATTCTTTGGGGGTGTTGAACTAGCTTGTTTTTTCATGTTGCCAGAGTTCTTTTGCTGGTTTCTTCTCATCTGAAACCCCTTCTCTCAGCTCAAGGCAGATAGGTTTGCAGTGCACCTTTTCTCCTTTGCTGGGAACTCTTCTACTTACTGAGAAGGAGAGGTCCCTAGAAGGCACTGTTTTGTCCTAATCCAGAAGACTGATGTGGCAGGAGAGGGGCAGATGCACTGAGAACCTGTAATGCAGCTGTTCTGCATTGTCCCATTCCCCTGTGATTGTCACAGTTCAAGTCAATGTCAAGGATCTTCACATGGAGTGGTGGGTTGGTCCCCAGGTCGCTGTTGGAAGCTCGGGCAGGGGGCTGCAGAAATCCTTCTCCTGAGGTGGGCATTGCAGGAGATTGCTCTGCCCTGGTCTCCCCCTGGCAGTGACAGTGGCATTTGGGCGAGGGTATCTAGGTGGTGGCTGCAAGTATCAGGGATGCAGGCATTCATTCCACCCAGGTCCAAGTGCAATGGTGGCACACAGCTAGCAGGTCCATGGCAGAGCACTGGACCGTGGGGGCGGGCCCTACCAGGCAGCTCCTATGGGAGCTGTGGGGCTGGGGTTCCCTCCCTGTGCAGATCCCACTGAGGCAGCCACCACAGGGTTTCTCAGGTGGCACCTGCTCTGTTCAAATCCCCCACAGGTGGGTGCTCAGCTCCCAGTCATGGGGAGTATGACAGGGTCTGCTCTCCCTGCTCCCTCCATGGCCTAGAAGGGGTGATGTGGAGGTGGTTGCAGCAAAGCCAATCCCTGTGTAGACCAGGTGCTCTGGACCTGAGAGCTCAGAATGGCATCAGTGTCAGTGACCCAGGAGTGAAAGCCAGCAGGTCCCTGCTGTGCCAGCTCTCCAGTGCAATGCTACTGCAGTTTTGAAGCAGCTCCCTGATCAGTCCAGAGGTCTGTGGTGGGGGCCCCATCACAGCTCAGGTCGCAGTGCTTGTGGGGGGAGCATGGAGTCCCGGGGTTCTCTCCTCCTATCCTTCCCCATGTGTGCACGTTTCCCTCAGGTACCTTCTGATATTGCCGAGTGGATCACCCCGTCTCCCTCTCCTTCACTCTGAGTGTCTCCTGTCACTTCTCTGATGGTTTACAATGCTCTCTCCATAGGTGGGCATCTACTTGCAACTTCCCACCCTCTCCTTGACAGTGTTGTGTGCAGGCTGCTTCTAGTCCATCTTGGTGCCCTTCCCTCTCTCCAATATAAGTATTATTTTTAGTTTAATATTCATCTTCTAACTGCAGTCAATACAAAGCCTAAGGTTCTTTACACCTTTCAGATATCTCTGTTAGATTTATGATTAAGAAGTTCTTACCAAAAGAGTACATAAATAAAGAACTATACCAACCAGTGGTATTGGGAAGACATAAAAGCCATTGCATTGAAGATTTTGACTTCAGGGAAACCTAAAAAATATGTATGAATTTTAGAAAAAGTGTGGATATGAAGAACTAAATTCCAAAGGAGTGCTTATAGAACAAAAATTTTACTGGTAGAAAAGTTCAACAAGACATCAAATCCTGGATTAATTTACCTTTAAAGCTGAGTGTTTCTGTAAGAAAAATTGCACATCAATATTTCAAACATGGGAAGTCATTTATAACAAATTTTTTAAAAATAAAAATCAACATAGTCTATGTATAACAAGTATGTCAAATGTTTTGAAAATAAGATTGGGTTAAGTTTTCAGTCACTAACCAAGAAAAAAAGAGAAAAGACCCAGAAAAATAAAACCAGAAATGAAAAAGGAGACATTACAACTGATATCACAGAAATACAAAGGATTATTAGAGACTGAAAGTTAAAACTATATTTAAAATGGATGCCAAGGCAACATAATATAAGAGGAATTCACTACACCAGTCACACACTCACAAATACTCATGTGCACACTCACCACATACACTCACATCCATATATATTCAAAATGCACACACACACACAAATGGCAGTTCTAATCACTCTCACAAAATTATTATACTTAATTATCAAGGCAGTATGTGTATCTCAATACCATTCATGTAATGAAATAATTGTGCATTCTCCAACCCTGTGAATGCCACAAAGGTAGGAAAAATGTAGCATGAAAAGGAAAAAAAAATGCTCCTCAGTGAGAATCAGAAGTTTGGGTAACAGAGGTATTTCTTCTTGTGTCAGAGTAAATCTTAAAGAAAATATTCATGAGAAAGACCTAGTAAAGCTGGAAGCTAGAAAGAAAAAAATCTGTATCGTGACCCCAGCGCAGTGGGTCCACCTGTAATCTCAACTACTTGGGAGGGAGGCTGAAGCAGGAGGGGAGGATTGCTTGAGGTTAGAGTTTGAGACCAGCCTGGATAACACAGCATGAGACCCTGTATTAAAAAAAAAAAAAAAAAAAAGCCATGTTTTCAATATACTACATCGTTCTGAAATTTGTAGAATGATAATGTAGGTAGACAATTTTTTTTTATTAGTATCTTGAGGACTAACTTGGACTTGAAAAACTTAACTGGATTTGGATTTGCTGTATTAATTAATAGTTTTACAACAGCCAATGATTGAGCGTCAAACTATCCACTCTCCAGGGGCCTTGGGCTTCCAAAACTCCAGCGCTGTGCTTCTAAACCACGGACACGTACAGGCCTGCCCAAACAACGACTCCAGATCAAATGTGAACGCCTTTCACAACACCTCTCTCCATCCCCAAGCTTCTCTATCCCTGAGCCCCACATGAAATTGCGAACCTGGACTGGACACCAGGCTCATTGACACGCACGTTCTTACCCGGATTCTCAACCACTGATTCACACTGAATGACCTTCAACGACCATAAACCCTTACAGTTGGGCGCTCGGTTGTTAATCTCTTAAAGCTTAGTCTCTGATAGCCAAAGGCCCTACCAAAGCCAGGATTCTCCAGTGACTAAATCAAGAACGAACCCGAGAACACGCGCTCCCTTTCACCGGCCCCCACAGGCCTTTTCCCAACCACGTATAGAACCCGACCCACCTGACCCCGAGTCTTCCCGGACTCCACCAGTAACGACCAAAGACTGAACCCAGGTCCAAAACGACTTCCGACTCGGGTGCTCTCGCTCCGCAGCCACTCCTTTGCTAGGAACGCCGACAGCCGTCGGCGTCTGCCGGGCAACTGGGCGTCCCCGGAAGTCCAAGTTCTGGCCGTTGGCCCCGCATTGTGACGTAACGCGGCCACGCCCACGTCGGCCCTCCTGACCAGAGCGCAGATAGCTACTGCTGCACCTCAGCGCTGGGGGAAGATGCTGCATTAACTTCCGGGCACCCCAAGCACTGCGCTAAATGCGGAAACGATTAGAAGTATGAAAACTTCAGCAGGCTGCACAAAAAAATAAGATGGCCCGCGCTCTACCCCATACTGAGCCGTTAGGAAGGAGCACTATGGATGCAGTCATCTTACGGGATGTGCAGTTTCTACTGAGCAGAAAATACAATCTCTTGGGAGTTTAGGGTGAAATTGTCGAGTACCGCGAAGGGCCTCCGGCTTGGGGGCACCTCTGGAGGACCAACAAGGTTTGCGGAAGGTGAGATGGCTGAAGGGGAGCCGGGAGGTAGCGGTCACAGTGGACCCAAGTTGTGGACGTTTTGAGACCCCTTCAGGGGATGGAGAAGAGAATAGGCAACGCTTGTCTGGGTGAGGTTGTCTTGAGGCCAAACACCGGGGCAGTCTTTGTGAAGACGAATGCCCACGCACAACTGAATAGAGTATGTGGTTACCTATAATAAGGAGAAAGGGGTGAGGCTTCAAATGTAATCAAATATTTCCCTAAAACACATGAAGATGGAAACGGAGTATATGAGAGTACAAAATAACTAAATAATAAAGACTGATAAGCAGCACACTTAATGTTAGCTATAACTTTTATGAAGGTAGGGGGGATGAATGAAGCAGTAGTTGGTGCCTTTTTAAAGAGGCAACCTGAAATTGTCTATCCAATTAAAATTTTTTATTTACTGGGGATGCCAACCTCTGAAAGGTGAGATCAACACCTGGTCGGCTGGGCAGGCCCAGGCAGCCCATTCAGAGACCCTGACTGATTAGTTCAGGGAGTAAAGATGCTACGACTGCCATTATAGGATGTGCAGATTCACAAGACAAGAAGTGGAGAGAATCTGGAGTCTAGGTTGAAGTGTTCATTTCCTGTTCTTTACTGGAGAGCACCTGTACTGAATCCATCCTGTTAAAGGTTGGAAACTTTATGTTTTTATGTTTTGTTCGTCAGTGTACCTGTGTCTACAACAATGCCTGCCACAATGCAGATGCTCAAAAAATCCTTGTAATTACCCAATAACCCAGAGTTTGGGTTTCAATTGTGAGGCAGCAACTTTATGGCAAATTTCTACATTTTTAAAATTTTTGCCTTAAGCAGGACTCACTGTTTATAATTTGGATATATCTTTATTGGATGAAGGGAAAGAACTCTGAGTATTGGAGAGAGAACAAGGGCCCCATCCCTAGGTGAGAAGGAAGGTAAATCATGTCTCAATTCATCATGTCACAGAGGAGCTGGGATCTTTGAAATGGTGGCAACTCTCAAAGGTGACAGACCTGTAGACAAATTTAAAGAGTTCTCCTCCAAGATATCCAAAGGGATCTCATCTTTTCCCATCTTACATACCGTCCTCTATTTTTAAAGAGTGAAGTTATTTTCTTCCTTTAATTGGCCTTATTCTGTGGATCCTATTCCTTATCTAATCTGCCCCGTTTATATTCTGACAGACACAAGTGTCTATTTAGGACTTTTAAAAAAAAGTTGTTTTTTTTTTAAATAATACTAATCCTTAGAATTTCTTTCCAGTAGCTCCTTTCCTTCAATGACAAAAACAACTTTGATTGATTGTCCATTGGGTCAATCACGCATGTTCATTCACCTTCCAAATCTACATAATAATTGATTTCTATGTTGGTATGTGCTGGGGAATACACAACTATCTACAAACTATCAAGGAATTTAAAATCTAGGTAGAGATAAGACATGAACTTTTAAAAAAAAGTATTCATATCCTGTTTTACATAAGTAAAATTGTGTCCTTTCCCCTTCCCACTCCAAATAACAATGTCCCTTGAACAGGGAATTATCAGGACACTTTGATCCTTATACTATATGTCCCTTTCAACTAACATAGGTATATACATTTGCTGGAGGGTAAAATTGCTGTATGCATATAATCCAGCTTTAAAAAGTGCTGGCTCAAAATTTTGTTTTGTTCATCACTGCCATCACCTACAGTCCCTACAAAGAGAATAAATGAAAAAAAATATTTCTGAGTGTTGTGTATACCAACAATAAGACTAACCACAGAGTTAGGATGAAAACTACCTTCTAACCTAAGAGCATAGCTAACTGGTTATTCACGAGTTTTAAACTTCATTCTCCTGGGGTGATATTTACAAAGTCAAACATATCCAAAGATGGTATGCTACATCATAAAATTAAATATATTCAAAGGTTCCTTTTGAAGGACTTCAGAGTCTAAAATAACAAATAAATTTAGGAATCAAAGAAATACAAGAGCTAATCATATAATGGTCTTGTCTGGGACTGGGAGACTCATGGCAAAAAAAGAGGGGAGGGGTGCATTGTGCTACGAATTTAACCAATGCTGTGCAACACAGACAACCTCCTTTTAACTAAGGAGTCACTGACATACCAACTAGGAGTTTGATTCAAGGTATATTGTCCTAAAATACACTTCCTGTATATTACCTGCTATATAATGACATTACATTTATGACAGAAATCTTTAAAATATTCATTTTCATAGGGCTTATTTGTTTCATGTGTTCTCTCATGTTTTGCTGAAGATGTTCCAGTTAGTGGGTTCATAGTTTTATTTCTATGATTTCCTCTCACAATTGATGAGGCAGAATGTACCACTGCCAACCCTGCCACATTCATGGCCTTCAAAGGTCTTCCAGCAGTTCCTCTCCTGCATGAACTCTGACACCTACTGAGGTCTTATGTCCGGGCAAGGACTTTTCCATGGTCATTATCTTTCTACCAACTATGAGCTCACTGATGACCTGTGATCTATGATCACGGAAGATAGACCCTAGATAAATAGGGTCTATCTTCCCATAATAGACTTTCCCAGTCTCTGCATTCACACTATTTCGTTCTCATTATATGCTTATTAGCCACATAATTATAATGAGCTAGAAGGTTTTACTCAAGGGTTTTCCACCTTGAAGGTATCACAGTTTTTTCCTGTGTGTTTTTTGTGACATAAAATATGATATAATTGATCACTGAAAGCACTACCACATTCACTGCATTCATAAGCTTTCTTTTCTGTGCAAATTCTATTGTCTGCTGAGGGTGAATATCTGGCAACTGGCTGTCCCACAGTGGCTACATTGCTATCTGCTGGGAACCCACTGTTACTTAATGAAGTCTGAGCTGCCACAGAAGGCATCTGCATAGTCACCACGGTAACAGAGTTTTTATCCTGAATAAGATCACTTGTATGTGATGAGCTGTGACTCTTTGAGAAAGGATTTTCCAACTTGACTGAACCTACACGTTTTTCTCTTGCATGTAGCATTCCCTTATGATAAACAAGGCATGACAAGTGGGAGAAAGCTTTCCCACAATCAGAGCATCCATAGGGTCTCTCTCCTGTATGAGTTCTCCGATGTCTATTGAGGCATGACTTATCTCTGAAAGCTTTCCCACAGTCATTGCATGTATAGGGTTTCTCTCCTGTGTGAATTCTCTGATGGTTAATGAGACCCGACTTGTGTGAGCAGGACTTTCCACACTCACTACATACAAAGGGAGTCTTTCCTGTGTGAAATCTCTGATGGGATATTAAGCATGTCTTCTGGCTGAAGCCTTTCCCACAATCATTGCACACATAGGGTTTCTCTCCAGTATGGGTACGTTGATGTATAAGGAGATTGCCTTTTTGGATGAAGCCTTTTCCACATTCATTGCATATATAAGGTTTCTCTCCAGTGTGAGTTCGCTGATGTACAACGAGATTGCCCTTCTGAATGAAGCCTTTTCCACAATCACTGCAAATATATGATTTCTCCCCTGTATGAGTTTTCTGATGTGCATTGAGTTGTGATTTCCAACGGAATGCTTTATCACATTCAGTGCATTCATAGGGCTTCTCTCCTGTATGAGTTCTCTGATGTTCAATAAGCCTAGACTTTCTGGAGAATGCTTTCTCACACAGACTGCATTCATGAGGTTTCTCTCCCGTATGAACTCTCTGATGATTAATGAGCCGAGACTTCTTGATGAAGCCTTTTCCACAATCACCACATATATAGGGTTTCTCTCCAGTATGAATTTTATGATGCGCAATGAGCTGTGATTTCCAGCAGAATGCTTTGTCACATTCAGTACATTCATACCGTTTCTCTCGTATATGAGTTTTCTGGTGTTCAGTGAGTCTGGACTTTCTAGAGAAAGCTTTCCCACATATACTGCATCCATGAGGTTTCTCTCCTGTGTGAACTCTCTGATGATCAATGAGGCGAGACTTCTTGAGGAAGGCCTTCCCACATTCATTGCATATATGGGGTTTATCTATCTTTTGAGTTCTCTGATGTTTAATGCGTTGTGAATTTATATTCATAGAATTTCCACAGTCAGGGAATTTCATTTCATTATGAAATTGTTCATGCTTGTCATGGAGGAAAGATTGCCCATCTCCATTAACCTCAACAGAATTCTTGATTTCACAGCTTCTGTTCAGATTGATTAAACTTAAATTTGATTTTAATATTTTCTCATGTAAGTCAAATATATCATGATTTTGCTTTAAAGGAAAATTACTTTTTCTCTGTTGAACGATGTTTCCAAATGCATTATGTTCCACTTTCTTCAGACATCTTTGATTTTGTGAGTGCACCGGTAGATGATCATCAACCTTCTTGATTTCTAGGAAAGAAAAGAACAATGAATCTTTTCATGAGAATGGAACAGAATAAAACTATTTCCCAAACAGCTTTGTGTAGGCTGGCTCTTTATTGACTATACTATTACCTCAGTTTAAAACTCCAAGTTAGATATGTTCACTGTCACTTGGATGAGGGTAACACAATAATTTAAACAAAGAAAACAAAAGGTAAAACAAGCCAGTGTACAAACACTATTAGCTCATTCAAAATAAATAAATTAAAGGTTTGGCTGCTTTCTAAATGTGACCTTATAAAGTATGCTGGGACAATAAAATTAAGTCACTGTTAGCACTGGACCACAGAAGTTGGAGGGCTATTTGTTTCAAAATGATAAGGGACACATTCATACAAATAAGGATCCATACATTCTTATTAAGTTATGACTAGGGATCAAGCATTATGCTGATGATGGTGATATAATTAGAAATATATTCCTTGAAATCAAGGTGTTGGCAAAAAGAAAAACATATATATTCCTTATTTTCTCTGAGCAGACATTCTAGATAGGGTGAAATTAATAAGGAAGCAATGAAATAAATAAGGTAGATAAAAATTATGAAAAGTGGTTTGAGGGAGGAGAGGGAGGTGGAAGAAATCAGGATATAATTTGGAGAAAGAAAAAACAAGGCTCAGTCATGATTTCAATATGAGGAGATTAATAACAGTGAGGAATTAAGGATTATTCCTATTTGGATTGAGCCTCTGGATAGTGGGGTAGTGCCTTTTAATGAGATGGGGATTAACACTGAGTTTCCAAATGTGGGGGAAACCAAGTGTGCATTTTAAAGCATATCAACCTTGACATGGGTTTTAGATATTCAAGTACAAATATGAAAATTCCAGTTTCAGATACATAAATCTTGAGAAAGGTCTTGACTGGAGATATCAATGTGGAAATCATCAGTAAGTAAATATTATTTAAGGACAGAGGACTGGATGAGATATTTGGAAAAAGTGTGTAGATTGAAACAAGATGAAGGCACAGGACAAAGTTTATGATTATTGCAATGTTTTAAATTTGGGTTTGGAAAAGCCCACTCAGGGCTACCAAACATTAACTATGCTTATCAGGGAAATAAACAGACATAGGTATTAGGAACTATTATCCCAAAGAGGCAAGTCAGAATGTTGTAAATGCAACATTTGATTTCAAGATAACTGACAGATTCTTGTGTGGTCATCTTATTCCTCTAACTTGCTATCTTTTTTCAATATGTAGACCATCACACCAAATTTCCCAAAGCACCAATCTCACATTTAAAGGAAAACTTCTGTAGTCAACTCTCTAACATTTTAGATTACTGTGACACATTCTCCTATATCGATGCAGAAAGAAAAAAACAGTGATCCCTATGAACTTTGGACCACATAGTCTTCAGAAGTAGATGTGCTGCTGCACTGGCTAGGGTACTCACCTTTTTCAGTCACATTCTGTGCCTGCACACATGTAATATTCGAATTGTTCCTATTTCAATGTCTCTGCTGTAATGATCCCCAAACCTGCCACTATCTTTCAAAATTCTACATAAATGTCTTGTTTGCCATCATTTAAGGGGTCCTAAAGGATTACACTTCTGATCTCAGACCAAGACTCTTGCCAGTTTTGCCTTCCATTTGCTAAGAACTACTTGATGTACTTTATTGTTGCTACACTCCTACCAGCCCATTAAAAGTATGACTATATATTCAAGGGTAATATAAAACAAACTTATAACTCCACCATTCTACCTCAATTGCACATAAAAGTCCACAACAGTCAGCCTGGAAATAAAAATTTACCATGATTACCCTATTTACCCATGTTCACACTCAACTAGTCCTCCTACAAATATTTTCTAACCTTCATGTGGCCAGGTTCAGGCCAATCTTTTGACAGGTCCCCACAAGGACTTGCACATTTCTAATTTCATACCTTCATTCTTTTTTATCAATAGCTTTATTAAGATATCACTGACATAAAGATTATATAGATTTGAGGTGTACAATGTGATGTTTTGATATACATATACACTGTGAAATGATCAGCACAATCTAGCTAATTCACATATCTATTACTTCTGCATAGTTACCATTTGTGTGCATGTATACGTGCATGAATGTGTGACCCCTTCAATCCTTGCCCTTTATCATTTTCTTTATTCACATCCTGAATATGCCTCCTACACGTCATGCTACCAGGCCTCATTCTATGTCACTGTAAGTTCTGTTTTCCCTAAATTTCTAAAGCATTTCCTGTCTTCACTGCTTATTTTGACAGTCAACTTCATACAGCCCTGAACTGCAGCAAAAGATGCCTCAAATTCAAAAACTGAACTTCTCTATATTGCATACAGTTTGTCCTCTATTTGCTAATAAAATCTTATTCTTACAAAGTATTGCTTTATTTCTCAGTAAATTCAATCTCTTCTAGCATGTATTAGGGCTGTGGTTCACAAACTAGGATCAAGAGGGCTTGCTTACGGCATTATATATGGACTAGCCCAGCCCATCACCCCAAATCTAACACAAACAGATTCTCAGAAGAGGTATTGGTACACATATTGGGAAACCATGCATTTAACAAATACTCATCTTTCTGATCACTAACTCTCCAAACCTCTTCTTTATCTGTACTCCCATTACAGAAGATCTCATCCAGTACAAATTTCTATCTTTAGTCCTAACCCTCCCTGAACTCAGTACATCCAACCACAGCAGAGAACACTACATGAATATGAACAAGCATGTCTAAATTACAATGTCCAAAACAGAACTCCTGATTTCTCAACTCACACTTCCTCCTCCACACATCATCTTCATCTCAGGAAATGGCAACTCTATTCCTTCTGGGACTCAGGCCAGAAACTTACCACCATCCTTTATTTGTATGTTTTTCTCACACCCTCTTTCTAGTTCAACAGGAAATTCCATCTGCCCTCCTTTATAAAAATACAGTAATCCACCCTCGTCTGCAGGGGATATGCTCCAAGACACACAGGGGATGTCTGAAACAGCAGATCATACCTAACCCTATACATACCATGTTTTTCCCTACACAGTACATACCTATGATAAAGTTTAATTTATATATTAGGCACAGTAAGAGATTAACAATAACTATTAATAAAATAGCACAATTATAACAATATGCCAGCATCACACTTTTGCACTTTGGGGACATTGTTAAGTAAAATAAGGGTTACTTGAACAGAAGCACTATGATACCACAACAGTCAGATCTGATATCCAAGATGGCTACTAAATGACTAAACAGGTAGGTAGCATATACAGTGTGAATACTCTGGACAAAGGGATGATTCCTGTCTCAGGACAGTGCAAAATTTCATCATGCTACTCAGACTGGTGTGCAATTTAAAACTTTTGATTTGTTTATTTCTGAAATTTTTCATTTAATATTTTCAGACCACAAAGACCACAAGAAAGACCAAAAACTATAAAAATACTAGGAGAAATCCTAGGGAAAACTCTTCCACACATTGGTCTAGGCAAAGAGTTTATGACCAAGACCACAAAACACAGGCAACAAAAACAAAATAGACAAATGAGATTTAATTAAACTAAAAGGCTTCTGCACAGCAAAAGAAATAATGAACAGAGTGAACAGACAACCCGCAGAATGAGAGAAAATATTTCCAAACTACTCATCCAACAGGGAACTAATATCAATAATTTACAAGAAACTCAAACAACTCAACAACAAAAAGAAACCCCAAATGATCCCATTAAGGAGTGGGCAAAGAATATGAATAGATATTATTCAAAAGAGGACATACGAATGCTCAACAGGTATATGAAAAAATTCTCAACATCACTAATCATCAGGGAAATGCAAATCAAAACCACAATGAGATATCATCTTACATCAATTAGAATAGCTATTATTATATTATAAAGACAAAAAATAATAAATGTTGGTGAGGATGTGGAGAAAAGGGAACTCTTATACACTGTTGGTGGGAATGGAAATTAGTACAATCTCTATGGAAAACAGTATGGAAATTTCTCAAAGAACTAAAAATAGAACTAGCATTCGATCCAGCAATTCCACTACTAGGTATCTACCCAAAGGAAAAGAAATCAAAAAGATACCTGCACTCATGTTTATCACAGCACTATTCACAATAACAAAGATATGGAATCAACCTAAGTGTCCATCAGTGGATGACTGGATAAATAAAATGTGGCATATATATACAAAGGAATACTATTCAGCCATAAAAAAGAATGAAATCATGTCTTTTGCAGCAACATGGATGAAACTGGAGGTCATTATCATAAGTGAAACAAGCCACACAAATATTGCATGTTCTTACTCATAAGTGGGTGTTTAAAAATGTGTACACATAGATGCAGAGAGTGAAAAGACAGACAATGGAGACTAGGAAGTGGGACAGAAGAAGGATGAGAAATTACCTAATGGGTACAATGCACATTAATCAGATGGTGGATACCCTAAAAGCCCTACTTGACCGTTACACAATCTGTGCATATAATGAAACTGCACTTTCATCCCATACAATTATATTTTTAAAAAAAACCAGGAAACAAAGAAACAAAAAATATTTTCAGACTATGGTTGACTAAAGGTAACCGAAACTGTGGCAAGTGAAACTGCAGATGATGAGGGGACTCTACTCCATTTTTAAATTAGAAACCAATAGTCACCCCCTCCACCCAGGTCAAAGAGAACCACTGTCTGGAACCACAGCAAGAGCTTCCCAAGTAGATTTTAGGCTTCAACCTCTGCGTACCAATGTCTACTTTCTACAAAGTAGCTGAAGTGATCCTTTAACTATAAATCATGTCATGTCACTCCTCTACTCAAAACCCCCTTATGTTTTCTCATCCCATGATTTAAAAAAAAAATCAAGCCCTTCAAATGTCCTTGAAAGGTCCTGCATGACCTGTCTACCCCAAACTCTAGCTACTACCACATTGACCTTATCTCCATATTATCTCCACACTGCCCCTCTTGTTCACTCCCCTGTATTCACATAGGCTTCCTCAAAGTTCCTCAAACATACATCTGCCTTGGACCTTTGAACCTGCTATTTTGTCTACCTGGAAGGTAATTCACCCAAAGGACCTACTCACATCTCACTTATGCAGCTGCTCAAAGGCATGTTACCAAAGAGCTTCCCATTCCTAAAGAGTAGCTCCCAGTCCCCTCACATACTATTCCACTATGCTGTTTTATTGATCTTTCTAGCACTTTCCACCACAAGACACGATATTTATCTATTTTAATTAATTTTGTGCCTCATACTGTTAGAATGTAATCTCCAAGGAGAATTTTGTTGTTGTTGTTGTCACAGCTGTCAGGGCCAGTATGTAATATGCTATCAAAAAATATTCAAGGCGATGAGACAAGATTCACACGTATGGAACACACTGATGAGACTACTTTAAACGCAGCTGACCTGGAGTTTAGGAAAAGGAAAAGGAGAGCAACTCTGCATAAGCAAGATGATACCACAGCATGGTGATTTGACTAGAATATCACTTGGCAGAAGAGAAATTTCCATCTTATATGACTGCTATGGTTAACCCGGGCTTAATACATCACACTATGATAAGAAAAGAAAAGCTTTAAGGGAAGGAGTCCAGCAGTATCATTTAGGAGAAATGAAAACCATGAGCAGAATTAACAATTCCATACCGAAATTATGCAAAGCAGGCATGAGGTTTAATGATCAGTTTGGGCCAGAAACAGAGAATGAGAAATTTTAAAAAATCAATTGGAAGAGCAAAGACTTTAAATAAGGGAGTTGAGGAGGTAGCAAAGTTTTGAGGTAACTCCACAATGGCCAGGAGAGACTCAAGGAGTTACCATGGAAATGGGTAAAATATATGGTACAAACATGTCAGTTAGAAAATAATAAGGGAGATCTCAACCTAAGAGTCTCCACAGAGAACAAGCTTAAGTCATTAGAATGAAGGAAAAATTTAAAGGATATAAGAACAGAGCAAAAAAAAAATGGAAAGCAGAACCTTGGGAGGACCTCAGAGTGGGGGAAAAGAGAAGCTAAGGAAGCAGATACGTGCACAGCAACAGACCAGGTTACTTTGGGGCACAGAGGCCAACACGGGGGTGGATGTCAGGAAGGAAAAGCAACATAATCCAAAGGGGCAGGAGGGTGCAGTAGTCAGAAGATAATGCTGAGATCAAAGATCTCTCTTTGGAGAGAGGCACAGAAGGTGGAATTTTATAGCAAGAGAAGTAGAAAGAACAGGCAGGGATGCTCGGATAGGAGAAGAATGGTGAGACTTGAGAATCCTAAAGAAGAAACCTTGAGAAAAAAAATATCAAGATCTAGCTGAAATAAACAGTGATCAAATCCAAGAGGAGAAAAAGAGGTAGACATTCCTCTAGACACCTAAAAGAAACTCTTGTGTGGGGAGAGGAATGCATGGAGGCTCTATCCACACACCCTCAGATCCCCCACAGCGGAGATGCTTCTGAATGACTAGAGTGTGACTTGCGCTGCCGCCCTCCTTGCTGGCTGTCATGCGCTCACCTGGATAGATTCCACCATGGATTTCATCTTCTACTGTCCATAGTTCTCCTCGTTCCAATTTGGAGAGTGAGTCTGGCTTGCTGGCTTGATACCCTATTCGTGGGAAATGACAGTAGACTTAGGCTCATCGAATTAAGCTATGGTCTGTTAACACGGGAGAATGTTCTATTTTAGAAACTACATAATTTACATGTCTGCAAAGCAAAGGCTTTTCTCTCCAAAGGGGGCACATTATACTCTCTTATCTGGGGCCAGAGAAGGGAATGCAAATCTACCACTTCAGAGCAGCACAGGCCCTCCAGAGCTTTCAGAAGCTGAGGAAGGAGAGGCCACTGACTGGCACCCTCTGAGCAACACGGGTCAGCTGTCCTCACCCACTGACACCAGGTTGCTGTAGTTCTCCAACATCACGTCCCGGTACAGGTCCCTCTGAGCAGGGCCCAGGAGCTGCCACTCCTCCCAGGTGAACTCTACAGACACATCCTCCAGGGTCAGCGATTCCTGTAAAACACAGTCCTGCTTAATATGAAGTGTTTCTCTTTTATTGACATGGAATGTGAAGGACATTGTTCTTCACATTTTCACCATATAGGCTGCATCTATATACCTAGGTGCTGTGATTTTTTTAAAAAAAATGTGATAGAAGCAAAACTCACCTCCAAAATCTATCTATATTCAAAATCTATCTCTAGCAAAATGTTCTATAATTGTACAGTTATTCATCGTTACTAAATCAGAAATTTCTGTAAGAACCAATCATTTAATCCTCTTTTTTTAAATTTTTGAGCACATATTTGCCAGGTACTAAATATATTCTAACAATATCAGTATGAATAAAGGATATTCCTACATTCACCATGAATCTTCATACCCAATATCAGAATCAAAGATGAAGAAACTCCAGACACTATAATAGCAAGATACTGCATATTAAGTAAGTATATTTTACACGTTAGGAGGAATAAAAGAATCTTTCCAAAATATGTCCAAGGAACAAGAGAATATTAAGAATTATTAAGCAGACTAAGAAAATACATAGTATTACTCAAAAACCATTAACACACACATATTTTAAAAATTATTTATATTTACATTACCAGGCATGTTAGCAGCATACATTGAAGAGATAATTAGTGAACTGGTAAGTAGATTTGAAGAAACTACCCAAAATGCAGCACAAGGACAAAATGATACAATATATAAAAGACAGATTAACAAATACGGAGGACAGGTGAGGTCTAGCATTTACCAACCTAGTTTATGAAGGAGGAGATACGATAGAAAAGTGCTATCCAGGGGTCTACGGGTTAAGAGAGACACTTCTGTAAATATGTACACACATGCACATGCACATGCGTATATACAGTCATGCATCGCTTAACGACAGGGACACGTTCTGAGAAATACGTCATTAGGCAATGACATCATTGTGCAAACATCACAGAGTGCACTCACACAAACCTAGATGGTAGCGCCTACTACACACCTAGGCTGTATGGTATAGCCTATTGCTCCTAGGCTACAAACCTGTACAGCAGTTACTGCACTGAATATTATAGGGAATTATAACACAGTGGTAAGTACTTGTGTATCTAAACATATCTAAATGTAGAAAAGGTACAGTAAAAATCTGGTGTAAAAGATAAAATGGTACATCTGTATAGAGTATTTAACATGAATGGAGCTTACAGGACTGGACGTTGCTCTGGGTAAGTTGGTGAGTGAATGTGAAGGCCTAGGACATTACTGTACACTACTGCAAACTTTATAAACACTGTACACTTAGTGTATACTAAATTTACTTTTAAAAAAATAATTGTGCTACAACGTTGCAATGTTACTAGGCAACAGGAATTTTTTAGCTCTATTATTTTATGGGACTTCCGAGGTCCATCGTTGACCAAACCATCATCATATGGCACATGACTATATATCTTAATAGATAAGATGTAAACGTACACACAGGTAACAGTGACAGGAAGTACATACTACTACCCATTTGTTACAGCTGCAGAAGGGAATAAGGAAAGAAACTCTTTTTTACTACGTATACTCTATAATCACAAAAAAAGGAAACAAAAAAGTTTTCCTTTTTATCTGTAAAATGTGTCCATGTACATTTGTACGAATATTTGAAAAGGTAATAAAGGAGGAAACAGTAGGTAAGAACTGACTTTCAACATAGAAAAAGGAGTGTGTACTATCTTAGATAGAGGGATGTTCTAAAGCAAACCCTCTGGATCACAACAACCCACGCCCCTACCAGACAACAGTACTTTCAACTCCCTACTGCCAGACATGTACTCGAACACCACGGCAGCTACCTGTTCACACAGGACCTTAGAAAGTCATGCAATCTTTCCGTTTTCCTTGGCCATTTAGGTCTTATTCTCAGATTGACCCTAACAGCCGTAAGGCTGGGTCCTTGTGTCACCTTACTGTGGCCCCATGAAGTTTCTGTGGTCTCTTCCCAAGGGGTCTCTGAGGACCCTTGCTTTGGCATTTATGAGAAGGCTACAGTTGAAGACACCATCTATCACATCACCTCTAGGAAGAACCATCCAAAAATGTCCTGACACCTAAGTGCCATGAAATAGTGACACCTCTCAGGAACTGGTCTGCTTTCTCCTCAGTTAGTACGTATCCCATGACCATGATGATTCTCTGGTTGCGATGACTGTCAGAGACATCATAGACAGAAGGTGACAACTAATATAACCCACAGGATCTTCCAGTCACACATTATGTTCCAACGTCAGTCACTGAGTGTGAATTCTACTGTGCTGCTTTTACTCACAACACTTCTAACACCAAATGAGTGGGATTTCCCTGACATCAACCACTTCAATTCTCCAACACCAAATAGGTGTCCAACAATTCGATTCAATTCTGACACCAACTCCTGGAGTTAGTGAAGACCCAACAGGTTAAGGGTTCAGTCCCACAAGACCAATCCCACTTCAGACACCAGTTACAAGTGTGGAGTCCCCAGGTTACCTACACTTACGTTGACTTCGCTACAAATTTGGGGCTTCCCACAACCCATCCTCAGGTTCAGTAATTCATCAGAACAGCTCACAGAACTCAGGAAAGCACTTTACTTACCATTACCAAATTATTATAAAGGAAACAAGTCAGGAACAGCCAAATGAAAGAGATGCACAGGGCAAGGTGTGGTGGGGTGTGGGGGTGGCGTGGATATCCATGCTCTTTCTGTGTGCACCACCCTTCCAGTACCTTGATGTGTTCACCAACCCAGAAGTTCTCCAAACCCCATTGTTGACAGGTTTTTATGTAGGCTTTGTTACCCAGGCATGAATAATCAAATCATTGGCCATTGGCGACTGAACTCAATCCCCAGCCCCTTTCCCCTCCCTAGAGGAGGTTGGGGGTAGGGCTGAAAGTTCCAAGCTTCTAATCAAGGCTTGGTTTTTCTGGCAACCAGCCTTCATCCTGAAGCTATCTAGGGATCCACCAAGAGTCACCATTAGAACAAAAGAGGCTCCTATTACCCGTATCACTCAGGAAATTCCAAGGGTTTTAGGAGCTCTGTGCCAGGAACTGGGGACAACCAAGTATTTCTATGATACCCTATCTATGAACAATATATTCCTGATCCTACTTTGTCTAGACGTTGAAGTTAGAGTCTAAGTTTATTTCTGCACAAATACTGCTTTACCAATTTATACTTTTCCATTTAATTCAATTGATTTTTAAAGTCCTCCAGAAATCAATCCTGTAATGAAGAAAAGAATAAAACAAACAAAAAGTCACCTGGGCCTTGATCATTTTCTTCTATTATTGGGAAATGGCCAGAAACTAGGATGCTACGTCTGTAGTCTCTTCTTGAACTGCCCTAAATTTCTGGTTAGAAATCTTAGTCTCTGGTAATGGTGTCCCCACAAATGATGATATCCAGGTCCTGGAACCTCCTCCTCCTCACTTCATTTGATGTGTCCAGCTCCTGGCGCCAGAACCTGTGGGCTGAAGAGTAAATTCACTTTGAGTGCACATTCCCTCTCAGCCCAGGTGCTGTCACTGCTGCTGCGCACTCACCTTAACTCAAGGCCACCTCTACTCGTCTCTTTATTTGGGGCCCCATAAGCTTTTATACCCTGGGGTAATAAAACGTAAGATTCTAGATGTACAGCAGTATGTCTTTCTTCTGTGAACAAGTGGGGTGACTGTGAAAGGGGTGATGGGAAAGGACAACCAGAACAACGTGATGCCACAACACCAAGGGATTCTCGGGGAGATCCGTTTTTAGCAAGAGGACATACAGAAGGTGAGAATCTGGATACTTATTTGTTTAAAACCATGTGGGTCTGTGTACCCGGTTCAAAAGTTGTCGTACATTTTCTGTGCCTCACGTGCAGGCACACCTCAGTTTGAAGGCAAATGTGCTAAGCAAAGCATAGGCACTGTCTTATCTAAATTTCTCATTACCACCTGTTTCATTACACCCTTATAAGGTATAAATCATTATTTCCAATTCTAATGTAGACCTAAGGCTTAGAGATTAACTACATTGTCCAAATTGTACACTAAATGGTACAGGTAGAATCTGAACCCAAGTGGCCTGCCTCCAAGAATATGACCTTAGCCACTGCTGTATTCCCTTGGCCACACCCCCTCATCATAAGTCTTAGCTCTCTTTCCTACGACCTTGAGGGAGTTTCATTCCTACAGCATCACAGGGAGGATGGCCACATAGTCACAGACTCATAAGCTGAACTTCTAGAATCGGCTCTGTTAACAGTGACACATGCAGCTACCTTCTTCCACGAAGACAGACGGAAAAGCTGCATGCCATACCCCTGGCCCGAAAGCAGCAGGCTGGAGACCAGCAGCCCCAGGGGCTTTTTACAGACCAGATTCTAGGGCTTCAGTGAGAGACTCACATGGTGAGAGCATCAACTGAATGGAGTCATCTTGAGCCTTCCTTCTAGCCTACCTGGGTGGAATCACTGTGGCAAGCTCCCTGTGGCTCTCCTGCATCCTCCACCCCACAGGGCCTGCACTTACTCACCCTTTGACCCACAAGTGCATATGTGCCCCCTCCCTCTCCAATCGCAGAAGCACATCATTGAGGCAGTAGACTTTTCTGCTTGTCTTCTTGGAGTGCCACCCATGGAATGGTGCAGAGCTCAAATGATGTAACACTCCTGGGCAAGAGGCAGTGGATGCAACATATCAGAGTCATCCAGAGTGTAGATCTCAGATGGCAAAGCTTCCTTTCCCATGAGCTTCCACAGCCCTTTATCCAGGAATAGCTGAAGAATTTCTACCTCATTTTTGACCCTTAAAAACTTTCTGCAGAATGTAATCATTTCTGTTTCCTCTAGTGGCTAGGTCCTTTCACTAGAAGGAGAGTACCATTCCTGAAATACATGTATACACTGTATATAAAGCCATAAAGAAAATTTCCACAAATTCTTAAGCATCATTACCAAATGGGCCAAGTTCACTAGTCATCATTATATGAAAGAAACAAACAACAAAGGAAAAAGTCAATAGAAAAAAAATTAAAATATGTAAAACAAGACTATAATTATTTTTTGGTATATATACATTTAGTAAAATATACATTATAAGAAACAGGCTCAAAAGAATGGTTACCCCCGGGGAAGGAAGAAGGGAGATGGAATAGAGGTTAAAATTAAAGTAGCACTTATATCAGTTTATTTCTTTTTTAAAAATACCAACAACAGGCCTGGCACGGTGGCTCATGCCTGTAATCCCAGCACATTGGGAAGCCAGGCCAGAGGATCACTTGAGGCCAGGAGTTTAAGACCAGCCTGGGGAACACAGTGAGACCCCGTCTCTACAAAGAGAAAAATTAGCTAGGCGACATGGTGTGCACCTGTAGTCCCAGCTACTCAGGAAGCTGAGGCAGGGGGATCGCTTGAACCCAGGAGTTTGAGGCTTCAGTGAGCTATGATAATGCCACTGCACTCCAGCCTAGGTGACAGAGCAAGACCCAGACTCAAAAAAAAAAACCAAAAAACAAACCACGACCAACAACAAAAAACAAGATCAAGTACATTATAAAGGAAAATCCCATTGAACAAAAATGGCAGAGTAGGTAGCTCCAAGGGCCCATTCCCCTACAGAAACATTGAAAAATCAAGTTAAAACCAACCAAAAACAAAACAAAAACTTTGTCAGAACTCTAAAAAACAACCAAAGGTTTACAGCAACAGAGCAAATGTTGAGTCAAAAAAGAAAAAGGCAGTGTAAAAATGGTAGAAAAGCTCTGTGCCTTTTTTTAATATGCCCTGCCCCTCCCCAGCTCAGCAGAGGTCTGGAAGATTACAGCCAACATTCTCAGCGGGTATCCGGAGGGGACAGAGCAGGTGTTACTCAGGAACAAGTGTGTTTGTCTGGTCTGACCTGCCTGGGGGCTACCTGAGAGACCTACGCAATGTGCTCATTCCTGTCCCACCTACTTTGGTACTCACTCAGGGTGGAAAAGTAGTGGGCATTTCTTGAAAACATTGTAAGGTAAAAGGACAACCTGCAGCTGCCTGAGGCAAAAGATTATAGCTGAGGCATAGAAGAAAAGTCACGAAGAGAAGCTGGGAAGAGAGTTTCTCGGGAGAAATTGTGCCATTCGAAAGCACTCATGTAGACTGGGAAATTTATAAAGCCACATGCATGCACAGGGCAGGATGCCCACAGAGAAAAGACCTGAGACCACCCTAAGCTTTCACTCTGGCTGACGTCCAAGCTCAGTACAAGCAGGAAGTGAAGGCTAAGGCAGAGTTGTGGACAGCCTGACTATTCATCGATGGAGTACCTCAGCACACGCTACGCAACCACAAAAACGTTATGCTAAGTGAAAAATGCCAGACACAATATGTCACATGTTATATGACTTCATTTATATGAAATATCCAGATTAGGTAAACCCATAGAGACAGAAAGCACATTGGTGGTTGCCAGGGTCTGAGGGAAGGGGGAACGTGGAGTGACTGCTCAATGGGTACAGGGTTTCCTTTTTGGGGTGATGAAAATGTTCCAGAACTAGACAGAAGTGGAGGTTGCACAACACTAAGAGCCACTGAATTGTTGATTTTAAAATGGTTAATTTGATTATGTATGTGAAAATTCATAGTGTCTTATAAATTTCATCTCAATTTAAAAAATATCAACTATATCCTACATATGTCTAATAAAACAATGTAAGTACTTTCCCTGAAGTCAAGAGCAAGGCAAGGATAAGCAGTATCACCACCATTATCTTAACTATTCTGGAAATGCTACCCAATTAATTTGATAAAGAATCAAGTAGGAATAATCAATACTAGAGAAGAGGAAACAAATTACAAGATGTTTCCCAATATGACTAAGCAAGAATTAGAGTTTCACAGATTCAACTGAACATATAACAAAAATAAGTTTTTAGTCAGATGGCTGATTACAGAATTTATGATAACATTCCAAAACACACACACTTCTTTATCAGTATTAAATGACTAAACAATTTTGGGAATAGTTTAACACTTTGTATTGAATACTTTCAATACAGATATTACTAAAACCCAAAATCCACTTTAGAAATCTTTGCAAAGGAAACAGTGGCACATACATGCAAAGTTGATATAAAAATATTATTTAGGTCTAGTAATAGAGGATTAACTGGATGAGTAAAAGTACACACATCCAATGAAATATTATGCAGCTATTAATATTAAAAGTACTAAAAATTTATATTTAGTGAAAAAAATGTACCTCAAAGTTATATATAGCATAAGCACATGAAAAGTTGCTCAACATCATAATCAAACACAAATCAAAACCATAATGAGATACCACTTCACACCCATTAGAATGGCTATAACTAAAAAAAAACCACCAAAAAACAAAAATAATAAATGTTAGTGAATATACAGAGGAATGGAAACCCTCAAATATTGCTGGTGGGAATGTTAATTGAAAAATAGTCTAGTAGTTCCTCAAACGGTTAAACATAATTACCATATGACCTAGCAACTCTGTTCCCAGGTTTATGTACAAGAGAAGTAAAAACATGTCCATACAAAAGCTTGTACCAAAACATTCGTAGCAGTATTATTTATAATAGCCAAAAGGGGGAAACAACCCAAATATCCATCAGCTGATGAAGGGATAAACAAAATGTGCTATACTCATACCATGGAATATTATTCAGGTGTAAAAATAAATGAAGTACAGACACATGCTACAACTTGGACAAACCTTAAAAACATTATGCTACGTGAAAGAAGCCAGTCACAAAAGACCACCTATTATACGACAGCATTTATATGAAATGTCCAGAATAGGCAAATCTATAGAGAAAGTAGATTAGTAGCTACTTAGAGGTGGGGGAACGGAGGGATCAGGGGTAGTGGAAGGGTATGGGGTTTCTTTTTGAGGTGATGAAAATGTTCTAAAATAGACTTTGGTTATGGCTACCCATACAAAAAGCCACTGCTTTTGACCTTTTTCTTCTCTTCTAATTTATGCACACTTTTACTTGTTATTAGAAATAACAGAAGCTGTTATTACAAAAAGCTGTTATTAGAAAAAGCTATCAGTAGAACTTAATTATTACATACCTACTGAAATATTTAGAGGCAAATGTATAAATGTCTGCAACTTACTTTGAAATGCACCAAAAAACAAAACAATATTTTAAAAGGTGGATTAATGATGAGTAGAGGGGGTGATATATATATAGATAGATAGAAACATGATAAAGGAAACACAATAAAATGATGACAAAATCTAGGTGGCAGGCATATGGGTATTCAACTGTAAAATTCTCTAAACCTTGTTATATGTTTAAAAATTTTTGTAACAAAATGTTGGAGGACAGGAAAGCTTAATAAACATTCAGTAAATTGACCAAAAACAGTATACATAATTTTTAAACTAACTGCTTTTCTATGTAACAGTAAATTAGAAGAGAAGAGAAAGGTCAAAAATAAACACACCATTTACAATTGGAAAACAATTAAAAGTCAAGGTGCAATGAGGGTAAGGGAGCAACACCCTTGAGTAAATATAGAATCATAATCTGCACTTAAAATGATAACTGAACTTTTTAAGTATTAAAATTCTATATATGCATATATTTAGTGATTCCAGTCATAATGGTGCAAATTTGCCTCCTGATGGTATACTATTACAGAAATCTTTTAAAAACAATTTGTAAACAAAAAGTTATGATATGTTTACTATATGAACGTTTATGATATACAATTAAATAAAAAAATTATACCAATGTTTCAATAGTTTACCTGAATCGTGAAAATCAAGCATAGAAAAATGAAAATTGAAATGGAAATACACAAAAATGTTATCAAAAGTCATCAGAAGGGGACATATTTTGGGGTAAGAGAAGTGCTATTTTACTTGTGACAGAATGAACCTGACAGGAAATATTTACTTGTTTGTGTATATACATAGATTCACACAGTAAACTTGCAGGAAGGACAAAATCCTTTTCTTTAATAGACACGTTACCTTTTTAGATTTGATTAATCCTGATCTTCTCAAAGCTTCCCTATCTACGGAGACGAGAGAAAGGAGAAATTTGAGAAGCCAAAGGAGATTCGTAAACTAGTCCTTGCAAAGAAATTTAAAGGGCTGAGGGGATATGTAACGTTTGAACCTCAACACACACACCAACCAGGGTCCTTGGACAGCCAAAGCTTCAGCCTTCACAAGTCTCCCAACGCCTGACACATCTAGACCTCCCTAAACATCGGTCACACTCCCTTGGTCACAATCCCGAAACCTGCACCACACACCCGGGTTCACCGACCATGATGAGCCCCGGCTCCTCTCTCAGCTGAAGCACATATTAAATCTGGAATCCGCACCAGACACACCTTTCATTGACAAAACCCACTGCCCAATCCAGTCTTCAGTAACTGAGCCCTACAGAGTGACCCTGACCACGGACTTTCCATCGTTGATCTCGACAGACTCTTTTAATCACTGACCACCAGGATCCTTCAGGACTGACTCCTAAGACACCCCAACCTCAGACACCTTGGTCACAAACTCCCACTTGCTTCCGCTCCCCCGACGAACCCCACAGCTCCACACTACACGGACACCCACAGAGACCCCCGTCCCCTCATCCTCTTCCACACAGAGACCCACACACAAACCTCATTTTTTCGTGAAGCCACCGGGACCTCCTAGGAATCTACACTTCCGTGAATTCCTCCACCTCCGGGCCCGCGCCCAGCCGGCCTACGGCGGCCGACGAGGGTCTGAAGCATTTGTACGGAGCACAGACGACTGGATTTAACGGCTTTTCCTTGCTCAGGTAATATGTCCGCGCCCACCTCGTCACGTAACCCGGGGCGGCCATCTTTCAATACTGGACGTACAGAAGGCAAAGTGGCCGTTTTTGCCCCAGTAGGCAGGGGTGGTTCGGCAAAGTGAAGAAGCAGTGGAACCGCCCATTTCTTGGCACCTTAAGCCCTGTGCCGCAAGTTTCATTGATGCTTAGAGGCTCGAGCTTACACAAGACAAACATGGGATGGGATATGTCCACCTCGGCGGGCTGGGGAGAAAAGATCCACTTTGCGCAAAGAAAGCTTTGTACATGACACAGTGGGCGCGGCCATCTTAGACGTTAGGTGTCCGTACAAGTGTAAACTCTTACTCGGCGGACGAAAAAGAGCCAAGACGCCGATAGACGATTACCGTGGAACGCTCCTGGCTACATGTGGAGAACAGGAGGAAGATTTTGAGGACTCAAAAGGGTCTGGAGAAGCAATGGCGGTACAGGGATAGCGATCATGCCGTCAAAGGTAACTGAAAAAACAGGGTTTGGGAGGAACCTAGTTTATATTTGCGGGAACATGGTTACCGCCCCGTACAGGTGAAGAGAGTAGTCACGAGCCAATGGGAAGAGGGAATCCAGTAAGGGAGGCGGGATTTTCCTTACGGGAGTTACAGGCTTCCCTTCTGGGGGGTGGAGCCAATGTTAAGGGCGGGGCTTTCTGAGAACCAAAACCAGAAATTCTGGAAGGAATTATTGAGAGAACTCCAGGGAGAATAAACCGCTGTGCAATAAAGGAAAACTAAATATGGTATATTACAGGGCTGAACTATAAGTGGTATTTACATAGGCATCATAATGTAAATTCTAAATCTGATCCAACCAAAATTAAGATATAAATCTATTGGAAGAATGAGGAGAAGGAAATTCCTGTGTGCAGTGGAGTGTTTGTGTTGGTAAGAGAGTTGTTTTGACACCCCCTTCATGATAAACCTACAGATAGTGCCTCCAAATGAAAAATCTATTTCAGAAGTACGTACATATTACTTAACATATCAAAACTGTGAAAAGAGTAAAAAGCCTTGCAAAACTATTTGACTCAATTGCAAAATAAAAGCAAGATACCTATGACGCCAGACTTCCATTCCTAGATAGTTAGTCAAGAGTAATGAAATAACGTGTCTCACAAAGACTCACAAAACTGTTCATAGCACCTTTATTTGTAATAGCCCCAAGCAGAAAACAGTCCAAGTGAACATCAATAGATGAATGGATAAGCAAACTGTGGTGTGATCATACCATAGATTACTACTTAGCAATAATAAAAGAATAAACTATAGATGCATGAAACAACATAGATAAATCTCAACAACCTTATGCTGAGGAAAAGAAGCCAGACAGAAAAAGAGTACATACTATATTATTACACTGATACAGAATAACAAGTGCTCTTGAGGATGTGGAAGAATTGGAACCCTCAGACACTGCTGGTGGGAATATAAAATTGTGCAGCCACTTCAAAAAATAATCTGGCAGTTTCTCAAACAGTTAAACATATTGATCATACGACCCAGGAATTTCACTCCTAGGTTTATATCCAAGAGAAATGAAAACATATGTCCACACAAAAACTTTTACATGATTGTTTATAGCAGTATTATTTTTAAGAGCCTCAGATGGAAACAACTCAAATATCCATCAGCTGGTGAAGGAAAAAATAAAATGTACTGTATTTATACAATGGAATTGTGTTCAGGTATAAAAACGAATGATGTACCGAAACATGCTACAACATAAATAAATGTTGAAAACATCCTAAGTGGAAAGAAGCTTGTCACAAAAGACTAAATATTATATGATTGCATTTATATGAAATGTCCAGAATAGGCAAATTTAAAGGTAGGGGGAATGGGAGTAGAAGTTAACAGGTGTAAGTATCCACAATATGATTAAGAAAAAGATAACCAGTCTAAAATAGAAAAAAAAAACTGAAGTAAATAAACAAGCAATTTATAAAATATGAATTAAAACTCACCAAACCCCCACCACTAATCTTGGCTGGGAGAAATCTTTTTCTTCAACTGATTTCGTTGACTCTGCACACAATGATCTCCAAACCCTATATTATCCTCCAGAAGCATTCCCGGAGGTCGTTTCGCTTGCTCGTCGCCCTTTGCTGCGGTTCCCAAAGCCCGGTGCGCGGCCTGTTAGGGACAGGTCCGCAGAACGCCGCCGCCCAGTCCACCCGTCCGTGGAGAAACTGTCTTCCATGAAACCGGTCCCTGGTGGCCAAAACGTTGGGGACCGCTGCTTAAAGAACGGTGCTCTTTTCTGTACGGAATATACGCCTTCATCAAGATGGCCGCGCCCGCTGTAATGTGGGGCTTCGTACGTACAAGAGGCAGAACAGAGGCGGCCATGCTGGGTTTGGTGCGTCTTGTGAAGCGGATTGGACCCCGCGAGACGGGCAGGCGCGTGCGCATCGCCGTTTGCGACGCTTGCGGTTGATTGAACCAAGACAAATAGTTATCTCGGGCAGGGAAGGCGGTTGTACGGCCAATTTTCCAAGACGGCGGTCCCCACATAAATCGGCTACAAAGGGCGCCGCCATACTCTTTCTCAGTGTCTTTGTCTAAAAGACCCGAAAACTGAACCAAATCGGCCCCGGGTGGTGGTTGGCAGCCTGCAGCCTGCAGCCTCGGAGGCTACAAAGGCTGAACTTGACCAGGGAGGTGGAGCGCCCGCGCTTGTGAGTCTGAAGCGGTAGTGATGGACCGTGGCTCTTTCGACCCAGCCGGTGCGCTAAGGCTCTTTTAGCTGGTTTCAGTTTCGCGTCCTAGGAGCGGAATCGGGAGCTGGATTTGGAGAAATTTGGGGTTTATGGTAGGGGGGTATGTGGGGAGTCCGTGACAGTAGCAAGCCATTGTGGGGAAGCGGGATGGTAGGGAGTGGTGCCGGCCTGGGAGTGGTCAGGGATTGGAGTGGCCTGGAGAAGGATGTTAGTGCTTGGGGTTAGCTTCTGTAGGGAAGGTCAGTGACTGGGGTGGTCTGGGAGGCATGTCAGTGATTGGCGTGACTTACGGAGTGGTTCAGTGATTGGGATGTTCTTGGGGTCAGTGATTAGGGTGTCCTTGAAGGAAGTTGGGGTGCCTTTGGGGGTGTGTCAGTGCCTAAGAAGGTCTTCTGGAGGAAGCTCTGTTCTTGGGGCAGCCTTGGGGAAGGCGGCGACGTCAGCGACTGAAGCATCCTTGGAGAAAGGGGAATGCTTGAGATGTGCTTGGGAGAGGGGTCACTAATTGAAGTGTACAAGAGGTGAGGTCAGTGATTGAGATGTTCTTGGCTTAGGTCAGTGTTTGGATATACTTGGGAGGAGGGAGGTCAGTGAGTGAGGTGGCCTTGTGGGGAGGTCATTGTTTGGTGCAGCCTTGTTTCTTGTCTTTGAGGGTCTTCAGTGGTCACCGAAAGTCATGGAGGGTCTGAGAGTTTGGGTCTTGATAGGACAGTGATAGTTTGCCTGTAGGATTCAAAACTAGAATGATCTGGGGTGGCTGTGTGATCCATATTTTAGGTATGATGTGGGTAGGCATTGGTAGCCAAGAGATTTGTGGGAGTTGGAGCTTCAGAAGTCTTTGGGTTTTGGAGGGCATTGGGATTTTAAAGCTCACTAACCTTATAGATTATGTTACTGCCTCCTTTAAAACCTACTTTCCAACTTCCTCTGTCCTCTGAATCACCCTCCCCCCCAATGTTTCCACAACAGTGAAAGTTGCTTTGAAATGATTAGGGTACAAACAAATCTAAGGTGCAATGCTTGTCATGAAAGTTGTGGTGTCTGGCCCTCTGGTCTTCAAACTTACTGCATACTTCTCTAGGCTCTTCCCTTTTAGGTCCTTCTGATACTTAAGGGGACATTCCCACACCTCAAATCATGATACTCGGAGATACACATTGTTAACATTTTGTTTTATTTTTTTTCCATACTTTTCTGTGATTTGTTTTATTATAAAAATGTGATAACAGAGTAAGTAGTTTATAATTTGCTTTTTTAAAAAACTTAAACTTAGATGATAAAATTGTTCTTGTTCCACCATTACTGATTTTGGTACAAAGTCTTGGTTGATATCTGCATAGTGGAGATCCTCCATATATATGTGGATCTCCTTGCAATGTTGTCTGAAATTATGTTAGCTCTTTGCAATAATTTAGGTAGACAAGACATATTAAAATACTCATATAGGTCTGGACATTACTTGTTAGCTTTAGTTCCAGATCATATATACTTTTGCTGCTATTGCAAATGGCTTTTCTTTCTGCTTGAACTTTTTATTACTTTTTATTTTCTGGTAGGTAGAAAAGCAGCTAATTTAAGAAATATTTTCTCTTTTGTTTCCTTACTGAACTCTTTTATTATTGCTAATGTCTTTTAATTGATTCTGGTAGGTTTTCTAGGTAAGCAGTCAGAATACCTGCAGGTAAGTTTGATGCAGAGAAAAGAGAATATGGACTTTGGATTTGGGCAGACCTAGGTTTTTATCTGGATTCTGTACTTATTGTGTGAACTTGGGCAAGTTTCTCAACCTTTCTGAGATTCTTTTCCCATTTGTTTTAAAAAAAATCAATAATAACTACTTATATAGTAAAAGTGTCTAGCACATAGTAGGTACCCAAAGCAGATTTGCAAACAGTATTCCACTTTTTATACCCGTTTCTTTGGAGTTTTTAGGCTTTTAAAAATTGCTCATTTTTGACTTTATTTTTTTCCCTTTCTCTTTATAATTATCTTTCTCTAAATGAAGATTTAGTTTTGAGGATAGTTTTGGCAAAATCCCATAATTTAATGAAGATAACTTTGTTGCTGGTGTTTACTATAAAATAATTACATGTTTATTATAAAATCAACTATCAGGTAATATATATATATTTTTCTTTAAGTTATTATGTTAACCTACCACCTGAAGAAAACAAACTTAACTTTTAGATAATTATACATATATGTGTGTGTGTGTATCTAAAACACATACATATAATGACTCACACAACTCAGAAAATCTGTTATACTCACAGTTTATTATAGCAGTGAATTTCTTTAATCCTCAGGTCCTGGCTTCATGGGATAAAATATTTCCTATGAGGGAAGGAAGTAAAGGTATCAAGATCAGCACTTTATCCTTGACCAGAGACCAGCTTCAGAGAAGAGCCCAGAGTCAACAATAGAGCAAGTATTAGAGTTGCTGGCTGTGTCTAAGGGCTCCAGAAAATGTCCAAGTCCCAAGTGAGTTGTTCATTTATATATTGATTTTTCACTTGATTTTCCAGTGAAAAGTGGAGGAAGTTTAGTAATACTTATAATTAAAAGAATAATATGTTTTCTCAATATTTATGAGGACTACTCTATGCCAGATACAGCATGGATAGATAAATGTTAGAATTCAGTAAAAATATAATAAGATTAAAGATCAGCTTCACAGCCAGGTTGCAATGGGAATATGTAAATCATGTTTATACAGATAGCTTAAAGTTAGAACATAGATTATAGTCCATGAAGTTCTAAACAGTTAAAAAAATTGAAGAGCAAACTTGTCTCTAATGCAAACATGTGTCTCTTAACGATGGGGATACATTCTGAGAAATAGTCATTAGGCAGTGCCATAATTGTGCAAACATCATAGAGTATACTTACATAAACCTAGATGGTTGAGCCTACTACACATCTAGGCTATATGCTATAGCTCCTAGGCTATTGCTCCTAGGCTACAAACCTATACCAAATTATTACTGTACTGAATACTGTAGGCAGTTATAACACAATGGTAAGTACTTGTGTATCTAAACATAGAAAAGGTACAGTTAAAATACAATGTAAAAGATAAAAAATGGTACACCTGTATCACTTACCATGAATGGAGCTTGCAGGACTGGAAGTTACTCTGGGTGAGTCAGTGAGTGAGTGGTGAGTGAATGTGAAGGCCTAGGACATCACCGTACACTACTGTAGACTTTATAAACACTGTACACTTAGGCTACACTAACTTTATTTTTAAAAAATTATTCAATAATAAATTAAGTGTAGCTTACTATAACTTCTTTATAAACTTCTGAATTTTTTTTAACTTTTTGCCTCTTTTGTAACACTTAGCTTAAAACACAAACACATTGTACAGCTATACAGAAATATTTTCTTTCTTTATATCCTTATTCTATAAGCTTTTCTCTACTTTTAATATTTTTATTTTTACTTTTTAAACTTTTTTGTTAAAAACTAAGACACAGACACACACATTAGCCTAGGCCTACACAGGGTCAGGATCATCAATATCACCGTCTTCCATCTCCACATCTTGTCCCATTGTAAGGTCTTTAGGGGCAGTAAAATGCATGGAACTGTCATCTCCTATGACAACAACGTCTTCTTTTGGAACACGTCCTAAAGGACCTGCCTAAGGCTGTTTTACAGTTAACTTTTTTTAATAAGTAGAAGGATAAAAATACTCTAAGATTATAATGAAAAGTATTATATAGTAAATATATAAACCATTAACATAGTTATTTATTATCATTATCAAGTATTATGTACTGTTCATAATTGTACGTGTTTTTCTTTTATATGAATGGCAGCGTAGTAAGTTTGTTTACACCAGCATCACCACAAACCCATGAGTAATGCCATGTGCTATGACATTATGATGGCTACTGTGTCACTATGTGATAGGAATTTTTCAGCTCCATTCTAATATGATGGGACCACCCTCGTACATGCAGTCTGTCATGGACCAAAATATCGTTATTTGGTACATGACTGTATTCCCTGTTCCAGTTAATCTGTTGCTGTATAAAAAGCAACCCCAAAACCTAGTGGTATAAATTTATTTTCATCATCCTCATGGATTCCGTGAGTCAGGAAGTGAGACAGGGCTCCATGGTGATGGTTTGTGTGTTCTGGGGTTCCCAAGACCACCTTCAGGTTCAATGATTTGCTAGAATAACTCACAGAACTCAGCATAGCTGTTATACTAGTGTTTATAGTTTATTACATTGAAAGGATACAGATTAAAATCAGCAACAGAGAAAGGTACATTGGGCAGGGTCCAGGAGATGCTGTGAGAAAGCTTCCAGTTGACCTCTCCCAGTGGAGTCATGTGGACAGTGCTTAATTCTCCCAGATGTGGGACAATGACAATATGCATGGAGTATCACCAGTCAAGGAAGCTCACTTGAGCCTGGTGTCCAGGGTTTTTATGTGGTTTCAGCACATGGGCAAGGCTGACCATAGGAGTGGCTGACCTTAGTCTCCAGCCCCTTCAGAGGTCAAGCTAAAGTGTGGCCCAAAGCACCCACTGTACATTTTTAGCATAGACTATCTCGTGTGGCCCAAGGCTCCCAGGTAAATAAAAACACTCTTATCAAGCAATATATTGTGAGGGCTTAGAGGTTACCTCCCAGGAACAGGCAAGGGTTAAAACTTTCTTTGGAATGTACAGTGTGTGGACAGCCCAGACTGCTGTATTAATCCTTTAGTGCACAGCTTGTTTCCACACCATGATGTCTGGAATCTCAGCTAGGAAGACTCAAAAGGTTGGGGGCTGCAATGAAGGCTTCTTCATTCCCGTATCTGTTTCCCAGGCTGGGTTGACTTGAAAGCTAGGCTTAGCTGAGGCTGGTGCCCGGAGCAGCTCTGCATGGCCTCCTTACATGGCTTGAGTTTCTCACAGCACGATGTGGGATCCTGAGAGGACCAGGGTGAAGCTACATGGCCTTTTCTGCCTTAGCCTCAAAAGTTTGTAGGGTCACTTCTGTTGCATTCTGTTGGTTACAAGCAAATCACTAAGACCAGCCAGATTCAAGGGGGGAGGAATAGGCTCCACCTCTTGGTGTGGGAGTGGCAAGGTGACATTGTAGAAGGGGTTTTGGAATATAAGATATTATTGTGGCCATCTTTGGGAAATGCAGTATACTACAAGGACATAACAAGAAATCTTTTGCTTTGCCGTAAGAAGAAAGCACCTCTAGGAAAGTAAATATTTCATGTCACTTAATTAAGTAAAAAGACATTCCTCTGATGAGTCATCACATAGATCATATAGAGTTTAGTGCCCTCAGTAGAAAACCACTAGTAAATTCAATGGTAAGCTTCTTTTGGTTGTTTCTGAGCAGGCCTCAGACAGCCAGTGGTGTAATACCAAAACCTAACTCGCTAACCAGAGTGCTTTAGGGTCCCAAAACAGTGTGGCCCAATCCATGGCCTCCTGGTGGACTGATTTTATCCAGGCATAAAACCTAGATTATCAAGAAGAATAGAGGGATTCTATGACCTCAAATGGTCTTCTACAAAGCCTTTGAAATTCAGTTTTTTATTTAAATCGGTGGTTCTCACTTTGGGGTGATTTTTGTCCCTCAGGGGACATTTGGCAATGTCTGGAGACATTTTTGATCATCACACCTGGGGAGGAGTGCTAATGGGACATAGCAGATAAAGGCTAGAGATGCTGCTGAACATCCTACAACGCACAGTACAGTCCCCCACAACAAAGAATTATACAGCCCCAAATGTCAATACAGGTTGAGTATCCCTTATCCAAAATGCTTGGGCCAAAAGTGTTTCTGATTTTGGATTTTTTAAGATTTCAGAATATTTGCATTATACTTAGCAGTTGAGCATCCCTAATCCAAAGATCCAAAATCCAAAATGCTTCAATGAGCATTTCCTTTGAGCATGACCTTTGAGCATAATGTTGGCACCCAAAAAGTTGTACTGGTCCCCTTGCTTTTCTTGGAATATACGAGAAATGTTTCTGCCTCAGGATGTTTGGTCTCTCTGTTCCCTTGATCTGAAATACTTTTCCCCAGTTATCCACATGACTTTCCTTCAAGTCAACTTCCTCAAATGCCAGTTTTCTCAATGAAGTGTTTCCTCACCACCATATTTGAATTCACACCACTTCCTCCCCCCACTCCAAGTAGATTCCATTCTCTCCTGCTGTGTTGTCCTTAGTTGTAGTTAACACTAGCACAGCATTAGAATCTTTTTCATTTTTGTCAGTTTAATAGGTAAAAAATGCTATATTAGGGTAGTTTTAATTTGCATATCTCATTATAAGTGAAGTTGGGGATTTTTTCATGTGCTTTAAAGCCATTTGTATTTACTTCTGGGAGTTGACTATTCATACTGTTCATACTATTTACTTATAATTCTCTGTGTTTTTTTTTTTTCAAATATAGACTCACAGCCAAGTTTTTTTAGCTTAATATTTCCTTCCTTCCTTCCTTCTTTCCCTTTCCCTTCCCTTCCCTTATGTATTATGGAGATTAGATATGCATTTCAGTGTTTTTTCCCAGTTTGCCATTTGTCATTTTACTTTAATCATGGTGCGTTTTGCTTTTCAATCTTTAACATTTTTTATTTTGAAATTATTTCAAAGTTACAGTAAAGTTACAAGAATAGTACAAAGAACTGTTACAAAGAACACCCTTTACCCGGATTCACCTGTTGTTAACACTCTGCCACATTTGCTGTATCATTCCCTTTCTCTGTGCGCCCCCTCTCTCTCTCTGTGTGCACGACTATATATATGAGATAGAAAAACCAAAGTGTTTTCCTACTCTCACACCATTCACCACAGAATACTTCAACTCTGGCCACCAAAACGTGTGGAGATTTCTCCCCACCAACAACCAATTCTCCAGCAGACACCAACTGGATGTCCTGTAATTCAGTTCAATTCTGACACTGTCTACCTGGAGATAGTGTCAGATCCTACAGTTGAAGGGCTCAGTACCACAAAACCACCCCCACTCTAGCTGCCAGTCACAAGTCCCAGGTTGTGATCTGTACTTCTGACCAACCAGCTGTAAAGTGGGGTTCCCATAACCCCCCTCCTCGAATTAGATTAATTTGCTCATAGAACTCAGGGAAACACTTACATTTACTGCATTATTATGAAGTGTGTTACAAAGGATACAGATGAACAGCCAGATGAGGAGATACATAGGTCAGGGTGGGGGGAGGGACTCAGAGCTTCCAGGCCCTCTCCCAGGTACCCTCTAAGCACCTCCATGTGTTCAGCTATCCAGAAGCCGTCAGAACCCTGTCTTTGATTGATTACATCATTGGCCACTGGGATCAGCTCAACCTTCAGTGCCTTTCCCCCTCCCTGGAAGTTGGAGGGTGGGTTAAAAGTTCCAACCCTCTAATCACATTGTTGTTTCCTCTGGCAGCCAGACCTCATTCTGAGGCCATCCAGGAGTCCTCCAAGAGTAGCCTCATTAGAATAAAAGATGCTGCTATCACCCGGGAAATTCCAAGGGATTCAGGAGCTCTGTGTCAGGAACTGGGAGCAGAGACCAAATACATATTTCTTATTACATCACAGTATCATAGTATGTGTACATATATACATATTTAATATATATGAATATATTACTCTTAAATGACCTCAGAAAAATTACATATGTGTGTGAATATGTAAACATAGATATATAACTTACAGTATGTAACACTGAATATATACAGAGTCATGCACTACGTAACAACGTTTCGGTCAGCAATGAACTGTATATGTGATGCGGTCCTCTAGTAAGCTAAGGTTAATTTGTTCTTGAAGAAAGAAAAAATTTTTTTTATAAATTGAGTGTAGCATAAGTGTGCTACAGTGTTTATAAGGTCTACAATAGTGTACAATGCCCTAGGCCTTCACATTCACTCACCACTCACTGACTCACTCAGAGCAGCTTCCAGTCCTGCAAGCTCCATTCATGGTAAGTGCCCTACACAGGTGTACAATTTTTTATCTTTCATACTATATTTTTATTATAGCTTTTCTATGTTTAGATATGTTTAGATACATAAGTACTTACCATTGTGTTACAGTTGCCTACAGTATTCAGTGCAATAACATGTCCAGGTTTGTAGCCTACTCTATACCATATAGCCTAGGTGTGTAGTAGGCTGTACCAGCTAGGTTTGTGTACGTACAGTTTATAATGTTTGCATAAGGACAAAATCGCCTAGCAATGTTTTTCGCAGAACATATCCCTGTCATTTAGCAATGCATGACTGTATTCACACACACACAATTTTTTTCTGAACCCATTTGAGTATAAGTTATAGACATCATGCCCCTTTCCCCCAAATACTGTAGTCTGTATTTCCTAAGAAAAAAGGGCATTTACTTAACCACAATACATTATCAAAATCAGGAAATTGATTTTTCATCCAATTGATACAATTTATTATTGATATAAGACTGTTCTCTAATTTATAGACTGTTCTAATTCTGCCAGTTACCCTTAAAATGTCCTTTATAGTCATTTTTTTCCTAGCCCAGGATCAAATCCAGGTATACACATTGGATTTAGTGTTTGTGTCTCTTTAGTTCACTTTAATTTGTAATTGTTTCTTGCCTTTCTTGGCTGATTTTATCCCCCCAAATCTAACATATTTTCTGTATCCAGTCTTAAAATAAATTCTTCTTTGTTTTCTTCTAGAAGCTTTATGGTTGTAACTTTTATAGTTAGGTCTGTGATCTGTCTCGAATGTATTTTTTTGTATGTGGTGTGAGGCAGGAACCAAGGTTCATTCTCTTCCATATATTTATCCAGTGGTCTCAGCATCATTGTTGGAAAGACTTTCCCCATTGGATTGCTTTGGTCCCTTTGCAGAAAGGTCTAATAATTATATAACTGTGGGTCTTCCTGGGCTGTTTCTTTGATCTGTTTGTTGATCCATATGCCAGTTCCAAACATTCTTGATTACCATAGCTTTTTGGTAAGTCTTGAGGTCTGATATTTAAGTCCTGCAACAGAGTTCTTCTTTTTCAATATGGATTGAGGAAGTTCCCTTCCTTCCCCAGCTTTTTCCCCCTAGTTTTCTGATTGGTTTTCATGGGTGGGTTGAAATTTGTCAGAAATGTTTTAGCATCTATTGAAATGATCGTATCAGTTTTCGTCATTCTGCTAATATGATGAATTACCTTGGTTTTCAAATGTTAAGGCAACCTTGCAATCCTGGGATATATCCCATTCTTTGTGTTCTTTATTTATATATCTTTATTATATATTTATGGATTCAAGCATTCAATAGCCACTTGATGGCTATGGTGGCCAACGGCTACCATTTTGGACAGGACAGATACAGAATATTTTTGTTATTGGACAGCACTTCTCTACAGAGATCTATTTCTAAGACACAAAGTGGATCATATTGTTCCCTCACATGTACAGCTTTTCATGGATCATCCACAGCTATAGGACAGATGCATGCTTGTCTGGCCTTAGTCTGCCTCTTTATCTCTTTTTCTTATTATCTTACTATACCCTCTTATCTTCTCCTGTCAACCTATCTGTTGAATGTTTGTGGTTTCATTGTGCCATCTTTCATGTTACTTCTTTCTGGAATGCCATGCCGCCTCTCCCCTCTGCAACTCACTGTAAAACATGGAATTGATCTCATAAGAATTAGTTCCAAATTCACTTCTGTAAAGCTTAACCTTTATCATTTTTTCTCCTCCCCATTGGTGCCCACAAGGGTATATGTATCTTACTTGCCCTGTATAAATATATTGTACTCTCATGCACTTTTCATTTTTCTCTTTGCAAGCTAGAATGCTCCTTCAGGGTAAGAGCGAGTTTTATTTATAAAGGAATGCCTAATACAGTGTCTGACACATAGGTGCATACACATAAGTTGTGGATGGTTTCTAGGTTTCTAGAGTGAAAGGATTTAAGGATGTTGTGTTTCTCTTTTGTGAATGAATGACTGAACATGTGAGTCAGTGAATGATTGAATGGAAGCATGAATATCAGATATTTTAAATAAAAAATGTTTTTTTCCCCTACAAAGTATAACACAAAACCAGTTACATGGAAGGCAGTCAAATGACTTATCATGGGAAAGTTATAAGAAATTCCCATTTCTCTTCATAGCATTATGCAATGATAATCCTTTAGAATGAATAGGAATGTTCTATTACAGGGCTCACTGTCATTCAAGGATGTGGCTGTGGGTTTCACCTGGGAGGAGTGGAAGCTACTGGACCCTGCTCAGAAGAATTTGTATCAAGATGTGATGTTGGAAAATTATAGCAACCTGGTGTCAGTGGGTGAGCACAGCTTCTCCAGTGTGGACGATCAATTACCTTTCCTTTCTCAGTGATAAAAGGGGTGGGGCCTCACAAGCGCTTTACTTTTTTTAGACTTGAGTTTTATATACATCGTAGATTCTTAGTACCTTTCTGGCCTCTAACAGAGTGTTTTTCTCTCACCTCCAAAGTAAAAGGCCTTAACTTGGCCAAGATGCAAATTATTTAGCCCCTTAAATGTAAACTTTGCCATTTTTCAGAAATCTTGTAGCCCAAGCATTTGGGTCCATCGGTCCTCTATGATTTTCCTTGAATAGGGTATCAGGTTACCAAAGCAGATGCATTCTTCCAGTTGGAGCAAGGAAAACCATGGATAATAGAAGAAGAAATCCAGAATCAGATTCATCCACGTAAGTGAATGAACAGCCCTGTGGGAGAAATGGAAGTAATATCCTAGTTGGTCAGAAATAGGGATGCACCTCTGAAGTGTTGTTTGGAGAAATTTTTTTGAAGTTCTTAAGCTCTGAATATGACTCAAAACAGCTGACATAAACTCCCCACATACCTTAATATTGCCTCTACTTTTTAATCTTTCCATACTAGAACTCTTTTGCTTGGCTTTTAAAAGAATACATGTCCTTCTTTTATGTACTTTGATCAGATCCCTCTCTGTCGCATCCTGGAACTTGCTTTCCTGGTTAATCTGTCTCCCTGGCATCTGCCATTTACCTGCTTTCTCCTTGTCTCCATCCCCCTAACCCATAGTCATAGCTCCCTTTTCTTACACCCTCAAGTATTCATAAACTTTCCTCCCTTCTCTTCAGTTTGTGTCTATCCCATACCTCTCATAGTTTCTTCTATTTTTTTTCTTCCTTCCACTTACAAATGTCTCAGACTTTCATTCTCTACCCACGGTCTTACTTCCTCTTCTCTCCTTGGCCTTTGCTATGAGATTCTATCCCTTCTATTCCATGGTCACTGTGGATTCATTGGTCTCCCTTCTAGAGGATGCCTGGCAAGTCAACCATCATACAGAATGGCACCAAGAAAACCAAAGCAGCCTTGAAACTATGGAGAGTGACCACAGATATCATACATTTGGGAAAATAATATCTTATCTGAGCTCAAACCTTCATGTCCCTTTAGCAGAAAGATCTCATACATTGGACACACTCAGGAAACATCTGAAACCTAATCTAGAATACATTATTCAGAATGGAAGCTATGCAAGAAATGAAGTTGAATTTAATGGATATGACAAATTTTTTCTTTACACTAAGCATGGGAAAATTCATACTGGAGAACAATGCAGTGGATATAATGAATGTGTAAAGGTTTTCAGCCATAAGTCACAGCTCATTAAACATTGGCAAACTCAAACAGGAGACAAACACTATGACTGCAGTGACTGTGGGAAAGTCTTTTCCCAGAAGTCAGACCTCAGTAAGCATCAAAGAACACACACAGGAGAGAAACCCTATGGATGCAGTAGATGTCAGAAAGCCTTCAGCCGTAAGTCCCATCTTATTTTACACCAGAGAACCCATACAGGAGAGAAACCCTATGGGTGCAATAAGTGTGAGAAAGCTTTTACTGAAAAGTCATGCCTTAATAAGCATCAAAGAACTCACACAGGAGAGAAACGCTTTGAGTGTCATATGTGTCAGAAAGGCTTCAGCGATAAGTCACAACTCACTTTACATCAAAGAACTCATACAGGAGAGAAACCCTACAGTTGTGGTGAATGTCAGAAAAGCTTCAGCAGTAAGTCACAGCTCATTATTCATCAGCGAGCTCACACGGGAGAGAAACCCTATGGTTGCGATGAATGTGGGAAAACATTCCCCCTTAAGTTTAGCCTCATTCTGCATCAAAAAACTCATACCGGAGAAAAACCTTATGGATGTAATGAATGTGGGAAAGCCTTCATCCAGAGATCTGAGCTCATTAGACATCAGAGAACTCACACAGGAGAGAAACCTTATCATTGCAGTGAATGTGGAAAAGGCTTTAGTGTGAAGTCACTCCTCAATACCCACTGGAGAACTCACACAGGAGAGAAACCCTATGGATGCAATGAATGTGGAAAAATGTTCTCCATCAAGTTTAGTCTCATCCTACACCAAAGAACTCATACCGGTGAGAAACCCTATGAGTGCAGTCAGTGTCAGAAGGCTTTCACTCAAAAGTCACACCTGACTATTCATCAGAGGTCTCACACCGGAGAGAAACCTTATGAATGCAGTGAATGCCACAAAGCCTTCAGCCGGAAGTCCTATCTCCTTATCCATCAGAGGATCCACTCAGGAGAGAAACCGTATGGATGCAGTGAATGTGGGAAAACCTTTCCCATCAAGTTTAGCCTTGTTTTACATCAGAAAACACATACAGGAGAGAAACCTCATGAATGCAGCAAATGTCAGAAATCGTTTGCCCAGAAGTCACATCTTATTATACATCAAAGGACTCACACAGGTGAGAAACCTTATGGATGCAGTGAGTGTTGGAAAACTTTCTCCCACAAATTCAGCCTCATTATTCATCAAAAAACTCACAGTGGAGAGAAATCATGAAAGAAGTGAATATCTGAAGGTTGTCATTGAGAGGGAATAGCTCATGATACCACAGAGTTTACATAAGAGTGAAACCTCGAGACTGCAGCAAATGTGGACAAGCTTCATTTCAAACTTACATGCCATTTCCCACCAGGGAATAGTGTGGAGTATAATGCCAGTCAGGAGGTAATACCTTTTCCAATAAATGGCAATTGAATGTAGGCCAGAATGAACAAACAGGCAGGAACATATATGTATGTATTGATTGTGGGGATGTTGTTGGCATATAATTCAGCTGCATTGGTATCAGAGAATTTACATTCACACTGAGGAAGAAATTCTATACTTTAACGAATCTGGGGAATCATGCTTTCATGGGTATCATTTTATAGGGGGAGTCATTTTTCTGCTGTTGTGATATACAAAGTATTAAATACATAAATAAATATGCTGGTGAGAAAACAATGCAAAAATATATCAGAACAATACCAAGTATGTAAGTGTTTTGTACTTATTTTTATTATAAAAATGATTGTTCATATTGAGAATTGCATGTGTTAGCATAACAATTGTGAATACATAGTACATATGCTTAAATGTGCATAAAACTTTCCCAAAGAATATCTGCAGTGAATCTTTATACTGCTGCATAAATTATCATTGAACTACAGTGGCTCATTGTTTTCGTAAGAAATCTCAATACAATGCTGCGTCTCTTTTTCTCCCTAGTGTTTGCTAGTATTTGTAAATGGGTCTGGAAGATTTTGTGCTTCTTGAGTAAACTTACTTTACCAATTCTAAGATGGACATTTTTTCCCACACATTACCAATGCTGAAATTAAAATGTGGCATACAATCGATAGCTTTACATATTTAAATGTAGAACATGGTATGTAAATAGGTGGTGCATCACATAACCAAAGGTGTCTTAGATTGGATGAAATATAGTAGAAGTCATCATCTTTATAAAGGATTTTGTTTCTTCTAAACCAGCCAGATATTTGGGGGTTGAGGAGGATGACTATTCATAGGTTTTATGCCCCTTCTGAATTCAAAATAGTTTGAGAGAGAGTTCTGATATCAGATAGATGGAAATTAAATATTAGCTGTAGTTCTGGTATTTATTGCTTGATTGGATAATGTGCCTTGAGCCTATGGTCAAATAAAATAGGGTTCTATTTCCCCTCCCCCACCATCACAAGGTGTGCAAAATACGCTTCCCTTTGAAAGAGCATAAGCCAAACATAAGAGATGTTTTTATTAATCCTTCTCTAAAATGTAGCAGGAAAGTCTTCCAAATTCTTTTCTTTTTTTCTCATTTATTTTTTATTTTCATATAATCATGGGGTACAAACAAGTGCAGTTTTGCTACATTGATATATTGCATTGTGGTGAAGTCAGGGCCTTCAGTGCATACATCACCCCCCAACCCCTCCGAGCTAAATTATTTTCTTAAATGGGGAATGAACTCTAAGATACATTGAGCCTGATTTTCATTTTATAAAAATATATTTCCTTTTCAAGCACAGTGTTTTACATTAAAATAGGTGACTGAAATAAAGAAAATAAAAAATAAATAAATAAATAAATAAATAAATAAATAAATAAATAAATAAAATAGGTGACTGCAATTAAAGCAGTTATCCAGGGTAAGATATTGAAAAGACTCGCATGACTCCACAAATTATACTTACATAAGACTCTAAGAAAGATAAAGTCTACAATATAGCATCAGAAAAAACCCAATAAAATAAAATACAGGTGAACATCAAGGTTTTCTGAGACATGCAGGCACAGATTCTAGGGACCTTTTTCAGTCATACAGGACACTGTTTGTCTCAGATCACAAACCACCAAATATATGTGAGGCATCTCAGTTTCAGGGGAAACAACTCACAAGTTTACTTAGAGGTCTTTTATATCCATTGGTCACATAGGCGAAACCAGGCATTGTAAACAGGTGTAGATCATTCATCTATTTTGAAAAACAATGTAGACAAGCTTGTATATGTACCTCAAAGGGAGTTTTGGAGTTTAAACTACACATCATAAATCACTAGCTAGTACATGTCATTCCTGTATTGATCAAGGATCACTACCATGATTTTGGGAGTTCATGGAAATCATAGAACAACCACAGACCAACTGCAAGTTAACCTATCCCTATGCAGCACCATATCTACAGCAATGTTTTTCTTTCATTCATGACACTTTGGGATGCTGACTAATTGCATGAGAGTGATTTTCTGAACCAGCCAAAAAAAAAAAATTCAAAACCCAAAAGTCAGTCCTTTAAAATTTGCCTAATAAGGAAGATGAATCCCCTTCCAATTATGGAATGATATCACAAATTTGCAGGCCTTTTTTCTTTTGTAGATGTCTTCAATATCTGCTGCAGAAAATCTGTGTACATGTTGTGTAGTCACAGGGTGCAATTCTTTGTACAGCTTCCTCTCCCTCACTCCCCCCCACCATAGTCTCCTTCAGCAGCCACGTGTCATGAAAAGTAGGTTCATTGACTCGCTGTGACAGAATAACCTGGGGAACTTTTCTGAAATATAGATTAGCAGACTATGCACCAGCTAATAGGTAGGATAGTTGTTCTCAACCTTGGCTGGATATTGGAATTACCTACAGAGCTTTTTAAATAAAATGGAATGCAGAAGCCTGAACATCAGGACTCTTTTTTAAAAGCTTACCAGGTAATTCTAATATGCAGGCAATTTGGGGTCCCCTTGATTATTAACAGAGAAATACAACTTTCCTTTCTTGACAGAATAGAAATAAGAAAGGCTAACATTAATCCCAGGGACACTCACAGACTTCCTATTCCAAACCCAGGAACCAACAGTCTTGCACGTGGGGAGCGTTTGAGACTCTTGGGGATAGGAGAGACAATGCAATCTCAGGTACAATATGAAGTATTGGTTAGCAAAACAAATGCTATTCTACCATGGGAGTTTTTAAAAGGATTTGTGCAGGAACAACTGGGAGCTCTCCAAGGTCCTAAGTGTGAAGCCCAGGAAGTTGATTAGGGCACTGTTTTTCTGAAGACAAAGATTATTACCTGTGAGCTGCAACATCGTTTTAGTGAATGAGAAATCTTCATACACCTTGTTCCCTCACCAGTTCCCACCCCAAACCACTTTCCAACAAGAAAATCACTGTGTCTACAGTGAGATGAGTACTTCCCATTTTTTCCTTGATGTGTTCAAAATACTAAAAGTGGCCCAAGTAGAGAAGAACCTCCCAGTGGAAAATATCTGACTTATATTTCCTCATCCTTGCTCACTCAGTCTCTGACACTCACCTTCAAACCCTAATTGCAGGGAAGTAACTGCTATCAGGTAACAACTGAATATTGGCAAAGCCTACTCTTCTCCAGGTTAAATTTGAATTCTAAACCCAAACTTTCAACAACATGTTAAAGTATCTACCTGATCTTGTGAGACTGACAGTTAAATAAACTACCTCTCGCATGGCAAACTCATTTGCAGTCTATTTGTGGCCCAATTTTCACTGACTCTGATGTGAGATCGGGAGCTGACAATTGCCTTGCTGACACCATCAGCTCTGTCCTTACTAGCCATGGCTTCTGGAGTGCCAGGAAAACAGAACGATGAAAAAGACTATTCTGTCTTTATTCACTCTGTGCTATTCAGCAATGTGGGAGCTGATGGAAAAACACCTTAAGGCCACTTCAAAAAGAATAAATATGCCAATATGCCAGCAGATGCAAAAAAAAAAAAAAAAAAAAAGAAAGAAAGAAAGAAAGAAAATAAAAAAAAAACAAAAAAAAGAAAAAGAAAAAAAGAATAAACACTTAAAATTTCCCATCATTTCTTCTTACTACGTGATACAGACTCCTCCAAGTTTACCTTCCCATCTCATCATAGCAGGTAACAACCCCCAAACTGGCAGTGGGTATTCAGGAGAACTGGCATGTCGAAGATGTATCCCTAGAGGACTAATCTGGTGATGAGCTCTTTGTGGGCCCTTGTTATTGCTGGGTGGATTCAGGTGCTCTTGGGATTTTGACATCCAGATTATATTACCTGGCCCACACTCAACATCAGAAGTACATAAACCCAAGGATCACTGGTTTATCTCATAATCCCTCAGTCAAAACAAAATAATCCTGAAAGGAAGGCAGGATATTGATGCTGGGTGGTGGGTACACAGGAATTATGAATTCCATTTTTTACATTATTAGAGTTTTTATAGTAAAAAGTAAAAATAAGGAACACAACATTCCAGAGAGCTGTAAAAACACTGTATCAGAAGACAGAAGGCAAAGTTATACATCTGGTATTACTGACTAACCTTTTATACCTCAAACCAGATGTCCAGGTCAATTCACCTAGTTTGAGTGAGGCTATCCCAGCATACATGGGTTCAGAAGATGCTGCAAGGAATTTTGTTAGAATCAATGTCTTATCCTTTAATCTAGCATTTTTAGTCTAGGCCACAATGCCCCTGGTTTTGTCAGTGTCATTACAGACATGTGGTTGCAACCACCTTTTAGACCCTCTGACTTAAATGCTAATAAACCTTTCTATGACCTGCAGTTATATGCACAATTGTACCTCCATTTCTGCCACCCTTTTTATTTTCGATACTCTCAGTAGTTCAGTCTTTAAAAAGATAGTCATTAGGCTGTTCATAAATATTCCAGATCTCTCTCATTATGGACACATGGAAGGATTGTATTTCTCTATCCATTTGAAGCTACATATCAACCATTGATTTGCTTCACCCAATGAAATGACAGTGGAAGTGATTATCACTTCTCAGCAGAAGCCTTAGGAGCCAGTGTGTACTTTCTATGATCTGGTTCCCTCTCCCCTAGTAACCAGTAATATTCCAGGTAGGAGTTACTCCTGCAGCCTGGGTCCTGAGCAAGGACAATGATGATGTAGAGCAGAATTCCCAGACCCACATGCACTTGTAATATGAGTGAGAAGTAAATCTTTGTTGTTTTAAGTCATAGATTTTTTGGGGGGGTTCTTTTTATCATAACATGGCATAATATGACAGATACAAATGCTTACTCAATCTAGCAATCCCTTTCTTAAATTATTTTGCAACTGTGGCCTTTAAAAAAAAGGTCCAGTCTCTTTAGTATGGCAGGCAAGGACCTTGTATTAGTTTTCTATTGCTGTATAACCAAAAAACATCTCTACAGGGCTTTCTATAATCCTAGACAGCCAATCCTAAAATTCTCATAGGAAACAAGCAGCCAAGAATATTTCAAACAATTCTAACAAATATGACAAGGATTTTTCTCTACTTGATAAGATTTGCTACAAATCTACAGTAATTAAGATAGCATAGTGTTGATACAGGGATAGATACCTATTCCAAATTTTAACAGAGAGCTCACAAAATGATCCATATATATGGAAATTGGATATATAACTGAGATGGCATTACGAGTCAGTGCAAAAAAGGGTTATTACATGGAACTAGCCAAACTTAAGTATACATGTCCCCAACTCAGTCACCAGCTGCAAATTCAGAGGTCTCCAGGGCCATGCTCACTTCTGACCAGCTGTCTTCAAATTTGGGGGTTCTCACAACAACCCCCAGGTTCAACAGATTACTTCCTCAGGTGACAAAGACTCAGAAGTCACTGAAAGCATTATACTTATGATTACAATTTTATTATCAAAAAAGGATATAAATTTGAACCAGGCAAAAGAAGAGGCAGGTAGAAGTGTAGGAGTGTTTTAAACATGAAGCTTCTGTCATCCTCAGGGATGTGTTACCCTCCCAGCATTGAGGAATGACGATACTTGGAAGAGTGTTGTCAACCAGGGAAGTACACCTAACCTTCTTGTCCAGAGTTTTTATTGGCATTTGATTACATAGGCATGATTGATTGGGTTTAACTCAGTCTCCCTTCCACTCCCTAGAGTTCAGACATCCCACATGGCTCAAAGCCCCAACCCTACAATCACATGGTTGGTCTTTCTAGCATGGCCGGCTCCCATCCTGAGTCAGGTGTGGTTTGAGGGCCCTCCATGGGTAACAAAGACACTCTTACCACCCAGGAAAATCCAAGGGTTTTGAGGTTATTTCTTAGGAACCTAGGACAAGGACCAGCCAAATTATTTATTACACAGTTTTTTTTTTAAAGGGTGCTAAGATAATTAATTATCCCTGTGTTAAAAAGCAAAATTCGATGCCTGCTTCATACTCTATACACAAATCAATCCTTTGTGTATGACTCTAAAAGTCAGCAGACTTTTTTGGTACAAGGCCAGATAGTAAGTATTTTAGGTTTTGCAGATTACATACAATCTCCATTGTATATTCTATTTATTGAACTCTTTAAAAATATAAAAACTAATTTTAGGTCAAGGGCAAAGCCAAAACAAGCTTTGGGCTGGATTTGGCCAATGAGCTGCAGTTTGCTAACCCCCAGAACGCTGAATGTGAACAGCAAAACTCTAAAAGTTTTATAAGTGAGTATAAGAGAATGTCTTTGTGATCTTCATATGGAGAAGGACTTCTTTAAAAAGACAACACAGGTGGGGCAAGGTGGCTCACGCCCGTAATCCTAGCACTCTGGGAGGCTGAGGCGGGAGGATTGCTTGAGGTCAGGAGTTTGAGACCAGCATGAGCAAGAGCAAGACCCCATCTCTACAACAAATGGAAAATTAGCTGGGCGTGGTGGCGCACGCCTGTAGTCCCAGCTACTTGGGAGGCTGAGGCAGGAGGATTGCTATAATGGGAAATATTGTTAAATTTCAGCTATATTAAAATTAGATATTCTGTATCATAGACAACAAAAACAAAGTGAAAACATAAGCTGCAGACTGGAAGAATATATTTGCAACACAACTGAAAAAGGATGAAAACCTAGAATATATAAGTAACTTACAAATCAATAAGAAAATGACAATAATAAAAATTAATAAACATTCACAGAAGAGGAGACTCTGATCAGCCAATATTTATGAAAAGATAATAAACTTTATTTTTAAATGGAAGCAGTCCAATTTGTGGACTGGCCAATTCTCAGATTTTATTTGTTAACTTTATCTTTTCATAAAATTTACAGCAACTCCTATTGGATGGAATAGATCGGTTTTTTTTTTTTGGAGAGAGGTGTTTTATTTTCAAAAAAGGTAACCTAGCTTTATTCTTATTTTCAACTAAAAAATTAAGTTGAAATCATATTTTGATAAAGTTCTCAGAAATTACTGAGAAGAAAAAATACCTTCATTTAAAAGTCAAATAAGAAAAAAACCCTTTTTGGTTCTGCAGCAGATCATACTGGCTCTTAAGTTATTACTTTAACAAATTAACATCACCTTGAGATACCAAATTCTAGTGGTATTTTGGGGTGATGAGTGACAGAGTAAACTTACAGGATAAATTAAATGGCAGATGAAATTAGCCTCTAAAGTTTACTGGTTTCAGCTGCATCTTTATGAATGAAGGAGAAGCTCAACAAAGAACCCATAAAATGAAACGATGCAGACCAACCTTTTCTTGCCCCCTCGGTGGTTTGGTCTAGTAGTCCTTGCCAGTTGTCACCGAATCCTCTTTTCCTCTTCCCGCTGGGGAAGGAGTTAGCCAAAACCTTGTCGGCAAAAAATGCACACACCAGTTTCCAAGCACAAGACTTCCCGAGCAGGTGTAGTTTGATACAGAGTCCAGCCGAGCTTTAGGCGTAAAGACATCAACGCCGTGGGCAAGTTGCTCTTCTGGATGGGAGGAAAGTGAGGCAAGAACGACGCCGACGCCTAGAGGTGAGGTGCGCTCTGCTGCTGCTCGGGGCCACCCGGTCAGAGGCCTCTGTGGTCTCGTCAGTTTGTGACACTCTGGGCTTCCGCTTCACAATGGGAGGTTCAGCAGGTTTTGGGGCACTTTTTTCTTTTTATTCCCCTGGAGCGGGATAGCAGTTCCCCTGGGAGCGTGTACGGGAAACCGGGGGTTGCCGTCGGTTTTGAGTGCCAGCTGCTGAAGTTTGCAGTCGTTTCCACACGGTCTTGAGTTGTTGGAGAACGGCCTGCGCCGCCGACTGGCAGTTACAAGCACAGCAGCTTCACCCAGCGGACGACGTCGCCGCCGCACGTTCTGCGCGGGGCTCGCGGTGGCCGCGGGCTGCAGCGGGGGTCAAACGCTGAGGCCGGACTCAATCCAAATCTTGGCGCGTTCTTTTACTTTTTCTCCTTCTTTGCCAACACGCTGATATCCATTCTTGTAATTTGTTTTTTCATTTCCACGCTCGCCTCTCGTTAAAAGAAAAAAAGGGTTGTCTCTTTGGCCTCCGCGTCAACATCGCTGACACATTCTGAGCTCTGACACAGACCCCGTGGCGGTGCTCTCGGCTCGCCGCTCTGAAGCTGCGGGACGTCCCGCTGCTTCCCCTTTCCGAGGACCCCGCGGTGCCGGCCGGGGCGGAGACTGGGGAGCCGGGGCGGGGCGCAGGGGGCTCCGCGTCTCGCGCCCGCAGAGGGAGGCCCGGGAGGGGCAGAACCCCGCCCCCGCCCCGCCCCCCGGCGGCCGCGCCCCGCCCCCCGGCGGCCGCGCCCCGCCAGCCCCTTCTCCTTAACACGCACGCGGGAGCGAGGCGGCGGCGGGCGGAGCTGGGTGGGAAGATGTTCACGGCTTTTGAACAGCGTGTCAAGTTCCGGTTGACCGACTTACAGCGCGTTTCAGTCTTCGAGGATGTCGGATCTGTCTCCGCCGCAGCTCGTCGCTGCTACAGCGGCGCCAGCTCGGACGGAGGCGCGGGGAGAGCGAAGCAGAAGGGCAGATGCAAGAAAGCGACGCAAGGGCGCGAAGACACTCATCCTCTTCCAACAAGCTCGGTGGCAAGCGGAGGCGCTGCAGCCTTGATGACAGTCCCAGAAAGAACAGTTGTGTGTGGTTTCTCCAAAAACCGTTTGCGCCGTATTGCTATGCTCCGACGGCACCATAGTGGCCTTCGTATCCAGCTGTTTCATAGGCCATAATTTCAAGTTTTTACTCTTGGTGTTTTCCAAACAGACTTGAAGCAAAAAGTAACCTGGGATAGGAATACATATTTTTATCCTGACTCTCACCTTCTAACTCTAACCTCACTGGCTGTGATGCAGGGACTTGCCATGAGCCTTTATTACTCGAGGTTAGTGGCCTAGTTTTTCCCCTTTCTCGGGGCTGTGTTCTGTCGATGGAAAAGAAGCCAAACTCTGTAAAATAATTTTAAAGGGGTTTATTCTGAGCCAAATTTGAGGACCATGACCCGGAGCCACACCCAAGAAGCCTTGAGCAAGTGGACGTGCTGTGGTTGGGTTACAATTTGGTTTTATACATTTTAGGGAGATAGGGGTTACAGGTAAAGTCATAAATCAATACATGGAAGGCATACATTGGTTTGGCCCGAAAAGGCAGGCCATCTCGAAGCAGGGGCTTACAGGTTATAGGTGGGTTTAAAGACTCCTTGACTTATAATTGGTTAAAAAAATGAAGCTTTGTCTAAAGGCTTGGAATGTTTTAGATAAGAGACAAGTCACTGGACATGTATTTGTTGTGTAAATTGGGGACCTGCAGGTTTGTCTTACATAGCCTTAGGCCTGTTGATGAGTTACAAAGAATATCTCCAAGAAGGGAGGGGGGCATGGTGAGGTATGTCTGACCCCCTCCCTGTGGCAGACAATTTAGTTTTAGGATATCCTCTTGGCCAGGAGGGGGTCCATTCAGTCAGCCAGTGGGGGGGAAGCCTTTTATTTAATTTTAGTTCACAGTTCTCTGCTGTTGGAGACACCTGAAATTCCTCCAAGATGGCTGTCCTGAACTGCATCAAGTCAGACATTAACCGAGTCCACGTACATTTGTGTCCTTCCACAAGGTCAGATTTTATTTATGTGTATTTAATCATAAAAGCCACCAACTACAGGGAGTTCCCAAGAAGGCAGTTCTCCTTAGTACTATCCTAGTATTAATACTACCCAGACCCTCGGCACATAGGCTCAAGTTGATTCACAAGTCAGTCAATACTGTAAACCATACATAGTAGTACACTTAGCGAATATATAAATGTTATATATCAAAATTTTCACATCAAACAGTAACATATAACATCAAGAGAAAAGGGGATAGGAAAAGGAGTTAACAAACCAGTCTCAGAAGAGTGACGTGGACAAAGAGAGTGTCTTGGGCTGATCCAGATGGTTGTCAACGTCTTACAAGAAAGAGTCATTGATTTAGGCGAGGAAGAATCCTTGATTTGAGCAGAGCCTTTGGTGGCAGATGCTGGGTGCTGATCAGGAGTGATAGCAAGATGGTGTCTATTGAGAGAGGTGTGTCAAACTGGTGAAATCTTGCTCTTTGTAAAGTCCCTGAGTCCTCTGGTGAGGGCTTGCACCCTTGCAGATGGTTGCACCGTTGTCTGGTTAGGTGTAGTCGCTATCAATTGGGCGAACATCCGGGCCCCTTGGCATGATGTCATTTAAAATGTAAGAGAGAGTTGTTTCCTAAGATAGTGTTACTTATGTTGAGGGTGCTTTATACAATGGCCATGCTCTTTGGGCCACCTCTAACAATTTCTTAGTAGTCCCTAGATAAAGGGTGCAGTCACCTCTCCCCAGTTCTCTGAGGTGGACTCGGCCGGCCGGTGTTTGCCTTGGATAAGCTCGAGCCTCGGAAAATCTGTGCAGTCTGTGTAGCATTGTTGGCGACCCTGCCAACCTCACAGTGCAGGGGTTGAGATGTCAGGAGAGGTAACACTTCAGCACCTTCTCACTGTCTCCAGTGTTAAAGTAAAATTAAAATGGAGATCAGACTTGAAAAATTCCTGAGCAAACAAACCAGTTAGGCCTTAAAAATAGCCTTAACCAGGCTTAAACTGCAAACATGAGCAACACTCGAGTCATTTCTGGTAAATGCTTGTATTAGGGAAAAACAAAACCTAACGTCAGCCAATCAGAAGTAGCCAACTAATATACAATTATGTCATCAGGGACTTTCCAACATGGCAAACCGAAAAAGTCAATTTCATAACTAACCAATCAAACAATTTCTTTGTTTTTCTTCCTTATTTACCGTATCTATATTTTCCTCTAATACGTTAAGCATAGGAGCACTAAACTTCTTTTGTTTTGATGCTTCCCAATTCATGAGTTGCCGTTTGTCCAGATAAACTCAAAACTGTATTGTGCCTCAGATTTTTGTTGTCATGCCTGCCGTCCTTGGTTAGTGATTCAAAAACAGTCGTTTCCCTTTGTACGTCAGATCTTCCAAGATGGCTGCCCCCAGGGAGCGTGGCTCAGGGCGCGGACATATTACCTCCTAAAGCGCGGATCACGTCCGATTGTCCGAACTCTGCAGAAACGCCTCCTGCCCTCGTCGGCCGCCGTAGGCCCGTGCCAATGCCGGGCTTAAGAGCCAGAAAGGGAAGAGTTCGCGGAGTTTAGGTGTAGCCGCCCGGAAGTCCCAGTTGAATCGCGAGGTCAGGTAAGTGTGTGGGTCTCTCCTTGGAATAGGTTAAGGGGGCAGAGAGGATCTGTGGGCGTCCGTGGGGAGAGCTGGTGGTCCGGGACGGCGGGTCTGAAGTTGGGTGCCTGTGCCGTGCGGCGTGGCAGAGCTCTGGTGGCGAAGCGTTAAAACTCTGTCGAGTTCGACGACTGAGAGTCCCGGCGTCAGAGTTTGGGGTCTTTGCGGGTCACTCTGTCAATAGAGCTCAGTGATCCAGAACTCTAGGGGACGTGGCATTTGTCTAAAAGAGCGGTGTTTGGAGTTAATAAGGGGGTCGGTGAGGAAGCCGGGGTGATGGTCAGCGGAGGAGGGTGTGTGGTCTAGCTTTCAGGGTTAATATGGGATGTGTGTTAAGTGTTTGGGAAAGGTCCAGGCGTGTGGGGTTCAGAGGCTTGTAAAACCTGGAACTTGAAGGTCTGGGGCCCTGGCTGGTGGTTAGGTTGGGGCTCAAACCTTGGCTGCTGGGACAGACCTTGTGAGCGTTACGTTGCCCCCACAGTCCTTCCAGTTCGATTCCTTCTTCCAGGACTAGTTTACAGACTCCTGAGGCCCCTACTTTGCCCCCTTCGTTCCTCCCCACAGGTGGGAAGTTTAGAGAGATTAAGGATTAAGTAAATCTAAAGTGGGAAGCTTTCTATAAAAGCTGAGATTTCTTTCCTTCTTGCTGCACATCGACTTGTGTATTTCCTTTCAGGTTCTTTCTGACGCCAGGAAGATAGCATTTGTAGTCCCCAAATTTCTATTTCCTAGAGACAACTCTTGTTAAAATGTTAATATATTTCAATTTTTGTCTTTTTTTCCTCTGCTTAATTTTCATAGTTCAGATAAACTGTGGAAACATTAGTGTAATTTGCTATTTGTGTTAATTTCATATTCTAAACATTTCCATAATACAATTTCTCTTAATTAGAATTTTTTAAATGGCTAAAATAGTGTATAAACAGGAAAGAGAACCAGTAACATTGTAACTGGAATCTGATTAGAGATATATATAAGTGTATATATATGTTTGGATTGTATTCGAATATTTAAAAATTTAGTTATTTTTAGGATCATATTAGTATTTAACATTAACCCAAGGGTGTGCTTCCCTGACTCTCACCTCCTTCCTGGTTTTTTACTTTTATTGCAATTGTAAAATAGGGCCTTTTTTAAAACCTTTTATCTCATTTTCTTCTAATTTTCTGTAACATAAGCAAGTTTAAAATATTATTATATATTTATTTTGTTTTTGGTTACCTCACTGAACTTTTGTTATTACTAACAGTTTTTTCCAACTGAACATTTTATTATGAAAAATTCCAAACACATAGCAAAGTTGAATAAATTTTACAGTGAACAGATATCCACCATCTAGATTGTATCATTAACATTTCACTATACTTTCTCTAGCTATCCACTTCTATTCATTTATTAATTCATCATATTTTCTTTCTTTTTTAAATTTTTGGTATATGTCAAAGTAAGTTGCAGTCATCAAGACACGTTCCCCTAAATACTTAAGCATTCCTGTCATTAACTAGAGTATTCCTAATAGCTTTTAATTGATTTCTTTATATTTTCTAAGTGAACCACCAGAGCATCTCCAGATCATATTGGTCCAGTGGCAATTGTGTGGATTTTGGGAAGAAATGAATCTGGCTTTTTTATTTGGATTCTTGCTCTTCTGGATGACTTGAGTGAGTTACTAAACCTGAGTCTTATTTCTTCATTTGTGCCAAGAGAAGTTAAGTCCCTCTCTCAAGGTTGTTGTAAATTAAAGGTATTAAAATACATAAAATTGTGATGGTTAGTGGCATGTACTTAGTATATCTAAATCAATAACAACTGCTATGTTTCCTATATTTATACTTTTTTTTTTAAAAAACAGTAGCTCTACCAACCCAGATGTATTTACACTTTAAAAAAAATTTTTTTTTTTTTTTTAGAGACAGGATCTCGCTCTCACCCAGGCTGGAGTGTAGCGGCACAATCATAACTCACTGCAGCCTTGAACTCCTGGGCTTAAGCTATCCTCCTGCCTAAGCCTCTCAAGTAGTTAGGACTACAGGCACACACTGCTACACCTGGCTAATTTTAAGGTTTTTGTAGAGACGGCATCTTACTATGTTGCCCAGGCTGGTCTCCAACTCCTGGCCTCAAGTGATCCTCCTGCCTCATCCTCCCAAAGTGTTGGGATTACAAGTGTGAGCCACTGTTCCTGGCCTCCTTTGCCTATTCTTAAAAATCAGGTTGTTTATCTTTTTGTTATTGAGTTCTAAGTGTTCTTTATATATTCTGGGTACTAGAATCTTATCAGTTACATGATTTGTAACTGATACTTTCTCCCATTCTGTGAGTGGCCTTTTCACTCTCTTGATAGTATGCTATGATGCACAGTAGTTTGTAATTTTGATGATGTCCTATTTTCTTTTGTTCTTTATACTTTTGGTATCGTATCTAAGATTCTATTGCCAAATCCAGGGTAATGCAGATTTATGCCTATATTTTCATCTAGGAGTTTTATATTTTAGCTCTTACATTTTTCTTTCAGCACTTTGAATAAAAAAGCCACTGTCTTCTGACAAACATTCTCTGCTTGGCCAAACTTTAGTCAGGCTTTTGAATCTGTGCCATCTGTGTACTTCCTTGTAAAATCCAGTTTTAGCAAAGAACCCTGGTAAGTCAGTTTAGCAAGAGTCCCCCTTCCTTGATATCTGATCATCATTGATATCTAAGCAGGTTTCTCAGCCTCCACCATACCTCATGTCTGATTGCCCTGGCCTGTCTTCAGCAAGAATCCCACGACACCTGATATTTCCTCTTAGTAAGTTTCCTTCCACTGACCCCCACCCTGCTCCTTGGGCATTCCTACTTACCCATGCAGGTGTTCGTCACCACACCCAACTAATCACACCCAACTAATGTTTTTTTTTTTTTTTTTTTTTTTTTTTTTTTTAAGAGAGAGGGTCTTGCTATGTTGCCCAGGCTGGTCTTGAACTCCTGGCTGCAAGTAGTCCTCCCGCCTTGGCTTCCCAAAGTTCTGGGATTACAGGCGTGAGCCACCATGCCCAGCAATTCTGTTTTTGCCATGTATTTTGGTGCTTCTGAGGAGGTACAGACCCATGGAGGTATTTCCTTCACCATGTTTGCTGATGTCCCTCTCTGCACTGCTATCCATTTTTAGATATAGATTGTGGAACTGGTCAGCTAACCAGTTATTCCTTGGTGTTCAGGTGAATCTCTTGGGCCCTCCATTATGTAGTCATATTGGACAAATACTGATAAATTGCCTCCTCCTCTCTAATATTGACAATTCTTATTTGATTATTTTTTAAATCAAGCTGCATTGGGCAGCATTTCCAGAACAGTACAGATCTTTACATCTGGTGTCAGAGTGTTGTATTGAGTGTATAAGAGTAGGAAAAACTTCGGTTTATAGAAAAACTTTGGTTTTTTCCTATATCTCAAACAGTAGTATATTGCATGTGGTTTTTTTTAAATGATAGGTAATTTTTTTTTTTTTGTGCTAGGGAAGGAATGAATTTCTAATCCACTAACAGCTTGAATTTGAAATAAATGCTGGATTTTTTTGAAATGTTTTCTCAGTATCATGACTGATACTGATGGTGATCATGTGGTTTTTCTCTTCTAATGTTTTAATGTATTGTAGTGTTGGGTAGATGGATACCCAGTAGTAAGAAAAAAAGATTTTTAAAAAATAATGTATTGTAGCAGACATTATTGGTTACATGTGCAGAAAATAGCACAGCAGGCCTGAGATTGTTATCCTTGGAAAGTCCTGCTTACAAGGTTGTCCCTTGGCTGGTGTCATAATCTGTTTCTGCTGCTGTAACAAAATACTTTAGATAGGGTAATTTATGAACAGTAGAAATTTATTGCTAACAGTTCTGGATGCTGGGGAATCCAAGACCACAGCACCGGCAGATCTGGTGGCTACTGAGGGCATCTTCTCTTGGTGGCCTCACATGGCAGAAGGGCAAAAAGGGCTGAACAGTGTGTGAAGCCTCTGTTATAAAGGCCTTAATCCCACTCAAAAGGGAGGAGCCCTCATGACCTAATCACCTCCTAAAGGCCCCACCTCTTAATACTATTGCATTGGAGATTAAGTTTCAGCATGAATTTTGGAGGGATACAAGCATCCAAACCATAGCAGCTAGTATTTGGGAACTTAGATTTTTGGAAGTGTTCCCACCATTTTCTAATAGTGGCTCACTGTGCTTGAACTTTTTTTCCAAACAATATCCTGATTTATGGTTTATCTTGAACTCTTTTCCCCATGTTTCTCCTCTGTGTATCTCTTATAAGGACACTTGTGAATGGACATAGGGCCCACCTAGATAATCCAGGATGATCCAATCTCGAGATCCTTAACTTAATTACATCTGCAGAGACCCTTTTTCCATATAGGGTTATATTCAGAGGTTCATGGGGGTTAGGACATGTACATGTCTTTTGGGTGGACACAATTCAGCCCACATTATACCCATACAGACAGGTATGTGGACACACATGATTGTAAGGAAAAATTGCCCAGATCTTCATCTTTTCTAGGATCCCAAAATTGATGTCTCTGAGAAGTCCACTGCCATTGAGGCTTTGTGCTGTGCTGTTTCTCCTTCCCCAACTTCCCTTTCTCCTTCATGCTACTTCTGTTTCACAGAAGAAAGGCATACCAGCCCCACATTCAGATCATTACGTTTTATTGCCCCAGGTTGTAAAGACTGGGGCACCAAATAAAGGGGCAGCTAGAAATATTGCCTTTGACTTAAAGTGAGTTCACAGCAGCAGTGAGAACATCTGGGTCCAGAGGGAATGTGTCACCCAAATGAACTTGCTCTTCACCCCACAGGTCCTGGTTCCCTAGGAGCAAGAGAGTCCAAGTGAGGGAAGGAAGAGGAGGTTCCTGGACTTGGATATCATCAGTTTTGGGGACACTTGACCAGAGACTCAGATTTCTTAACCAAAATTTTGGGCAAATCCAGAAGAGACCAAAGAAGGAGCATCCCAGTTACTGGGTATTTCCCAAAACAGAAGAAAATGACAAAGGCCCAGGTGACTTTTGGTTTGTTTTATTCTTAACTTGATTCTGTGATGGATTTGTGGAGGCCTGAAGAAATCCATTCATTTAAATGAAAAGTGTAAAATTGGGGAAAGGGGGCTCTGGGGAGAAATAGAGTTAGACTTACCTTTAAAATCAGGATGAAGTGGAATCAGGAATATATTGTTCATAGAGTTCATACTACGTGACCAACGTTAGAATATAATGTGTGACTCTGCAGGACTCTGTGGGTTATATTAACTGTTAGCTTGCATCCACTATCTCTGACAGCCGTCACACCCAAAGAATCATAGTTGCTTGATATGCACTGATTCTGAGGACAAAGCAGATCAGTTCCTTTCTTGGGAAATTTCTTTGATGGTTTTTGCTAGAGGTGATGAGGTAAACCGTTTGCCCTTAACAGCAGTCTTCTAAAAGACATACAAGCTTGTTTTGTATAATCTTACATGATTATTCTGAGTGCTGGAATTTAGTGGATACAGCTTTTCAGGAGCCCACAGCCCGGTTGCCTATATACCCAGCTTTGTTGCAGTCTGGGTTTATCCGTGAATAAACCTAATTGCCTAGAAAATGGAAGGTCTGCATATTACAGAAACTTATGATTTGTTGAATTAATGGATGACTGCATAGTTACAGAATATTTAATATGACTTTGCTTCTTTCACAGTATATTGAAAAAAATAGGAAAACAGTTGACCCTTGAACAACACAGGGTTGAACTGCATTGGTCCACATATACTCAGATTTTTTTCAACCAAAGGCAAATTGAAATTATGGCATTTTGGGGATGTGAAACCCACGTATGAGGAGGCCCAATTTTTTGTATAAGCAGGTTCCAAAGGGCTGACTGTGGGACTTGAGTATGTGCAGATTTTTGTAAACGCAGGGGATCCTGGAACCAATCCTCCATGTATACCAAGGGACGACTGTATAGGTGTGGCCTATATGATGTAAATGAACAGAACAACTTCTTTTACATTCCTTCCATTTCAGTAAATGGAGAAACACTCAAGAAACAGGACTGTTTTTTTATAGGAATTGTTCACACTGAAGGATGTGTCTGTGAAGTTCACCTGGGAGGAGTGGCAGCTCCTGGACCCTGCTCAGAGGGACCTGTACCGGGACGTGATGTTGGAGAACTACAGCAACCTGGTGTCAGTGGGTGAGGACAGCTGCCCTGTGTCACTCAGAGGGTGCCCAGTCAGTGGCCTTTCCTTTCTTAGCTTCTGAAGGCTTTGGTGGTTCTGTCATGTTCTCAAGTGGTAGATTCTCAGCCCCTTTTCTGGTCCCAGAGGAGGAGATATAATCTCCCCTCATCTTAGAAAAAAGCCTGTAATTTGCAAACATGCAAATTATGCAGTCCCTAAAATGTACCTTAATCATATTATCAGAGACGCATAGTGCAGTTCGTTGAGCCTGTCCTCTCTCATTTCCCACGACAGGGTATCAAGCCAGCAAACCTGATGTACTCTCCCAGTTGGCACGAGGAGAAGCACTATGGACATTAGAAGGTGAAATCCACAGTCACGCCCATCCAGGTGAGAAAGAACCAGCAAGAGAGGAAGGCAGGGGAAATCCATTCTAGTCGTTATAGAGAAGGCATTGCAGTTGCAAGAGTCTAGGGAGACAGAAATAGCTGCCACAGGTCCCTCTCTCAGTATGAGTCTTTTTCTTTGTAGGAATTTAGAGGATCATATACCCCTTTATCTCTTCTCGGAACTAATCCCTATTCATTTCTTAGACGTCGAGGTTTTTTTCCCTTAGGTGTTCTTGTTTGGATTTTCAAATCTTCCCATTCTTTGTCTCTTGTCAGAGGATCGTTGTGTGTTTCTAAGGGAAGAACAACAAACTTTTTTCTCTCTACTCTCACAGTCACTCAGCACAGTGCTGACACCAGATGTGTACAGGTTGTTTCCCCACACACCAAGCACACAAATGTCCAGCAGGTACCAGCTGGCGTCCTCTAATGCAATCCAATTCTGACACTATCCACCTGGTCGTAGTGTCAGATCCCACAGGTTAAGGGCTCAGTTCAAGAATGTCCCCCACTTCAGATGCCAGTCACAGGTCCCTGGCTCCCTGGCTGTGACCTAAACTTCTAACCAACTGGCTATAAAGTAGGAGTTTCCACGACTTTCTCCTCAAGTTCGATTAATTTGCTAGAGCAGCTCACAGAACTCAGGGAAACACTCTAGTACTTTTGTTTGCCTGTTGGTTATAAAGGATATAGCAAAGATACATATGAACAGTCAGATGTAAGAGATGCACAGGGCAAGGTATGTGAGAAGGGGACAGGGAGCTTCCATGCCCTTCCTGGGTGCACCACCCTTCAGGTACCCACACATGTTCAGCAATCCAGAAGCTCTCCCAACCCTGCTCATGCCTGTAATCCTAGCACTTTGGGGTGCTGAGGCAGGAGGATTGCTTGAGGCTGGGAGTTTGAGACCAGCCTGGGTAACATAGCAAGACGCTGTCTCTACGAAATTTAAAAATTGCCAGCTGGGATTGGGCCGTCTCCTGTAGTCCCAGCTACTTGGGAGGCTGAGGCAGGAGGATCGCTTGAGCCCAGGAGTTTGAGGTTTCAGTGAGCTACAATGTACTCTAGCCCAGGCAACAGAGCAAGAGCCTGTCTCAGGAGGAAAAAAAAAAGTATTAAGCTTTTGTTCTCTATGGGGACTCCCAAGTTGACATATCCTTAACTTTGTCTTATCTACATGTTAGTACCATATATTTTACTTTTCCCCATGGTAACTCCCCTATGAGTTTGCACTTTTTATATGAGGAACTAGAATCATCTTCCCTCTAGGAAAACCCCTTTCCATCATCCTTTTTAAAATTGAGATTCTCTTGTACTTTTGTACATCCTAAATCCTGGGCCTCCTGGCATTACCTTAAATGTTCTCTGCCCTCTGGGGTCCTGTATTTAAGGTCTCTGCTATTCCTGTTCTTTGTTTAATTAGGAAAGAGCTTTATAAAATCTCATTCTCAGTTCCTAGCCTAATAAAATCATAAAACCTCATGCCTGCTTTACTATAATTCATTTGTATATTGTTAACTCTAATCTCTCTCTGAGTTCAACTTCAATTTTGTTACTGGATTCCTTTCCCTAAAGCTTTCCTTTTCCTCCTCATAGTATGATAACACAGAAATTTCTCTCTTATGAAAGACCTAAGTCCCCATTCTCTAAGAGGAGGAGGCATAAATATAACAAAAATAAATACATAGATCCTCTGTGTGGTCGTGAAAGTGCTGTGACCCGCAGTCCGTCGGCTGGGACGGTGGTGAGGCTGTGGGCTGCTCTTGGAGGACGAGCGCCTCTCTAACAGGGTGCCTCGAGCAGAGGGATGAGTGACCTGAGTAGGTTTCCTGGGCGAAGAGTGGAGAGAATGGCAAGTTCACAGCCTGAGTCAGGAGTATGTTTGAGGAACATCAAGGAAGTCCGTGTGGCTAGAGTGGCATGAGCAAGAAGAGAAATGACTGGCGAGTCGGTGGACGGGGTAGGCAACTAGGGGGTCGTGTAGGGCCTTGTAATCCATTTCAAGGACTTGATTTTAATTCTAATGAAATGGGAAAACATTACAAAGTTTAGAGAGTACGGTATTGACGTGATATTTATGTTTTAGAAGTATCACTTTGGCTATGGATAGAAAATAGACTGGAACAGGGCAGGTGTTGAAACCAGATGGGTGACCTGGGTGTTGGTGACTTCAGTCAAGCTTGAGGGGTGAGTATTAGACAATTCTGGTTAGAGAGATAATAGAGGGCTGATTGGATTTGACGTTGAAGTAGATACGGGTTGTGTTAGTTTCCTAGAGCTGCTATAACAAATACCACAAACAGGTGACTTAAAACCACAAAAATTTATCCTCATAGTTCTAGAAGTCAGCAATCTAGTCAGGAGGCTGGGGCAGGAAAATTGCTTGAGCCCAGGAGTTTGAGACTGTGGTGAGCTATGATCATGACTGTGAATAGCCAGTGTACTACAGCCTGGGCAGCACAGCGAGACCCCCTCTTTAAAAAGAAAAAAAAAAAAAAATTAAGGTGTTGGCAGGGCCATGGTCCAACTCAAATGTCTAGGGAAGAACCCTTTCTTGCCTCTTCCTAGCTTCTGGTGGTTGCTGAAAATCTTTGGTGTTCCTTAGTGTGTAGACACATCATTCCAACCTTTGTTGTCACATGGCCTTCTTTCTGCATGTCTCCATGTATCTGTACCCAAATCTCCCTCTCCTTATAAGGATGCCAGTCATTGGATTAGGGCTCACCCTAATCTAGCATGACCTCTTCTTACCTTGATTACACCTACAAAAGCCCTATTTGCAAATCAGGTTAGGACTTCCACATATCTCTTTGGGGGACACAGTTCAACCCACAACATGAGGTATGAGATAAAGAAACAGATGAATGATGATGCTAAGAATTTTTGGCATGAGTAATGACAGAGTAGTGTTGCCATTTACCGTAATGGAGAATGTCTGTGGAGGAGAAGATCTGGGCTGGGAAGTCAGAGTTATGCAGATTGTAGGTTAGATGTGCTTGTGAGCATCCAAGTGGAGCTTGGTGCCGTGGTTGGATGCACCCAGACTGTTCAGGGAGAAGGGTATGTGTGGAGACAGAAATTTGGACCAGATGAGATACAGGGAGTGAGTCCAGATAAAGAAAACAAGAGACTTGGACAATTAGAGATTAGGCAGATGAGTGTGTTCTGAATGTGGTTGGGAGAGTGCAGGTAGTGAGCATGTATTTCATGAAAGATAAAGCCATAGACATTGCCTGGAGCTGATGGTTCAGCAAGTGAGGTAAGAACTGAGGTGTAGATATGTGACTTTGGTTTGTTCTTCCCATTCAGACAGTATATATTTTTTCACTGTGAATTCTCTTTTCATGAAATGGCTTTTACTGTACCACAATATAATAATACCTTCCATCTCTAAATTCCCATTCTACTTTGTGCCCCAACCACACAAGCTACTCCTGTAGATATTGGTCAGTATGATTTGGTGGTACTTGAGGCTTCTTTGCTACTCTGGAGTCAAGGGCCTGGTTTTCATTCTTCCTTATGTAAGACTGAAATACATCTTCATCATTCGCTGTTTCTTAATCAAGGGACTGATTGGCCAGGCTAGAGAGAGACCATACTTTTCCATCTATCTATTAAGCATTTTTTAACTGCGAGATTTTTATTGAAGGAGTTTTCAAAGTACTACCTGTATCAAGGCCTCTTCCTCTGCAAGTCTGGTTTTATTAGAATTGAGTTGAGGGCCTGGGCATGTTGTTATGCAAAACTCTCTGGGGCACTGTTGTGACTCTACTTGAGAACGATAGCCATGATACATACAAGAGACTGAATTTAGTGAGAAACAAAGAAATACCTTTCTGGAGCAAAGATTTTATTAGCACAGATAGGGCAAAGCTTCATGTAATATATACAAATTAAGCTTTTGAACATGTGAAATGTTTTTGCTACAATTCAAGGTTGTACAAAGATAAAGTGAATAGTAAATGTAGGGAGAATCTTAGAAATTTAGAAGAAATAATAGCCTACAGTGATATAGAGAGGATGAGGAATGATAGTATTATAAAGTATCTTATACAAGATACATAAGTAGGTTTTCAAGTAATAAGATGATGAAGAAACAGGGCCAGAAGATGTGGAACTGGCAGTGTGCAAGGCCATGTGGGGACTGTCAAAAGATTAGCCTGAAACTGGACACATGGAGGCCAATGTTAGAAGATATTTGTTGGGAAATAGCAGAGTGGAAACTTAAATAAAGGAGATGCATCATGGTAATGTAAACTTTTCTTGTCCTGCCTCCTGCTGTGAATTTTATGTGTTAGTAATTCAGGGGGATAGAGGTTAGGTTTTGTTTTTGTTTTTGTTTTTTTTTTTTTTGAGACAGAGTCCTGCTCTGTCACCTAGGCTGGAGTGCAGTGGTACGATCATAGCTCACTGCAGCCTTGAACTCCTGGGCTCAAGCAATCCTCCCACCTTAGCCTCCCAAGTAGCTGGGACTACAGGTGTACGCCACCACACCTGGCTAACTTCTTATTTCTTGTAAAGATGGGGTCTTGCTATGTTGCCCAGGCTGGTCTCTAACTCCTGGCCTCAAGCAGTCCTCCTGCCTCAGCTTCTCAAAGTGCTGGGATTACTGGTGTGAGCCACTGCACCTGACCAGGTTTTGTATTTTTCTAGCTCTAGATAGAGCTTACCTTTCACTTGGTGGCAGCATTGTAGCAATAGTAGGGTATTAGCCTACTAGAAATAGTAGGGTATAGCCAGCCATTCTAAGAAAAACTAAAGATAAAGCTGCCACAAGTCTTGATTCTGAAGGAGGAAGGTGGTCTTTGAGGGCCCCTTCATTGATGCCAATAGAGATATAAATGTAGAATTTAGGAAGAAGATGCTGCTAGTGGCAAGGTGAGGGATTAGTACATCAGGGACAGTGAAATGGAAAAAAATTCCAATATGACATCTATGCAGGGATGGCATGATGCAGGTGACAGCTGCCATATCTGGTGTGGCAGTAGATCTGCGTGGAGAGGACTATATGTTCCACCAGCATGTTGTAAAAGACCATACGGATCATTGGGTCCCTCTTTCTATTGGAACATGAGAATGTGTTGTTAACCAAAGAAATAAGGAGGTTCATAATTTGGAAAGGAGAGCTGTATTTCTCATAAAGGGTTGCAGCCTGTGGGTGGCCATTCCAACAGCCTGGAAAGCCTACCCCCCAGCCACAAGCCAGGAACGCGTGCTTCGAGGCAGGGACAATAGGAATAGGAGTTTATACTGAGTGGGATGGCCAAATATACATATTTAACAAGCTCTAGGAAGAGTCATGAATATTTATGAAAAGAGAAACATGCGCCTGTGCAATTGAGCTTTCTGCCCTTTTATGGGGCCCATGTTCAGAAATGGCTGCGCTCAAAAAGGTGAAACAGGAACATGCTCCGTAGACTGGTTAAACCTACTTCATGGTTGGTGGTCTTTTATCAGGAAGGAATGCTGATCTGGTTCATGAAATTGGTTTCTGCTTAGCCCTTAGGAAAAAAGCCTGGTGGCTGTTAGTATGGAGGGTGTATAATGATGTGTGTCCGACTTCCTGTCCCATCAGGGCTGGGAATTCAGTTTTAGGGTTTCTCTGAGGTCCCCTGGACCGAAAGGGGGTGTGTTCAGTCATCGAGGGGCTTTAAGATTTTATTTTAGTTCACAGTATGGTAGCCAGATAGATTCAAGGTTAGAGTTTTGACTGCAGTTTTCCTGGAAATGTGAGATTGGTGCTTTAGGAAAGTTAGTTTAATGATTGTCTACAGAATGAAGAAAGGCCTATTTTAGCAAGAGGATGAGCACTCAAGAGGTCAACAGAGTTACCTTGAAGTCAGAAGCTGTGTATCCAACATTCTGACCTGCCTCTTTGGGATATTTATTCTAACACCTGTGTCCACTGTTTCCCACTCAGGATTGTTAGTGTTTGGGTCTCCTCCGTGGGCTCCATGGACCCCCAGGGCTCCCTACGTGGGAAAGACTGAAGCTTGGCCTCCTGCCCTCGTCTCCTTTCAGTCTTCACATTCTCGGGACGTGATCTGAGCCAATACTCTGACCTTAAATAACATTTGCACATCGATGATTTCCACATTGCTGTCTCTAGTGAAAACCTTCCTCAAGTTTTATATATCTGACTGGGCTTTCCTTATCTGCACTTGGATATCTAATCATTATCTCAAAGTTAATATGCTTCAAAATGCACATTTGATGTCCATCATATTCTGAACCTCAGTAACACTCCTCGTCTTGTTAAAAGACTCTACCTACCTATCCAGGGCTCCAGTCAGATATGTAGGAGCACCCTCTGATTCCCTCTTTTGTTACCTCTCCCCGCCTCAAATCCATTAGTGAATCTCGTTATCTTTCTTTCCATATAAATCCTGATTTCAGCTACTTCTCATCATTTCCTTTGCTTCCTCAAACCACTGTCACATTTGTAACTGTCTAGTTTATTCCTTTTCTTGCTTGTTTATTCTGTTTCCTTTTCTCCACAAAGAATATGAGTTCATGGAAAATAAAGAATATTTTTGTGTTTTCCCAACACCAGCACCATGCCTGGTATGTGGTAGTAACCATTTCATGAGGATGTGTTGAACAAGTGAATGTGTCCATCCTACCTCTGTGGTCCAGTGCTAACAGGGACTTCCTTGTATTTTCCTGTTTCCAAAGTCCTCTTTATAAAGCAGCCAAACCTATATTTATTCATTTTGAATTATCTAATCCTGTTTTACACTGATGGCTGTTACCTTTTGGTATGTTGGTTTTTTATATTACTGTGTTTTTAGCTATATCTAAGAGATAAGGAGTTAGTATTCAAGGGGTACAGAGTTTTTCATTTGGGGAAGGGGAAACAGTGGTAATGGCTGTACAACACTGTGAATGTACTCAATGCCACATAGCTGTACATTTAAATATGGTTACAGGGCAAATTTTGTCTTTTGTATATTTAATTGCAATTTAAAAAATTTTTTTAAAAAGTTAAAAAGAAAAAGATAGGGAAAATTTATACTTAGAATTTCTTTCATGTAGACATCACAGAGTTTCCAATAAAGAGCTAGCAAACCCCAAGGCATTTTTGAAGCAATTTTATTCCATATGATGCTCATGGAAGGATTCATTATTCTTTCTTTCGTAGAAATTGAGAAAGCTGATGATCATCTGCAGCAGCACTTGGAAAACCAAAAAATGCTGAAAAGGATGGAACAATGCTGTGAACAGGGAAACACTTTAAAGTCTTATTTATGTTTAAGCAACCAGAGCAGAAGGTGCAACATGAAAGAGCCTGCTGAGTTTAATGGAGACCGGAGAGCCTTTCTCCATGACAGTCATGAACACACTTGTACTAAAACTGAATTCCATGGAAGTAGAAAACCCATCAGCACTGAGTCACAATTCCTTAAACGTCAGCAAACACACGATGTAGAGAAAGCCCATGAATGTACTAAATGCAGGAAAGCTTTCCTCAAGAAGTCTGAGCTCATTGAACATAACAGAATTCATTCAGGAAAGAAACCCCATGGATGTGTTGTCTGTGGGAAAACCTTCTACAAGAAGTTCAGGCTCACTGAACATGAGAGAACTCACAAAGAGGAGAAACCCAATGAGTGCAGTGAATGTGGGAAAGCCTTCCCTAGGAAATCTCAGCTTACTGAACATCAGAAGACTCACACAGGATATAAGCCACATCAGTGCAGTGAATGTGGGAAAGGTTTCTCCAGAAAATCACAGCTTGTTGTACATCAGCGAACTCATACAGGAGAGAAACCCTATATATGCAGTGAGTGTGGAAAAGGCTTCGTTCAGAAGGGCAATCTTATTGCACATCAACGAACTCACACTGGGGAGAAACCCTATGGATGCACTGAATGTGGTAAGGCCTTCAGCCAGAAGGCCTGCCTTGTAGCACATCAGAGATATCACACAGGAAAGACTCCCTTTGTATGTACTGAATGTGGACAACCCTGTTCGCAGAAGTCAGGACTTATTAGACATCAGAGAATTCACTCAGGAGAGAAACCCTATAAATGCAGTGACTGTGGGAAAGCCTTCATTACAAAGACAATGCTCACTGTACATTATAGAACTCATACAGGAGAGAGACCCTATGGATGTGATGAGTGTGAGAAAGCTTATGTCTACATGTCTTGCCTTGTTAAACATAAAAGAATACACACAAGGGAGAAACGTGGAGATTCAGTGAAAGTGGACAGTCCTTCCACAGTGAGTCATATCTTGTTAGGTACTAGTGAACTCACGCAGGGGGAAAGCCCTGCCAATATGGTGACTGTGCAGATACCTTCTCTGGCTCCTCAGATACCATTAAACATCAGTGGGCTCCTAGCAAATAGGAACATACTCCTTGTGGGACAGCCAATTGCCAGATGTGCACTCTCAGGAGGATTTGCACAGGATAGAAACCTTACGAATGTAGTAAATGTGGTCATGCCTCCAGTAGTCAGTTATATCTTCTTTTACGTTGCAAACACATAGGAAAAACTGTTCATTTAATGTGGAAAAGACTTTAGCAAAGATGTCTAGCTGATTATTTGGTTTAAGTGTAAATTTTGAAATCCTGTGAGTGCAGAAACTAGAAAAGCCTTTTTTGGAAGATGGAGCCTGTCATCAGTGGCCACCATGGGCTAGTGAGCTCATAGTGGGTAGAAATATAATGATCGTGAGAAAGCCCTTGCCCTCAAGGGGCATCAGTACATAATGGAGAGAAACTTCTGGAAGGCAGTGAATGTGGCAGGGTTTTCAGTGGTATACCCTGCTTCACTCATTAGCAGGTGAAATTGTATAGAAGTAAAACACTGTGAACACACTAACTGTGAAGTGCTGGTAGCAAAATATTAAAGCACTCTTGAAGCAAAGAAGCCCTGTGGAAATGAGGAATGTTTGAGAGCTTTCTGCTCCATTTCTAACCTCATTATACATCAGATAATACACCTGATGTATATTTTTGGACAGGATACCTTGAACCATATTACTGTTTACTGTGTTAGTGGTTCTGTAATTTAAAGGAGAGAGCCTGTGCCCCCTTGCTGGTTCCGGTTATCATATGTATTCACTTTTCCCCTTTGTGCTGCTTTTGCTTTTTTTCCCGCCAGTTATCTTCAGTGCCTACCCAAGCTCACATGATGATTAGCTGTTACATTTCTTTGACTCTAAATTTAGTTAAATATTATTTCAGAAAACTGAAGTCCTTCAAAAAGAAGGGGTGGGGAACAGAACCAGGGAATACCAGGTGCTAGGTTCCCTCTAGTGGTGCTGGGGACATCTGATCCCTTCTGTCAGGTGTGCGACGTTATCACACATGTCCAGTTTGTACAGGATGTGACCTCCCTTCCTGGACTGGACAACTGAGGCTAAAAGGCTTGGGTGAAGCAACAGGGACTGGCACAGACAGACTGGGTCACTGCACCAACTCAGCAGGTAGGGGACACCTGAGACCCCAGGAGAGTTGGGGGAGGGGCACTAACCTGTCAATCTGTTTTTCCACAAGGCTGTGGCAGCAGAGGCCTAGAAGCTAACACCTACCTTAGGCTCTCCCAGCTGTGGTCATCTTGTGAACCTGATGAAATCCTAGATCTGCCATCCTGGACCTCGTTCTGTCACCAACTAGAGTGACCCTCTTGTCCTGCCAGTGGTAAACTACTGCAGCATACGTGACACTACAGTGCACACCAACAGAACCCAAGCCCTGGCTTACGGAGTGAGGATTTGGCACCTGCCACGTAGGAAGGAGCTGGAGGTGCCCTGTTTTAACTGACTAGCAAATTATCATGAGCACTGCTAACACAACTTTGGGGGTTGGTACTTTGGTGCACCATACTCTTGATTACATGAGGAGTGTCCAAGTGGCAATGATGAAAACAAGAACTGGACTGTTGCTAAGCCATTTGTGTAGGTGCTTCATGAATGATATTGTATGGGAGAAATTGAGTTAATGTAACAGGCTTGAGACTTGGCTGGCAAACACCAATGCCTCTATACCCAGGAATGGGTCACCAAACAGTAAAGTGAAGAAGGGATGCTGTGTGCACCTGAGGGCTATGTCTTTGTGGATGATCTGGGATGACCCAAATATGGGATGATCAGTGTCATATCTGGACAGCTGGTGGATGGTGGGATCCTGCACATTGGGTGTGTTAGGGTTGTCCTGGGATATCACCCCTGGGAGAGGCACACCACTGGGCCAGCAGCCTAAACCTGTGCATACACCAGGCTTACTAGGGACCTGCCAGGAGATGTGACCGACTCTGGCTATATGTCCTTTATAAGATCTTTGGTACCATACATGGGTGTCAGTGCTCATGAAAAATGAGAAACCTGTCCCTGGCTGTGGCAGATATTGCCTCCTCTATGGCCACTGCCTTGGCAGCTCAGCAGGCATCCCTCAACTCCCTCGGGAAAGTTGTTTTAGACAACAGAAGCTTGGACTGCCATAACAAAATACCAGAGTGAGTGGCTTAAACAAGAGAAATTTATTTTCTCACACTTTTGGAAGCTAGATGTCCAACATCAACTTTTCAGTCAATCCAGTTTCTGGTGAGGGCTCTCTTCCTGGCTTGCAGATGGCTGCCTTCTTAATACGTGCTCACATGGCCTTTCCTTGTTGCATGTGTATGGAGAGAGAACTAGAGCAAGAGCTGTTTGATGTCTCCTTTTATAAGGATACTAATCCTGCTGGACCAGGGCTCCACCCTTATAACCTCATTTAACCTTAATTACTTCCTTAGAGGTTAGGGCTTCAACATATGAATTTTGGGGGACACAAATATTCAGCCCATAACATTCCACACTTGGACTCTCAAAATTCATGTCCTTGCATGCAAAATACATTCATTCCATCCCAGCATCCCCCAAAGTCTTAACTCATTCCAGCATCAACTCTAAAATCTAAAGTCCAAAGTCTCATCTAAATATCATCTAAATCATATATGGGTGAGACTCAAGGTATGATTCATCTTGAGGCAAAATTCATTTCCAGCTGTGAACATGTGAAACCAGACAAGTTATATGTCTTCAAAATACAATGGTGGGGCAGGCATAGGGTAGACATTCCCATTCCAAAAGGGAGAAATTGGGAGGAAGGAAGGGGTCCCAAGCAAGTCCAAAACCTAGGAAGGCAAATACCAGTAGATCTTAAAGCTCAAGAATAATCCTCTTTGGCTGAATGTTCTGCCCTCCAGGCGCACTATTAATAGTAAGGCAGCACCATCCTCATGCCTCTGTGGGATGGCCCTGCCACTGTGGCTTTCTGTGAGGGCTCCACCCATGTGGCTCTCTGTGGCAGCCACTGGGCCAAATTCAACTAAAGAGGGGACCCCATCTTCTGAAACTGGGCAGGAAGTAGCCTTTCCCCCAGGTCTGTGGTGGGAGTGGCAGCCCTGATGATCTCTGAATTGCCTTTGAAGCCATTGTTCTCTCTTCTTGAAAGATAGCGTAAGTTTGCCTTCTGTCTTTCTTTCATTCTGTCCCATATTCTCCATTTCCTTTAGTCCCAGCTGGCAGTGTTTGTGCTCATACAATCCCATGTCTATTCCTGGCTTCTACTGAGATGGCTGATTATAGATTCATGGTCCACACCAATACTAATCTCATTATCAAACACTTTCTTAATTTTTGCAGTATGTATAGGCCGAGCATTTTCCAAATCTTCAAGTTCCAATTCCTTTTTGCTGAACAATTCCATCTTCAATTCATCTCTCTCCTCTTGCCTTTTATTATAAGCGGCAAGGAGGACCCAAGCTTTAGCTTCAATACTTTGCTTAGAAATCTCCTCTGCTAAATATCCAATTTTGTTTCTCACAGGTTCTACCTTCCACAAAACACCAGAACACAATTCAGCCAAACTCTTAGCCACTTTATAACAGGGATTGCCTTTCCTCCAATTTGCAGTAACCTGTTCCTCATTTTCATCGGTGACCTCACCAGAATGGCCCTTAGTGTCCATATTTTTCTCTAAGATGATAGAGACTTTCTCTATAGCTCTCTTCTTTCCTTCCTGAGTTCTCACCATTATTGTCTTGAATGCCCATATTTCTCCCAATAGTCCCTTTTCATTGTTAATTTTTATAGCTTCCTTGCTTTGTGGCACAAAGATTCTAGGCAACTTTAGCATTCCTGTCCCAGACCTGAAATCAACTATTATTCAGGGAGTCCTGGTTCCTATAGTGGAAATGATAAAGACTATAATCTAGGTACAATGATACATCAGTTACTTTGCAAATTAATAATTAATATCATTAATTTAATGATATTAAATTATCAGTTAATTTGCAGTTAATTTGCAAAGTAACTGATGTTCTATGACTTATTTTATTGAAAAGTGTTCCAAAAACAATGGATTGAAACTCATCCAATATATTAAATCCATATGTTCATAATACTAAAAAAAAACTGTCATCATTGGAGGTTGCTAGGTCACTATTTTGTCTAAGGACAAAAATTAATGTGTGTAACTGGAAAGTATAATAAGTAGTTTTCAGGCACTAGCAGAGTGTTTACGTTTGGGATAATCAGTATAAAAACAGTAAATTCGTTCAAAACAAAGGGCATCTCTCTTCAGACTTCTTTCCCTTTCAAAATTTGACGTTTTGTTAATTAAAAGTTTATTTCCAACCTCACACCTTATACAAAAATTTACTCAAAATAGATCAAAGATTTAAGTGTAAAACACAAAGCTATAAAACTTTAGAAGGAAATATAGAAGAAAATCTTCATTACCTAGCATTAGGTAAAAAGTTTGTAGACATGACACCAAAAGCATACTACATTAAAGAAAAAATCAATAAATTAGAACTCATCAAAATTTAAAATTTTTGCTTTGTGTAAGACCCTATTAAAAGGATTAAAAGATGAGCTACATACTCAGAGAAAATATCTGCAAATTACCTATCTGATAAAGTCCTATCTAGAATATATAAAGAATTCTCAAAGCTCAACAGTAAAAAAACTAAACAATCCAGTTAGAAAATGGACAAAATCATAACAGACATTTCACTAAGAATATATTGATTGTAAATAAGCACATAAAAATATGTTCAGCATCACTAACCATTAGGTAAATTCAAGTTAAAACCATGATGAGATGTTACTACACACCTATTATAACAACTAAAACAAAAAAATGATTAAATGAGCAAATGCCGATCAGGATTTGGGGAAACTGGATCTCTCATATGTTGATGGTGGTGTTGGAGTGCAGAAAATGATACCCCAAAGTATGATGATTTAGCATGCTGAGCACTTTGAATTGAAAAAAACAAACAGGAAAGCCTTAGAAGCTGCCTCAAGAAAGGACTTTCTGACTTCTCCTGTTTTCCTCCCACCACCTCCCTGACAAGCTGAGGGAGGCACTCGCTCTGGAATTTCCTTATCTGACCAAGGAAACTTCTTTGCAAAAGAAATGCAATTGTCTTAAAACTCCCTCCCTAGGAATCTCATTAATTAGCCAGAAAATATTAACCACGGAGAAAAGTCACTGATGCCCAGACAGACATTTTATCTATTCTTCTGTGGGCAACTCTGACAGATTACCTGGGAGACATTATCTGCATAAGACAACCTTTGTTCATAGTGAAGTTCTGCCCCTCACCTCACCACCTTCCCCAGAGGTGAGAGGAACTTTGTCCCAGGCCATTGTTCTTGGAGCTCATTTGTTTCCCTTTAAAAATAATTTACTGCCCCTCTAAAAATTGCCTTCAGCCTCTTCTCTCCCCATTTCCGTCTCCTCTGTGAAGAGGGTATTAAGCTGCAACCATCTGGCCCCTCTTCTGAGTCTCATATTTGCAGGACTCTCGTGTCCCCATACACATAAATAAACTGGTGTGCTTTATTTCTCCTGTTAATCTGTCTATTGTCATTCATTTCAGGAAAACTTCAGAGAGGAAGGAAGGAAACCTTTCTCTCCACTTCTACAGTGGGAATGTAAAGTGGTATATCTACTATAGAAAATAATTTGGTAATTTCTCTCTCTTTCTCTCTTCTTCCACTGATAATTATGTGAGACAACATTGTTCTCTTTGCTTCAACTGTTGATCATAATATAGAAAATTTAAGAAAAAAAGTAAACATTATACTTACCCACATTTTTGCTCTTTTTGCTGTTCTTCCTTCCTTCCTGATGTTTCAGAATTATTTTGTGATTTCCTTTCTGTTTCAAGAACTTCCTTTAGCCAGTCTTTCAAGGTAGATTTGCTAGTGAAAATTCTCTTAGTATTCTTTCATCTGAGTGTGTGTTTCACTTTCATTGCTGAAGGGTAATTTTCTGGATATAGAATTCAGGGTGACAATCCTTTTCTTTCAGCATATCATGAAAAAATGTCATAATATTTGTTTCTGATCTCCATGGTTTTTGCTGAGAAATCTGTCATTCAAATTGTTTTTTCCATATATGTATGTTTTCTCTATCACTGCTTTCAAGATTTTTTCCTTTATTTTACTTTTCAGAAGAAAACTCAGCATAGATTCCTTTGGGTTTATCCTGTTTGGATTTTGCTCAGCTTCCTGAACTGTAGATTTACAAAGTTTTCAGTGATTATTTCTTTGAATATCTTTACTATCACTCTTCTTCTTTCTGGGACTCCACTGACATACTAGATCATTTTTTATAGTCCTATAAGTTCCTGAGTCTCTGTTTTCCACCCCCCACTCCCCCACCCCCACCAGTCTATTTTCTTTGTGTTTTTCAAATTGGTTAATTTCTATTGTTCTATCTTCAAGTCCACTGATCCATTTTTCTGTCTTCTCCATTTTATTAAGCCCATTCATTGAGTTTCTATTTCAGTTATTTTTCAGTTCTAAAATTTCCATTTAGTTCTATATATCATCAATTTCATTAATACTATTGGGGAAAACTAATTTTTCATTAGTTTCAGATGTGTTCATAATTGCTCATTGAAGTATTTTTATGATGGCTGTTTTAAAATTCTTGTCTGATAATTTCAACATCTGTGACATTTCTGTGTTGGCATGTGTTGATTATCTTTTCTCTTTCACACTGAACTTTTTCTGTGTCTTGTTATGATGAGTTATTTTCTTTTGTATACTGAAAATTTTTGGTATCATATTATGAGAATATGGATCTTATTTAAATCACTTGTTTTAGCAGAGGTCTTCTGACACTACACTAGTGAGGGAGGGAGTATATTGCCTCATTACTGTCAGGAGAAAGTCTGGGTTCCTCTTTTGGCTTCCTCTGACATGGGTAGTTGGTGTCTCATTACTTCTAGGTGGAGGTGGGATTTCAGTTTTCCCACTAGGCCTCTGCTGATACCAACCTGGCTGGGAGAAGGAGGGGCACCTCATGGCATCCACTGACATGAGGGGAGAGGGGGAGCAGGGGATACCTTACTGTGAATGATAGTGAAAGTTCCCACATTCTGTGACACTAGCCGGCAGGAAAAAAAAGAGCACGTCATTATCACTGAGTGAAGGTGGAGAAGTCCAATACTCCATTAATACTATTGGGGGAAATGTATTATTGCCAGGCAGAGATGAAAATCCTGGCTGTCCACTCAGTCTTCTCTGACATTACCATGGTAGAAACAGGCAATGAAAGTGGAGGGGAGAGGCTAGTTTGGCAGTTTCTTAAAAAACTAAACACACACTTGTCATATTACTAAGCAATTGTACTCTTGGGCAATTATCCCAGAGAAATAAAATCTTAGGTCCACACAAAAACCTCTACACAAATGTTCACAGCAGCTTTATTTGTCGTAGTCAAAGGCTGGACACAAAGCTAATGTCCTTCATTGGATGAATGGTTAAACAAACTGTGGTACGTTCATACCATGGAAGACTGAAAAGTCATAAAAAGGGACTATTGATACACCCAACTATTTGGATGACTCCCAAGGGGATTATGCTGAGTTAAAAAAAAGCCAATCTCAAAATATTACATACTATATAATTTCATTTATATGACATCCTTGAAATGACAAAACTATAGAGATGGAGAACAGATTAGTGGTTGCCAGGGATTAGGGACAGGGCAAGAGGAGGTTGGATATTACCATAAAGGGGTAGTACAAGGGATCTTTGTGTTGATGGAATAGTTCTGTATCTTGCTTGTGATGGTTACACAAATCCATACATGTGATAAAACTGCATAGAGCTGTATACACACACTCATGGGACTGCATGTAAAACTGGTGACATCTGAGTAAATTTCGTGGGTTATACTATCAATTTCCTGGTTTTGACATTGTACTGTTGTTATGTAAGTTGATACTATTGCAGAAAACAGGGAGAAGGGTATAGGGACATTTACACTATTTTTGCAACTTCCTGTGAATCTATGATTATTTCAAAAGGTTTTATAAAATAAATTCAAAAAGTTGACTTCCATTCTTAAGTTACTCTCAGTGATTTAAAAACTCCCTTATTTCTGGACATTGGGGCCACCTTCATTTACTTATCTTTGCACACTGTTCTACTTATTTCTTGACAATGTATTTCTTATAATGAAATTTCTGGGTTGGTGTTTTCTTATATTACATTTCAACACATATTTTCTTCTAGACAGATTGTATCACCATTAATCAAAATGATGTCTTTTCATTCTGAAACTTTGATATCTGCTGCCTTGCTGACCCTAAACAGACAGCCTCTCTTAGGGTCAGCTAATTCCTAAAGAGGGCAAACCATTGACTGTGTACATACCTTTCATATGCAAACCAACCAATCCAGAGCTCACCACATACCTCCTTTATCCAGCTCTCACATTTGGGGCTACTATCCACCTCCCCTAATCAACCCAGGGCCAGATATCAGCCTATACACCCCAGAGCCCACAGAAATTATCCAAACTAGCCAACTCTAAGCCTGCTTACCCTGCTTCACCCATTCCTTACCATGGACACCAGTAAAGGCCCTTGCCCATGTTTCCCTCCTGCCCCCTCTGCTTCATGACCAACCTCATGATGTCTCCTCACATGGCCTCCCTGCATGGCCTGCCCTGTCTCCTATTTCTAGGGATCTGTGAACATGAACTTCTTCCTTAATGACAGTAATTTCTGTGTTTGTATGTCTTACCATTTCTGATTAAAACAAATCCTGGGTACATTTTAAAACAATAGTTTATACTTATACCAAAAGTGTGCAAAAATGAACATTTCCTCACAACTGTGGCAACCCTGGGGATTATAACTTTGTCATCTGACAGTATTGACCAACATGGCATTTTATTAGGTTAATATTTTGCATTTCTTTGATGTTTCCTAAGTTGGACCTTTTATTGGTGGGTGGTTGTGAGTTGGTTTTGAAGTAAGTGTGGGAGTTAACCCGTGAAGGATGTTAAAATGACTTACCCTTTTTGACCTCTCTTGTGACATTGTTAGTGAGAATCACAATACACTTGCTGTAAAGAGGAAATCAAATCAGTAACTTCATGTGAAATCTCCAAAAGAACGCAAATCTCCATGAAGAAGTCTCTTTTTGTCTGTGTTTCCAGCTTTTGTATCTCCAGCACGCAGAACAGTGTTTGACACGTAGTAGGTATTCGTTGGATGAGTAAGTGAATGATCAATCCCTTTACTTTAAAGGCTCTCTGAATCTGGTTGTATAATTACAGGGAGCAGGTTTGGTGTCAGAACTCATCGGTTTAATTAATCAGTTAGGCCTCAATACCGAACAGAATCACGTCCCTTTATCAGAGCTTTTGATTTCAGGTATTTCCCACCTTCGTGGATGTAACGGCTTGTTCTGCCTTTGCCTTCTCCAAGGTGGAAGGGAGAGCCACGCTTTTCCATTGGCCCTTTTGTCCACCCCTGATCAACCGTGTTCCCCATTCTCCTCCACACTAATTATAACGGAAGCTTTAACACGCCATCGTTTTACCCACTTTGTGACGGACTCCTTCCTTGGAGCCTTCTCTAAATCTTAGGCAGTCCTCAAATGCTGCTTTCTCCATTAACCCCCTCTCCAGCCAGAAGCATTCTCAGGATAACAGCCCCTCCAATTGTTGCTCGAGGTCCTGCCCCCTTGAAATTCCTCTAAAACCGCGGCGCCCACTTCGCTGCTATCTGTCCTGCTTACGATCAAATCACCCAAAAGTCCGCGACCACCTCTATCCAGCGGGCGGAGAGGTCAGGACAGGCTTGAGTCTCTGAGAAGCTAAGCAGTTTGTGTAGCGCCCCCGGCGAAGGTCGCAAAGTCGAGGTCCAGAGGTTCAGCTGGCCAGGAAATAGGGTGAAACGGGGCGTTTTCAATTGCTCTTCCTGGTGAGAACCTTCCCAGGTAAGGCGAAAAAAAAAGGGGACTTCGCTGGCGATACGACATAAAGTCGGAAAATGGCTGCTCCCAGCAAATATCCTTGATCCGGGCGCAGACACGGCATCATAACGCGACCGGGAACGCCGGATTCCGGGTCTCCGGAAAGACGCCTCATGGCCCTCGCCGGCCGCCGTCCCCAAAGCTTCCGCGAATCCCGTCTGCGGCGTGAGTGGGTCGCGGGGCGGCGGGCGCAGAAGTAAGCGTTTAGAGACGTGGCTTCTGTGATTCGTCTCCAGCAACGTCATCTGTCAGGTCCGTGTTGGGTTTTGCGAGTATTTCCGGGCGTGGGAGAGCGCGTTGGGTTTTCGCCGTGGTCCGCGAGCGCGTAGGGGTCTGCGTTGCGGGAAGCGAGTGGGCGTCCTCTCCGGGGGGTTCGTTTCGTAGGTTCGTGTTGGGGGTTCCCCGTGGCGGGGGCGCTCGCGGGCTCCGCGTTGGGACGAGCACTTGGGAGGTCTTTGCTGCAGAGTGGCGTTGCGGTCAGTGTTGAGGACAGCTCTGGACAGTTCCGCGGTCATTGCTTATCACTTGCTTACTTTTAAAAGTGGGGTTTCTGGTTCTCTTGCTTCCGTGTTTCCGGTATATTCTATTAAAAAATTGCTTTCAGGTTTATTCTGACCTAAGTTATGACATCCCCAGCATCCTAAATACTCTTCCAGAAAATAACGCTTGTTAAAATTTAGTACATTTCATGTTTAGTGTTGGGATCAGGGGTGTAGTTATACTAGTTTATTTATTTATTGCCCGTTTTCAACATCTGACTTATAATTCTAACATCCTATCAACTAACTAGGTACTCGCATTTCCATATTACAAACTCTTTGAAAGGTTTTTTTTTTTTTTTTGAGACAGGGTCTTGCTCTGTCGTCTTGGCTAGAGAGTGCAGTGGTGTCATCATCGCTCACTGCAACCTCAAACTCCTGGGCTCAAATGATCCTCCTGCCTCAGCCATCACGCCTGGCTAATTTTTTTCTATTTTTAGTAGAGACGGGGGTCTCCCTCTTGCTCAGGCTGGTCCCGAACTCGGCCTCCCAGAGTGCTAGCATTACATGTGTGAGCTACCCGCCCGGCCGTGTGTTCTTTTGTTTTGTTTTGTCTTTTTTTAAACTGCTTCAGTAATGTTCCATCAAGGGGGTGCTTTAATTTGGGTAGAATTGATGTACATCTAGGTACAATACTTTGAGGAACATGTGATGGATTTCCATTAAACCACATTTTTTGTGTGTTTTTTTTTTTTTTTTTTTGACTAGCTTTAGTGTTTTTCCTTATGTGTCTTGGGCATTTCTGGTTATTCTTATTTCTACAGTTTATACTTTTGTTGTAATTGTAAATGGTGTCTTTTTTGTGTAAGATCTCCTACTTCCTCTTTTTTTGTGTCTCCTAATTTTATGTAGGGACAAGAGCAAAAGTTTGAAAATATATATTTTGTCACTTCATCTAGTCATGTTATTACACATAGCTATGAATTGATTTCTTTCTGTTTTCCAGTTGAGCATTTTTGTCATCTGCAAATAATTTTAGCCAGGTGGCAAGTGTATGGACTGTGGAGTAAGAAGAACCTGCTTCTGCCTCTGATTCAGGTAGGTTAATCTCTGAGTCAGTTTTCTCATTTGTGAAAGAAAACTGCCATAATTCATACTTTAGAGAGTTGTTAAGAAGATTAAGGGAGCAAATATTCTTTAAGTACTTGCAAAGTATAGTGGCTGGTACATAATATGGTCTCAATAAATGGTAACTGATTTATCAAGTTTTTATTTCTCTTTCTCAAGGGCTTTTTAACTTTAAAGTTATTTTCATTTATAATTTTTCTCTCTTTAAAATTTTCTTTGATTTATGTTGCTAGATTTCTCAACCTCTTATATTCCTGGGAAAAAACATACTTGTCCATAATGATTTGTTCTTTTAATTTGGGACTGGATTTTATTTGCTAATATTTTGTTTATTATTTTTGCATCTAGAAATGAAATGATGTCTTGGATTTGCTTCAAAATAATCCATTGGTGGAGGGCGAGTGAATGGTGATGTAGATAAAACAAAATTAGGTGTGTGTTGATAATTGTTGAAGCTGTATGATGGATATGTGGAATTTGAATTCACTGGGTTTTTTTTTCTTTTGCTTGAAATTTTTAATAGTATGTAATGAATTTTTTTTTTTTGCTTCTACATTTATAAATGAAATTGGTCTGTTGTTTTCTTTCTTTTTTTCCTTTGAAGGGTAAAAATTTCATTTTTGAGGAAATTCGTACTGCACATTTTCAAAAAGTCACATAAGAAAGCAAAAATGTTATCCTCCCCTCATCCTAGAAATAAATAAGAAGGGCATAAAATTTCTTTTAAAATCACGACACTTGGAAGTTAGCACCAGCATCCAAAATGGACAAAAAAGAACAAAAGCCTTTACTATATATTTCAGATTTCTTTGGTTGGGGTTCTCCCTATGTGGCATTAGTATTTCTTCTTTCAATTCATATTACCAAAACAGTAAACACCAGGAAAAAAATATAAACCTAGTGGTTGCTGAAACTGGGGAGGCTGCTCTCTTGTCTTTTGTGCAGGCATTCCTGGGATCTCAGTTTGCTGGAAAAATTTGCTGACATTTTCCTTTTGCAGTTGTTAAGTTTCTTAAAGAACAATAATAAACATTCTAATGTCCCAGACTTGGTTAGTCTTCTGCTTTATTGCTTGGATGTTTCTTTGGTATTGGTAAGGTTGTGGTCTGCTTTTTGCTTTATTTTACTTTTGAATGGTCATTAAGTCTTTAGGTCGCCCTGCAGATGGTGAAGGTGCCAGGGGAGCCTAGTGTTACTCAGCATTGCTCTGCTCGGTGGCGGGAGCAGGGTTCTCAGCTGGGGCGTCACCTGCCTTGGTCTCTTTGCCATCTTGTGAAGGAGCGTTAGGAGGACGGGGGCGGCGCGGATAGTTGTACAGACGCCAGTATCCACGGTGAGCAGGTGGCTGGTTTGGACCCTTGGCCGCTTGTTGATTCTCTATCTTCAGCCTCTCCAACAGCGGGGGAAAGCCGTGGCGAGGAGGTCCCCTACAGTACCTTGGGCGATAGGTTGGATTTCGAGGAACCGGTCCCTGAAGTCGTTCTCCCTCTGGGACCCCGTCCTTCACCTCTGCAGTCGCACCAGCGTTCCGGGGAGGTCCACGGCCTCTGCCACAACAGCCACGTGTGTGACGGCGCCGGTCGGCAGCATGAGACTCCTTCCGCAGGGACTGCGGCGGGCCGGTCACACTGGCTGCTTCTGCACCCGTCTCGCCTCCCACCGCATCAAGCTCTGCAGTTTGTGCATCTGCTACGCTGCGCACATATTTCCCTGGTTATTCTTGATGGCAGTCTGATGTACAGATACATCTTCTTTGGTGTCATTTTGATTTATAAATCCATATCCATTTCTGACGTTGAACCATTTGATAGTGCCAAGGACTTTGGTGGCGAGAACTTTTTTTTCTCCTCGTTTTCACTCCCGGCGGGGGCTGAAGAGGCGGGGGCCGGGGTGCCTGTGGCTGCGGGGCCGCGTCCCCACCCGTTTTCCTGCGGCGAGGGCGGCCTGGGGCGCGCCGCTGCCACCGGGCTCTTGGGCGCGGGGTGCTGGGGGACCGCACGGCCGCCTACGCCGGAGCCTGCGGGAGGGTGGTGGTGGCGGTGGCCTCGCCCGCCTCGCTCATGTCGCCTCCTGGGCTTTCACGCGGGGACCTCGCGTGGTGCGGCTCTCAGGGCACCGGCGGAGGCGGCTAGAGCTGTCGGGCGGTGCGCTCGCTCTTCGGCCCCTCGCTCGATCTTACTGGTCTGTTGTTTTCTTAAAAAGTTTTTTTTTTTAAGTCTAACACCAGGTTAAAAAAATAGAATATTACAGCATCTCAGAAACCCTCATCCCTTCCCTCCTCTCCAGAGGTAATTATCCTAAAAACATCATACTAGATTTGTCTGGTTGTGAACTTTATGTGAATGAAATCATAAGGTACTTGTTCTTTTGTGGCTGTCTTTTGCTCACTGTTTCATTGTGCAATTCACCTAAGTTGTTGCACATAGCAGTAGTTCATTTCTTTTCATTGCTGCATAGTATTCCATTGATGATTAGACCCCAATTTATTTCTCCATTCCACTATCAGTAGACATTTCGGTTGTTACTGGCTTGTGACTATTGTGAGAAATGCTGATATGAACATTTTTGTACATGCCTTTTTGGTGCCTAAAAGTTCCATCGGGTATATACTTAGTAGAATCCCTGAGGTGTAGCAACAAGGGGAAACAGCAAATGCCCAGTCATAGTGGGAGATGCTTAACATACCTTTCTCTCAGTAACTGAGAGAACAAGCAGACAAAAAGCTGAAAGGCTGTGGATTAACAGGTGTCAGCAGACTGTCTATAAATTGATCCATGTGAGAACTTGGCAGTGGACAAGACCACGAGGTGGTTTTTGTTTACCATCTTCTCTTTCACATCCACTCTATTCCAGCTTTACCAAAAAAAGACATTCCTCTTGTCCATTTCATGTCTTCATATGGAGCACCACCCCATGATGTAAAAGCTTCCAGGGTGTTAAGGAGACAGATGAAATATTGGGACTTTATGTTAGTGTGAATCCAAATGGCAATTAGAGAGTTATAGTCCCAGGTGCATGTTCTATTATAATTGAATTTGGTCTTGAATCCACAGGTTCCAGTCACAGGAACGAGACATTTTCAGTAATAGAAAAAGGAGGTTCCAGGCTGGGGAGATCATCGTTTCTAGTAGTAGCCTGACCTGAGATACCTGACCACAACTTCTGGGCAGGTCCAAAATAGACAGAAGACAGAGCACACCCGAGAGCTGCTAGCCCTTTCTTAAGAACAGAAGAAAATGGCCAAGGCCCAGGTGAGGTTTGTTTTACCTATTTTATCCTTTGTTTCCCAGTGGATCTGTGGAAGCTTGTAAAAGATGCTCTGGTTAAATGAGACAGTATATGTTAATAAAAATCAGGATCTGTCAGAAAATAAGTTTAATTTATAATCTTAAAATCTGGGAAAATTGAGAAGTGAGATATGTAGGTCATGGGGTTGGAACATAGCTAAATGACTACGTAAGACCCTGCAGGTTGCCTCGGCTTTGAACTGTGTCTACTTTTTTGGTAGCTGTAACAACAAGAAAAACATCAAAAGTATCATGGTTTGCATTGTCTGTGAGGAGAAGGCAAGGCAGTTCTTCAGGGGAAGTAAATACTTTATTGCTCTTAGATCTTAAGAAATTTCTTCAGAGAGGTTTTGTGCTAAACAGTGTCCTCGTTATCAGCCTTATAATAAAGGCATAGGATGTTCCCTTTGGCTTTTTCTTATTGTGTTCCTTAGAGTCAGCTAAGGGGGTAATGCCAAAGCAGAGCTGGATTGGACAGAATTCTTCAAAAAACAGCACGTGTTGGCTGGGTGCGGTGGCTCACGCCTGTAATCCCAACACTTTGGAGAGGCTGAGGTGGGAGGATCACTTAAGCCCAGGAGTTTGAGGTTGCAGTGAGCTACGATTGCGCCACTGCGCTCCAGCCTGGGTGACAGATTGAAAACCCTGTACTCTCTCTCTGAAAAAAAAAAAAGAAAAAAAAAAAGCCACAAAAAACAGCGTGCTTCGAAAATAGGGCCTTCTGGTAGTCCAGCTTTACCCAGGAATAAAGCCTAGATTATCCAGCAGAATGGATGGGCTGCTTGACCTTGAGTCCTCCATCAAGAAGAATTCTCTCAGTCAAATTTTTGATGCTGATTTGACAGGAGCCAGCTAAAAGTTCCATTCTTTGGTAACAGCTTGGAGTATAGATACTGACAGTGCTTCTTTCATACCTTCTTAACCCCAGGTCCACAAATGAAGTCAGCACCACTTATTCTTGTTGTGGTCTCAGATGATACATGGATTTGCATGCAAGAGAGTCAAACAGAAGTATTTGTACCAAAAGACAGTATCCCCTTGCACCCTTTTCCTGCCCAGACTCCAGCTCAAAGAGTAACAAATGTTAATAGTCTGGGTCTCCATCCAGTCCCTTTTTATGGTGGACATGTGGTAGAACATATCTATGTTTATGTACATTGCTGTATATATAAATATGTGTACTTACACATATATGACTATAAATTGTGGAAATTTTTTACACGTCTTGGATCGTATTATATATATAATATGAGGGCTTGAGTTATTCATTTAAGAGAATGCCTTGAAGATCATTGGTATGTGTGTATATACATTTACCTCATTGATTTCAACGTTTGTATGGTATATTATAGATGGAGGTGCTGTAATTTAACCCTGTCTGCTTTTGATAGACATTTAAGTGGTTTATAGTTTTTTAATATTACAAACAAACAATAATAAACATTCTTATTGCGTATTGTCTTATATCTATGCAAATATTGCTTTAGTGCTTTATTAGGGTAGGAAGAATTTGTGTAATTCCGTGGTCCTATGGTATGTGAAATAGTCACAATGTGCATAATTTATAATGGAGAAAGTGATCAGAACTTGTCCCTGTCCCTCTTTTCCACATCGTCTGTTGATATCCACCTCAGATTGCATTGGAATGTGTTGTTATAGGGATCATTATCATTCGAGGATGTGGCTGTGGACTTCACCAGGGAGGAGTGGCAGTTTCTGGACCCATTTCAGAAGGTTCTATACAAGGAAGTAATGTTGGAGAACTACAGCAACCTAGTGTTTGTGGGTAAGGACAGCATCATAGTCTGTTACCTTTTCTTTCTCATTGGGTGAAATCCATAGGGTCCCTTAAATATTTAATGGTTTGGAGTAGAGCATTGTATGTCATAGACTTTTTTATTGTGATAAAATATATAACAAAACTTATCATCTTAACCATTTTTAAGTATGCAGTTTGGTGGGATTAAATGCATTCACAGTGTTGTACAACCACCACCACCATCTGTCTTCATAACGCTTTTCATAAAAAACTGAAATTCTGTACCCATGAAACAATAACTACCCATTCTTCCCATCTTCCCCCAGCCCCTGGCAACCACATTTCTACTTTCCGTCTCTATAATTTTGACTACTCAAAGTACCTCATATAACTATAATCCTACAGTATTTGTCTTTTTGTGACTGGCTTATTTCACTTAGCATAATGTCCTCATCCGTGATGTAGCATGTGTCAGAATTTCTTTCCTTTTTAAGGCTGTATAATATTCTTTTGTATGTATGTACCACATTTTGCTTGTCTGTTCATCTGTCAATAGACACTTAATTGGGTTGCTTCCATGTTTCAGCTCTTGTGAATAATGCTGCTGTGAACATGGGTGTACAAATATCTCTTTAAGACCCTGCTTTCCATTCTTTTGGGTATATACCCAGAAGTGGAATTGCTACATCATACGGTAATTCTATTGTTAGTTTTTTGAAAAACTGTTTTTCAAAGTGGCAGTGCCATTTTACATTCCCAGCAGGAGGGCAGAGGGTTCCAGTTTCTCCACATCCTTGCCAACACTTGGTATTTTCTGTTTTGCTTTGTGTTTGTTTTTATTTGTTTTTTTTATTTAAATTTTTTTTCCTGCGTTTCATTTTGGTTTTTTTTTTTTTTAATTGTAGCTATCCTAATGGGTGTGAGGTGTGTCATAGACTTTTATTTTCCTCCTTGGCCTAAAGTATATGTGCCAAGGAGGTTTTTACTTGAGTAAAAGGCTTGTACTCTGTCAAAGTACAAGTAATGTAGTCCCTGAAATGTAACTCTCTACGGTCTTCATAGATTCCCCAAGCACACATACCTGGTGCAAGTGTTCAGTGATTTCCTGTTTACAGGGTGTCAAGGTACCAAACCAGATTCACTCTTCAAGTTGGAACAAGGAAAACCCCCATGGATAGTAGAAGCAGCAGCCTGTAGTCAAACCTGTTCAGGTGAGTGAGTGAACACTACGAAAATGGGGAGATGGCACAAAAATCCTGGTTGGTCAGTGAAGGGTTGATGCTTTTGAAATGCTGTTTAGGGAACTTTCTAATTGGTGACCCAGAATCCTAATCAAAACCTTTCTGCATCTTTGTTCATCCCTTTGTTCTGTTTTTTGATCCTCTGCTTGATTCTCATATCAAAAGTTTAATTCATTCTCAGAGCCTACGCTCTGTGTCCTGTGCTGGAGACTCCCAAATTGACATCTCTGCTACTAGTGTCTAATCTGCAGTCTCATCTCCTGTATGTTGCCAGCCGCCAGAACAGCTGTCCACAGATTTCCTCCTTCCTGGATGTGAAACCAGAATCCTCTCTCCCAGATGTTTCCACCATCATAGGGGATATTCATACATACCAAAGATTTAAGCTCTGTCTCTGACAGATAGCCTCAAGTCGACATCTCCTTTTCTGTAGTCTCACCTGCCCTCTGATTCTATATTTTGCCTGTGCCCAGGACAGTAGTCCTGTGGAATCTTTTTTCCCCTGGCTTCAGTGTCAGAAATTGGAATCGCCTTTCCTCCTGGCAAATCCTTTCACTCCTTGTGCATTTTGTTAAGGTTCTGCTATTCTGCTGTACACTCTGGTTGCCTGGTTGCCTTGAGTCTTCCCTGATTACTCTGTTCTATTTCTGAAAGTCTCTGCTGCTCCTGTTCATTTTTATTGTTTTGAAAAGGCCTCTGGAAAATTCCACTCTCAATTCCCATCTCAAAGTAGGCCCTGGTAGCTTATGCTTGCATCGCCCCCGTCGCTGCGTACATTGATTTCAGTTGTTCTGTTAGTTTTTCTTTTTATGTTATAGCTGCATTCCTCTGTGGATAGGGGCCTTTAAAGAAGTGGAACTTGATGAGAAGACATGAGGAGTGAGGGTTGGTTGAAAAAGCAAGAGGTCCACATCTATTTAGAGATTGACAAGAGAAGAACCCAGTGAAGTAGAATAAATATCAGGCTGTGGTAAGAGGAGAGTCAGATGTTTTAGAAACAAGTGACAAAATTATTCCAAGGAGGAGGAAGGGATACATTTTGTTGAATGCTACAGCCAGTGTCAAATAACATAAGGACTAGTATCTATGCATTTGGTCATGTTGCATTTTTACATCCAGAACTGCCCTTTTTCACTGTGAGCTCTCATTTTACTTCCATGAGGTAGTTTTTGACTACTCCAGGGCACACTTGGAACTCCTTTTTTCCCTACTTCTGCCTACTTTGTATCTGTGCCACACTGACTCAGTAATGGTCATATATTGGATTGTATGTGAATTGTTTTACTAGTTGGTATGAGGCCTCTTTTTCCATATAGTTCCATATAGAGAAAAGGCTCTGTGTCTTGTTCTTCCATAGTGTAGACTACGTGGTAATTCACTGACATCACTTGCATGCGTTCATCACATCTTTCTTGAGTGCAGGTTTTGTTTTGTTTTGTTTCATTTTGTTTTTTAATCATGGATGTGTGTAGACTCTGTGGGAGCATTTTCAAACCACAGGCTGCGTCTCTTGCGATTCTGATTTTCTAGATGGGGGAGTGGCTCGAGCATATGGAGTTAGAAAGGCTCTCTAGGGATTCTCCTTTGACCCCTGTGGTGGAAGACCCAGCATTCTAACATGCTGCAAGAGAGATTCTAGTGTCATGAAGGACATAGGTGCCTAAGATTTTAAAATTTTGAGCATTTGACTATGAGACGTTTTGTGTGATGCAAGGCTATGCTAAGTGAGTTGTCAAATAGACAGGGGCTGTTTTACAAAGTGTTTACAAAGAGAGAATAAAGTGCTGTTTTTGTAAGCATGATAAAATAATTTCTGCAAGAACAATAGCTGGGTTTGGAATAAAAATGATGGTGGAAGGCCTTGTTGCGGGTCAATAATAATGTAAAAAGACGACTTTGGAGTAGGAAATAGGAAGGTGATGTGGAAGATGCTTAATAGATTGGCCTATTGGAGACTATGAGAAAGGAAGCAGATGATTACTCTTGATTTTATGTTAAAAAATTGGCTTAGCAAGTATGAATTTGGTTTTGTTTTGTCTTTTTTTGTTAGTTCTAAAGAGTTTTCCTTGATTGCTGGGTAGTATCATTGTAACAACAGGAAGGTTTATCTTGGGGTTCTAGGATATATGGAAGATAAAGCAGATGAATGTTTTCTTCCCGGATGGGGAATGAGTCCTCAGAACTTCTTAATTGATGGGTGCCAGAGATGACGTAGGAACAGAGATTAAGAAAAAATGTGGTATTAGTTGAAGGAAGAAAATTTGGGGTTGAGGAGATTGTAATGGCAAATATAGGATGTGATGGTCTGTACTTGTGCTGGCCAGTGTGTTGGGCACTGGCCTCACGGAGCAATTTAGATTTAAATTTAGTTAAAATTAGGTAAAATTAAAAATTCAGCTCTGTAGCCACCCTAGCCACATTCAAGTGCTCAATAACTACACATGGCTAGTGGCTTCTGTATTGGGAAACACAGATATGGAACATTTCCATCATTGCAGAAGGTTCTATTGATCTCTGTTAGACACAGTTACAATATTGTTAAACTGATAGAAGTTGCTATTTCCACTAGTCAATACAATTATAACTCTTCCCTGGGACAAGGGCAGGTGATCCTGGGACCTCTTTTAAATTCCATATGGATATATATGTGTCTGGATATATTGAACCTTGTGGGGTTGTATCATACCTGTAAAGGAAAAACAAATTCTGTTTTTTTCCTGCTCTCATAGAACACTTCTGACACCAAATGTGTAGGAGTTTTTCCCACAGCAACCAGTTCTCCAACTCTCCTGACACCAACTGAGTGTCCTACGATTTAATTGTGGTATTAACTACCTGGAGTTAGTGCACACCCCACAGGTTAAGGGCTCCGTCCAAGAAGACTGCCTCCCACTTTAGATGCCCACTTAGTGAGTCCCAGGTTACCCACACTTCTGACGTGGCTATAAATCGGGGGTTCCCATGATCCCCTTCTCAGGTTTGTTGTGATAGCTTACAGATTTCTGGAAAGCACATTTGCTGGTTTATCATAAAGAATATGATAAAGGATGCAGATGAACAGCCAGATGAAGAGAGATATGAGATATATAGGTAAGTTATAGAAGGATCCCAAGAACTGGAGCTTCTGTCCCAAGGGAGTTGGGGCGCACCACCCTCCCAGCATGTGGGTGTGTTCACCAACCTGGAAGCTCCCTGACCCTCATCTTTTAGGGATTTTATAGAGGCTTCATCACAAAGCTGTGATCTATTATTAACTGACTCTCCAGCCCTTCTCCCCTTCCTGGAGGGTGGTGACCAGACCCCCCACCCTGAAGCCATCCAGGCTCCCATCAGGAGTCACCTCATCAGAACAAGACATGCTCCTGCCACCCGGAAAATTCCAAGGGATTTCAGGGCTCTGTGTCAGGAACCAGAGTCAGAGACCAAATATTAGAACAAAAATACTCCTAGCACCCCCATCGCTTAGGAAATTCCAAAGGATTAGGAACTCTGTGCCAGGAGCCAGGGACAAAGACCAAATACATGTTTATTATTATATCACAGTATCTTGGCATCTACGTAGAAAGTTGGAGTATTGACTACAGTATTACTCTAAAGTGATGTTTTGGGAAAGTTTAGTTTTTGGTGTGTAGTTGGAATGAGGGGGAAAGATTTAGTAACAAGGTGATTATTGAATATTTTACCTCAGTAATCTTGGAATGGGATGCTGCAGATCTTACACTCTGATTTTCCAGTTCCAAACCTTTGTTGCTAAAACCCACGTTGCTTGTTTACTTGATTAGCATTGACATGGTTTCATGTCTCTGGATGTTTTTTTCATATTTTCTGTGCATATCCCTCTTCCCAAACTCTTAAGACTTGGGAGTGCTTGAAGCTCTCATTCTGGGCCTTCCTCTTTCTCCATCCATCCTTCCTAAATGACCTCATCTAGTCCCATGCAGTTCCAAATATTTAAATAATGTTCATATACTCATGACTTAAAATTGTTATATTAAGTTTAGAACTTTGTCCACACTCAGATCTAACTGGGTACTTGATATTCTCTCTTGAATATGTATTATTCATTTCAAACCTGACGAGCTTTTCCATGGAGCACTTGAGTCCCCCCAGATGCCAGACCTATACCTCTAATCATCCTCAGTTTATTAAATGGCACCAGCACCTACATAGATGCTGAAGCCACACGGTGAGGAGCTATCCTCGGTTCTTCCCTTTTCTACCTCCACCATTCATTCTGACAATGAGTCTTACCTTTTCTTCTCCATGTGTGTCTTTCCCTTTCCCATCCTATGTCCTTTGCTTTTTCACATCTCTCCATCTGCATTGTAATTATTCATGCTCAAGCCATGCGAACTCTACCATAGCCTCCTGTCTTTTCTCTTCTGTAATTTTATCTCCAATTCATCCTCCATAGAACAATCGTGTGACTTTTTGGAACTATCAATTCAGAACATGTTGTTTTCTTGCCAAAAAATGTTTGATGGCTTACTGCCATTGTTCTTGGCATAAGTTCCAATTTCTAACAAAGTCTTCCCACAAAATCTCTATGTTCTCAATTCTGCCAGCCTTGCCAAACTTAGGTATTTCTACCTCACTCAAGCTCAGGAGATTCCACGTATACCAGTTTCTCTTACGTTTCTTGATCATGCCTAAGTTTTTTCTTCCTCTGGGTTTTTGCACTGGCTGTTCCCTTTTCTTGGAATGTTCTTCATTTTGTTCTTTGCATAACATTGCTCATTCTTACACTATTATGTCAGCTCAACTTTACTTTTCTTGTGGAAGACTGCTTTATCTAAGATTGACCTACCACTATTCTGTTACCTCTGTTATACTGTTTTTCACGTTCTTTAATTTTCTTACTTCTTTACTTACTTTACTGTTGATTCTCTCTTTTTACTAGAATGGCAGCTTCGTGGAGACAGAGAATATGTTATTAGTCACTTTAGTGTCCCAAATATGAACCCATTCAGTGTGTGTTGGATGAATGGATCCATCCCCTCCATCTGTTTTTGATCTATTCCAGTCTCAATGTGTTTCTATTTCTAGTTCTGTCCCCATTTTGCAAGGTCCTATTTGGAAAGCAGCCCAAGTTATATTTATTCATTTTGGACAAATCATCATTGTTTCTGAAGTATCTGTTTTTCCTTTTGCTGTTTTATAATACTGTTCTTTTTCACAGGGCATGGGGTACGTTCCTCTTAGACTGGGATCTTATAAAAGCCAGCCAAAATCATGGCATTTTTGTACCTC